>OZ023263.1:206247437-206653715 GCA_964006375.1 Tillus elongatus
TAGATTACCCGGTCACAGAGCTCGCCCTTTTACAATGATGTCGCATTCCCTTTCATCTCTTCATTACACACTGATGACAGCAGCCGCGAACGTAACAGGTGGTTGACGCAATGTAAAGCAAACCAAAAGTCCGTCAGGAACGCCCAACACGTATTCACCTCATTTCCATATAGTATCCTGGACTTTTATAGCTTTTACGGTCCTTTTAACTGCTGCATATTGATATTCATTCACACTGTCATTTCCGTATCTGTACATTCCCGCAATTTGGTTACTTCCGTTTGGGCGCGTGCTTTGATTGATTGGCCACGCCTTAAAACAATAAAGTTGTCGTCTTTCAGCTGTTTTCAGGATGTCTGCTGAATTTTCAGTTTCGTTCAGCAGTGCTGACTAATACGGTTTCTGAAACTTTGGACATGTTAGGTGGGCGTTTATGGTGGTAGGATGCTCTGACAGACCGGAAAGTTATTGTATTAGACGCAACAAGCCAATAAGGACGTTCTTCCATTAGAAGTAGGATTGTTGATGAAAGAATTAGGTCAGTAGATGTCAGTTCAAGGTCAAGCGGTCAATGTTAAATCATTTAATAAGTTAATTTGGATGATCTTCGCCAAATTTATTAATCCTTTTAATTGAGTGACTAAGAAGATAAAAATTGTGTGTGGTTGTGACAGCTGTTCTAATTAATGACATTAAGTGTATCAAAGCATAATTACGTATTATTTTTCATTTGTTAATTTTAAAAAAGTCTGGACGCAGCAAGTGCGTTATGGTAGTGAATTTTCATAGAAATGATCTACACCTTTTATTACTATATATATATATATATATATATATATATATATATATATATATATATATATATATATATATATATATATATATATATATACTTGATTCTCGGGTTGAACCACGTCCAGAATTTATGAAAACTCGACGTTTAGCTCCTGTTTTGGAGCCATTTTCAAGAGGTAAAGGAAATATGTAAGGAAAATCTAAGGCCTCAATCTGCCTACTCCTTGGAGCGGTGGACAAAGGTGTGTTGGGTTGGTTTCAAGAGGTAAAAGAAATATGAAAGGACACTCTAAGGCCTAAATCTGCCTACTCCTTAGAGCGGTGGACAAAGGTGGGTTGGGTTGGTTTCAAGAGGTAAAGGAAAGATGTAAGGACAGTCTAAGGCCTCAATCTGCCTACTCTTAAGAGCGGTGGAAAAAGGTGGGTTGGGTTTTTGTAGCTCGATTACGGGGCCACCTTTTTCCACCGCTCTAAGGAGTAGGCAGATTGAGGCCTTAGAGTGTCCTTACATATTTTCTTTACCTCTTGAAACCAACCCAACCCACCTTTGTCCACCGCTCTAAGGAGTAGGCAGATTGAGGCCTTGACTTGACCTGACCTGACCCCGTATATGGGTTCTGGAGGTCCTAGTTCGCGCTCATTTGGACACATTTTCTCAGCATTCAAAAGTCGGGATCTCCCCAAAGTGATTTTTTTTACATAGACGAGGAGATACATAAGAGACACTTATCCTGACTGACGTATTGATGTGCCTATTAATTGTTTGTAAAAGCTTCAAGTGCATAAGCCATTTAGGACTACTTTTGATTAAAGTTCCATAAAAGGGGCTTAAAAAATAAAGGCAAGGAGATACATAAGGAGCGTTTATCCTAAAAGCTAGATTCATACACTCGCGAATTGCGAAATCGCCGCGAAACGTTTTCCTATTGGTTTATTTTAAATAATATCGTAATTTCGTAATATTATTTAAAATGGACCAATAGGAATTAGTTTCATATTTCGCAATTCGCAAGTATATCAACTTAGCTTTAATGACGTACTGATATAAATATTAATTGTTTGTAATGTATTTATATTTAAAAGTGAGAAATAGGAAATAGAAATCAAAATAAAAACTATAATAAACCTACCACCACCCCCATAACTGTTTAGGTGTGACATAATATATGGACCACCCCTTAGTTTAGATAACTCAGTAATTTTATATATGAATTTAATATTTGTGTTCTTTGCCTGTTATTCACAACCTTGTTTCAATGGCATTTCCCTATTATTGCTATATGTCATCATTCAATTATTTAAAGGTAGGGGGAAAAGCACTCTTATTATTTTGTTTTTTAACAAGGTACTTTACTAACCATAAAGTGAATATACACTTTTCTTCAAAGAAATTACAGTCTTACATAATCCACAATGAAACATAATATCCGACCAAACATCTTAAGGGCTCAAAACGCTAATATTTACACTTCTAAATTCTTCAGCTGGCTACAAATGGCTGTTTGATTGATGTCGGCTATATTTATAATGAAAGGCGGCGTTCCACTGAAATGCTTACGGCTCAGGTTTACGAGTGACCACATGCGTAAAATTGCATAATGCATCATTAAAACTATAAAGCGGAAGTGGGGCCATTGTCCAAATATAATGGGTATTTCGTGTCTCATTACTTATTATCTTCTATCGTAATATACCGAAATCCGCGTTGTCAATATATAGATTTTGCCCTGCTTCCGAGGAATCTCATAATCACAGTTTGTAGGTGATGTCGCAACTACTGTGTTTTTTGCAGCCCTTTTTATTAAATTGAAGCTTCATTAGTTGGGCCAGGTGTTCCAGAAGTTTTCCCCTTGGTCCACATCTTCCCTTTTTCCTGTGTCTGTGTCTTCGAAATAATGGTATCAAAGAGTTATTAAATTTTAAAGTATGTCCAGCAAATTTTCCTTCCTCCCCTCAATTCTATTAAGCAAGCATCTTTCTTCTCTCAGCTTTTCTAGCATAGTTTTAATCGGCTTTCTGTCGGTGTCTCATTTTTGTCCTTTTTAGTGAATTTCCTTTAAAAAAATCACTAATGAAGAGATCTCGACTTTTGAATTTTGAAACAATTTCTTCAAATAAGCGCTAACTAGCCCCCTAGAACACATATCCGGGGTCAATTTCTATATATATATATATATATATATATATATATATATATATATATATATATATATATATATATATATATATATATATATACAGGGTCGCTGATAAGTCTGGAAACGGTCGATTATCCGGGAAAATATACAAGGTGTCGAAAAAAGTTTTATACAAAAGTTTTTGGGTTCTTCAATGTCTACTAGGCGGTGATAATTTTATTTATACAGGGTTGGTCATACAGGCGTGGCACACCAATATTAATTTTTTTAATAGAACACCCTATATGTTATTCGATATTTCAATCCTTCTCTTAATTTTGAGCAACATTTATGAGAAGCATAATGTACCTAAACTCAATCGTTTCCGGGTAAAAAAATAAATAAAAATAAACGCTACTGTTTTTAAAATCTATTGGATGAAGAACAAAAATAAATGAAAAGTAGAATATCTCTTGAAAACAATCTGTGAGTGTGAAAAGAACCGGTTGCGATGTTTTTAACATTGTTTGGAATCCCAAGATAAGATAAGATGCCCATAAGAAACGCAGTATTATTCTTTTGTTTTAAAATGTTTCCAGGACAACGAATGTCAAACATTCATTCAGTGTCAACAGTTTTGAAACATTAGTAATTTAGTGTCAACAGTTTTTGTGCAAAATGGCAAGTTTAAGTGAAACCGAACGTATCGAAATTTTAATGATGATAGGGTACGGTGATAGAACACGAAGTTTTGCTCAAGTGGTGATTATGTTCAATGAGTTGCATCCTGAGCGGGAATCGTTCTCCAAATCCACAGTTTCGAAAACTTTGCATCGTTTTCACGAAACTGGCGGTATCAAGGATAAACCTAGAACTGGAAGGCCAGTAACCGTTACAAATGAAGAAAATTCTTTGAATGTAATATTGGATGTGGTGGAAAATCCGAAAACTTCGGCACAGCAATTGGCTTTAAATCACAATATGAGTCGATATTCAATTCAAAAGATTACGAAGCGGGAAAAGTTCCGTCCATATAAAATTCATTTATTGCAAGAACTGAGTGAAGACGATTTTGATCGCAGAATCGATTTCTGTGAACTTATTATGGAGAAGTTACGCCAAAATTTTAACTTTGCCAACCACATTTTGTTTTCCGACGAATCTACATTTTTTTTGAATGGACAAGTCAACCGACACAACTGTAGGTACTGGTCAGACGAAAACCCACATTGGATGGAACAAATGCACACCCAAAGACCGCAAAAAGTAAATGTTTGGTGTGCTATTATTGGTGGACATATCATAGGACCTTATTTTATACACGGTAATTTGAACTCTGCTCGATATTTGACACTTTTGCAAGAATCAATTGTTCCAGACGTTAGTCGATTATTTCCGAACAATAACGACCCAAATCTACCAGCGGAAGAAATATGGTTTCAGCAGGATGGGGCACCCCCTCATTTTGGAATTGAGGTACGGGAATATCTGAATCAAACCTTTCCTGGCAGATGGATAGGGCGCAGGGGAACTATTGAATGGCCAGCTAGGTCTCCCGACATGACGCCGCTTGACTTTTTTTTGTGGGGTCATGTAAAAAATTTAATTTACCAAAATAGACCGCAGAATATTGAAGAGTTGCAAGCAAGGATTGTGCATGAAATTAATAACATTCCTCAAAACGCTCTTGTAAATGCAGTGCAATGTTTTGTTAAGCGAATTCATTATTGTCAGGAGGTCAATGGAGAACACTTTGAACATCTTATAAAATAGGATTTCAAACAATGTTAAAAACATAGCAACCGGTTCTTTTCACACTCACAGATTGTTTTCAAGAGATATTCTACTTTTCATTTATTTTTGTTCTTCATCCAATAGATTTTAAAAACAATAGCGTTTATTTTTATTTATTTTTTTACCCGGAAACGATTGAGTTTATGTACATCATGCTTCTGATAAATGTTGCTCAAAATTAAGAGAAGGATTGAAATATCGAATAATATATAGGGTGTTCCATTAAAAAAAAATTAATATTGGTGTGCCACGCCTGTATGACCAACCCTGTATAAATGAAATTATCACCGCCTAGTAGACATTGAAGAACCCAAAAACTTTTGTATAAAACTTTTTTCGACACCTTGTATATTTTCCCGGATAATCGACCGTTTCCAGACTTATCAGCGACCCTGTATATATATATATATATATATATATATATATATATATATATATATATATATATATATATATATATATATATATATATATATGTATGTATCACACCGATAACTCAAAAAATAATGAGCCGGTTTTGATTAACTTTGGTGAGAACCTTCCTTTTGCAAGTGGCTTGGATAAGTTCGTTAGCCAGGAAAATCGGCCCAGGTTTTCTCGAAAAATGTTGTGTTTTCTTTCGAAAAAAAATAATCTCCGGAAATAACAAAGTAAGGGCAACCAAATTTGGTGCGCGGCCTATATCATTATAGGTAAATAACATACCAAAATTTAGGTCTGTAGGTTAAAACAAAATAAAGTTATAAACATTTAAAGAAAAATAAGTTGGGGTTTTCCTGAAAACCTCAAAGTCGCGATTTAAAACGTCAAAATTGGCAACATTTAGGTAAACAACCTGAAACTAATACGAGCCAAGGAAAGCAAATGTCTCAAGAAGAGTGTTTTACAAAGCCTGAAGTCTTAGCTTTAACCATCATTGTCCTTCATTTTACTAAAATCTTTGCAGACAATTCATTTCAAATAGACCCTTTCTCTGATGCTTTGGCAGTAGTCTTAGCTATAGAGTTTATCGTTTATTGTTATAATTTTTGTCGAATTTTCGTAAAAAATCAATAAAGCTCAATATATCCGTTAATATACAAGATACGAAAAAAAATTGTATACATTAATTATAGGGTGTCATCTTAAAAAACATTTCTAGAGTCACACGGTAGCCCATAGTCGTTAGTGATACAAATTTTCTTTTTTTGATCGAATTTTATCGCCTTATGTTTATTGCATTTTTGCATTTTCCATCGAAATATAATGCATATTTGTAAGAAAATAAATTCTGGACGCAGTAAGTGTGTTATGGTGGCTAATTTTCATTAAATGCGTCAAATTTGAATAGCTCAATTTGCTATTAACCTATAAGGTTGACCAAGAAACCAGTTTTTTTCGGGAACACTTTAAGTTTACGCTCGGAAAATGTGTACATTTTCAAACAATAAAGTTATTTTGATGAAACATGGCACATTGTTACTATTTAGGTTATACTGGTAACCAAATTTGATGCCTGCCTTCTTAAAACATATTATTGCGATTAAACACATTTTTATGAAAATTCACTACCATAACGCACTTGCTGCGTCCAGCCTTCTCTCCATACCCAAATTTCAAAACACTTCATGTTCTTATTCAATGTCCAGCTTTCCAGCACATACATTATAACACTCCATGCGTATTACCTAATGAACCTCTTCCTCCGGTCCAAGTTGTTTATTGGTGAGAATTCCCTATTGAATGCGTGCTACACCATCGCGATGTTCCTTCTCAGTTATTTACCATTAAATCGTCTACTCCAGCAGTTTTCCCTTGCCAGTATTTTTAGGCGCTTTCTCAAATTATACTCTTAAAATGGACGGGTCCAGATCAATTGGGTTTATCTTCCCTATTTCTCGTATATGCTTTGCTTCACAATGTGTTATAACTCTTCTAATAATAAGCTACCCATTTCAACCCATTTAGAATGGTAACTACTTTCACAAAAATTTTAAATGAAAAGTGAGGTCGTGTGATACCTCTTTTTAGACGAAAATTCGGTCTCTATATACGAATATGAAACAAAATTCAATTTTGCTGAATGGTAAATAAATTGAATGACATTTAAGTTTGTACGTAGAATTGAAAAATACTAAATCATATGCTCGAAGTAGGCTCCGTTTTGTTCCGGGCAATATCTAAGTCGATCAACAAATGTTCAGCCTGTTCTTGTAATCTTTGAATTTTATTATTACCACACACACACGCGTACACACACATACGCATGCACACTATAGATACTCTTCTTCAAGTTTGCCTGTTCGGAAACACCTGATCTAAGTAAGTCTAAACGGGGGTTGCATAGTGCGAAGACACTTCTTCCTGCTGAAAAAGAAGTAGTTAAAAAATTCAAATACCGTCTGATAGAGAGACTAAGTAAGGACCGATCATTCACAGCCCATATCAGACAATTGTTTTAAAGGATGCTGGGTGTGTACCTCTTTGATCCACCTGCGATTTTCTGTAGCCCAATATCGGCAGTTTTGTACCATTAACGGCATAAATAATTGCTTTATCTGAAAGAAAAATTTTTCGAAATTCAAAATGGTATTACACATTTGTTTTATTTATTCATAGAACTGATTTCTATGATCAATGTTGTACTAGGAAATGTTTCTAGTTGGCAAACTTTGCACGGACGATATCTATGCTTATGCATCGTTTTTGATGTCACACCATGATCTCTTTAAGAGAAGAATGATTATCTTGCAGCGGCAATAAAAAAAGTGAAACAAAAATTTCTTCAATTGAAAACGGGCACCTATAACCCAAAACCAAGGTCCCTTTGAATTATATATATATATATATATATATATATATATATATATATATATATATATATATATATATATATATATATATATATATATATATATATATATATATATATATAAATCGAAAGGCAATGAAATTAGGTAGTTTTTAATAAAATTTGATTCCTATGTTATATTTACACATTTCATAAAAAAAGTTAAATAAATTCAAATGTAGAAAATGGATAGGCACATTTTTCTTCTTTCACAGACCTAGATTATTTTATTTACTTCTTTCAAAGCTTTACGGTTACATTATTATTCATGCAGTAGACATTACTTAGTTCGCCATAATAAACGAGCTAGCTCCCTACTTACGATATTATCTCAAAATAAACTATATATATATATATATATATATATATATATATATATATATATATATATATATATATATATATATATATTCTCATTAAAGGCTATTGACGTTAGAAATATATGGGCATTGATAAAACACAAGTTCTTTGCTAAAACATGCTTTACATTTCGCACCTTCTTTGGCACTTCATCAGTAGCGAAAAGCTAAACAACACACAGATCAAAATTTAGCCCACAGATTTCTGAGGTCGATAGCCTTTAATGAGACTGTAAATTTTGGAAACTAACAAGAACAACCGTTATTCCCTATCAGTCTACATATCAGTATATATATATATATATATATATATATATATATATATATATATATATATATATATATATATATATATATCGTTTCAAGAAATATAGCTGGCCTGATAAATGCTTTACCATGTACCAAAATTAAAGTTTCTACCATAATCGTAAGTTGGGTTATTGAAATTTGAACCATTTAATTAAAATTCGCTGCGATAACGCACTTGCTACGTCCCGACTTTTTTTTAATTAATCGAAAGGTGCTTCGATATATTATTCCTGAAATATATATATTAACCCAGAAAACCAATCTATCCCTTTCTGAAAATCTTTTAAATTTTTTATTGCGCTGAATGAAGAATTAATTTTCTTTAAGAAGAAGTATCACAAAAGTTTCCATTTAAAGATTCTGTGAAGGGCCTTTAAAAATAGGTTGAGGTGAGTACAACGATTTTTGTTCTAAAATGTGACATTTAAAAGACCCAAGTTGACCCCATACAGCGCTTCTTTTAAAAATTACTAATAACAAAGAAAATTTATGTATTCCTTCTTTTGATACACACTGTATACAGTGTTTTAATTATGTTATAAAATATCCAAAGCATAAAACAGAAACCTTAAAACATACTACCTATATATCAAAACTGTAATTTATCACTAAGGGTTGTTTTTACAGCACCACCCTTTTATAATGCCAAGATCGTTAGGAAAGGTCAGGGTTAGTTTATCCCCCATAGAGAGTACAAAGTGAAATAATAATTTACCGAAATGTCATGTCAATGAGGTTTTATACCAAGTGGGAATTGAATGTGTCATTATGTAGTTTTTTTATAAGCAGGCAAACCCGAGAACAGACCTAAAACCAGCCGCCGTGAAATTTTTAACCCACAAAGCTCTTTTAGAAATACCAGTATTAAATGTTGTACACTGCAATGAAAATGATTTTATTGGCTAATTATTGAATATGAAAAACATGCTGTATAAAATTAAACTAAAAAATTACTTGTTAGTAATATTGCTTGAGAACATTTTATCTCATCATTATTACAGTCTAGGGCAATGTCGCCTTATCACTGAAACTTTGAAAACCTTACGTAACTCGTAGTAACTTCGGTTTTAGCTAATTTTCGTAGAACAAATATATGTGTGTATATATATATATATATATATATATATATATATATATATATATATATATATATATATATATATATATAAACATATAAAAAGTAAACACGAATATGGGTTCTAGTGGGCCTAGTGCCTGCCCATTTTAATAAAAATTTTTCAAAATTGAAAAGTCGCGACCTCTTCAATAGGAAATTTTTTCGACGAAAATCTATCAAAAACGAAGTTACTAACTTAAAGTTTTCAAAAGTTATTGTTTCCTCATCATCATTATATACACGGTGCTCCATAATTAATTGGACATTAGCTCCGGGGTGATAGCTGGCACAAAAATAACTCAACATGCCTTACTAAAATGTTACTCGTCGTGTTCCAGGATGTTAAATAATTTTTCTTAAAACTATTTTTTCAAATATCTTGAAAGTGGGTCAACATATTGTGGCATGGTATTTATTAGGCATCATGCGTAATACCATGACGGTATCAATTTCACCACAGCCGCTTGGTGGCGCCACCAACATCAGCACAGGTTCATTAACATGGTCATAATTTATTGTCCACCCCCTGCATGCACATTTTCCAACAAAAATAAAGTGATACCAATGTTGTACGCCGGAGGTGGCTGTTGTTGCCAACTGTTGCAGGGGTGCCTATGTCGTCCCTGCGCCTTTGGTTGCTGTTGTTGCCAACTGTGTCGTAACTGCCTCTGGTGGCTGTGTTTTAGGCACCGAGGAAAGTTTTCAGGGTGGGAACGCACAGGGTCGGACTCGGGAAAATTGAGCGTGCAGATCAAACAATATTAGAACAAAACATTTAGTACACCCCGTCTACGCCATCGGTAGATATTCCTTAATAATGTTGCTTCTCAGCTAATTTATAGCGTGTTAAATATCAAGCTTAATCAAACCTTAAATCTTATTAGTCTTTTTTGTGACAAAAAAGATAGTTTTTTAAAACTTGTCTCCTCCGTATCTCTATGTTCCTCTCTATCTCTCTCTCTCTCTCTCTCTCACACACACACACACACACACACATATACGCACACACACACACAAAATTGGAAGTTTAACATTGTGGATATGTTTAATACAACAAATTATTTAACGTTGTCCTGTGTTTTTCTAACTTTTTAATTTTAATTTCAGTCCAATGCAAACCAGCCGATGGAGACCACCTAGAAGACATCTATGGACCTCTAAATGATGAAGCTGATGAAATGCAAAACGATGATTTACAAAACAAGCAGTATGACTACCTGGAACCAGCAGAACCGGAAGGAGCCGAACCCACCGAGGAAGTCGACGATGAGGACAAAAAAGAAGCGCAACCGAAGATGCTGAGTACTTCCCGAGCGTTCATAGTAAAGCCAAGCACGTCATTGGTCTTGCCCTGCAAAGTCCAAGATTTAGGTAAGGATTTCTTTGCAGCATTTAATAACTAATAAGTACACTTGGAGAACCCAAATCACCACAACACATTAAATAAAACTGACGATCGTTTCACTAACCAAGTTAGCGTCATCAGAGGATGAATATTTCTAAATATCTTACATCTACAGCTCTGTTTATATTCTTGAGCAGGCAGTTAGCCTATAATGATTGAAGGCGGTTCAACGAAACAAACATTGAGATATTTCGTTAGGCGGGAATACGTGAATCCTTTTATCTATCGAAGGTCTTTCTGTCGGTCTTTCTCGTAAAGTGGTTAATCAATAAACCCGACATAGCCGCCGGAGCCAAATTTATACACCTTTTATTATTATTGTATTTAGTATAATATATATATATATATATATATATATATATATATATATATATATATATATATATATATATATATATATATATATATATATATATATGTTCAAAAAGATTTCAGCGGTCTTTAATGTGAGACATGCTTGGTTCTCGGGTTAAACCACGTCCAGAATTTATAGAAACTCGACGTTTCGGCTCCTATTTTGGAGCCATTTTCAAGAGGTAAAGGAAATATGCAAGGAATTTCGTTGTTCCGACTGTTCCTGAACTTACGTAGGACAAACAAATAGACGCATCCACAATAGAATATATGAACACACCCACGCAGTTAGAAAATCCGACCCCTCATCGGAGCTGGCCATGCATCATACTCATACAGGGCACAAAATAGACTTCGATAATGCCAAAACAATAGCACCGGTTTACAATTTCAAAACGAGAATTATCCGCGAAGCAATCGAGATTGAAAAACGTCCCGATTGTTTAAATAAAAGAGATGATGGTTTTCGCCTTCCGACTACTTGGAAACCTATTATATCTTCATTACAAACACACAAAAAGGAAATAAATTCCACAGACAATTTTATTGCATCATTATCTGCCTCAACAAATGCCGGTGACCCTCTTAATCCTGCTCCAAATACCGTGACCAAAGGCCCCCACTTAATTGACGGTGACCCCACTACTTTCACTGATGACGAAACAGGTAGACGGAATGACATATATAAGACAAGTCTTGCAACGAACTGCCAGATCTCTCTGAGGCCTAGGGTTGAACACACTGAGACCTCACAGACGATCTCCGGCGAGATTTGGGGAGTACGCAGATTGAGGCCCCTTAGAGTGTCCTTACATATTTCCTTTACACACCTTTGTCCATCACTCTAAGGAGTAGGCAGATTGAGGCCTTAGACTGTCCTTACATATTTCCTTTACCTACCTTTGTCCACCACTCTAAGGAGTAGGCATATTGAGGCCTTAGAGTGTCCTTACATATTTCCTTTACCCAGCTTTGTCCACCACTCTAAGGAGTAGGCAGATTGAGGCCTTAGAGTGTCCTTACATATTTCCTTTGCCCCTGAAAATGGCCATAAAACAGGAGCCGAAACGTCGAGTTTCCATAAATTCTGGACGCGGTTTAACCCGAGAACCAAGCATGTCTCATATATATATATATATATATATATATATATATATATATATATATATATATATATATATATATATATATATATATATATATATATATATATATACACTTTCGAAAGCGTTTAGCTGTCCCGGTTGTCTAGGCTATCCTATGATTGTTAAAAGAACTTTATAAAATGTAGCCCTATAATCAGCAACACAACAAATACAATTTTTTCTCGTATCTTGTATAATAACGGATATACTGAGCTTTATCGTAGAAATGCTTCACCCTGAATATATGTAAACAGACAAAAACTAAAACTAACCCCGGATATGGGTTCTAGCGGCCTTAGTTCGCTTTCATTTGAAGAAAACTTTCCAAAATTCAAGAGCCGTGGTCTCCTCAAACGAATATTTTCTATGAAAATTCGCTGAAAATCATAGACTATTAAACCATGAGCTTTATGACTGAAACTACCGCCAAAGCATGAGAGAAAGGGTCTGTTTGAAATAAATCTTATGCAAATATTTGAGTAAAATGAAGGACCATGACGGTTGAAGTTGAAACTTAAGGTTTTGTAAAACACACTTCTTGCGACATTTTCTCTGTATAACGCGTATTCGTTTCAAGTTTTTTACCTAAAAGTTATCAATTTTGACGTTGCAAATCGCGACTTTGACGTTATAAGAAGAAAAACTATAAAATTTTCTAAGTAATTTTTCTGGTGCTTTTACCTTTTTGCACCAAAAAACTTCATCTTTGTCTGTAATATAAAATAGATTTTGTTATCCACACAAAACATTTTGGTTTTGTGCATTTCTCTGGTTGTCAGTGCCACCCAAAATTTTTCTCAATTTTTTTTTCTTCAACTACCTATAACTTTTTTTACTTACTAATATAAACCCGCGTATCAAATTTGGTTGTCATAGCTTTGTTATTTCCGGAGATACAACTTTTTTCCGAAAGAAATCTGGTCCAAATTTTCTGGCTAACGAAGTTTCCAAGCCACTTGCAAAAGGAACGCACCCACCAAATTTCATTAAAATCGCTCTATTGATTTCTTGAGTTATCGGTGTGATAAGCTAGAACGAAATGAAAAGAACTGTTAGAGACAGAGAATGATGGTGGCGACACGTTTAGACCGTGATGATATTTACCTAGTTGTAGTATATTTTTAAAAAATTAACTCAAATTGCTGTGTTTGTCAAAATGTAATGTTACGGTAGTACATATTCTGGATGGGTCATTTACCTAATATGGTGCCAAAACTACAGCATTGATTGGCGACTTATTCATCAGTCAGGAATTAATCTTGATCTTATTATGGATTAGTCTTAGTTTTTAACTGGGCACGATAAGTATGTAGGCAACCAACCATATTTCTTTTTTTTTTCTTTGTTTCAGGGTCCTTTGTAATCCTCTGGTCAAATGAAACTGTCATCCTCTTCCAGTCTGGTTATTCTACTGTTCCTGATCCCAATCTCCAGTTAGTGGAGGACAACTCGCTGATGATAAAGAACACTTCCTTGATTAGTAGTGTAGCTAAATTCAAATGCACTATTATGGTTGACTCAACAAACAATCCCGAAATAGTCCATACTGTAAAAGTAGAACATGCCCCTGAAATCGTCAGTCTGGTGGCTAAGGACGGAACCACAAATGTAAGTAGACATTTTAATCAGCCAAAGTAATATGCTGTAAGATTTTTTGGTGTTATATGTATGTTTGATCTGTTCAGTGGCGTCTCCTGACCAAAATGTTCGGGTGTGCGGTAACGAGTTGCTGTTAGAGGTGGTTTTAAAAATTATTAACACTAAATGTACATATATATATATATATATATATATATATATATATATATATATATATATATATATATATATATATATATATATATATATATATATATATATATATATATATATATATATATATATATATATATATATAGTACCCATATGGGAATAATACGTAGATAAATAAATTAATTTCCCACTGCAACACTAACAAATTAAAAAGTCACTTAAAACATTAAAACACGAAAAGAACATGGAATTATTATCAAGCTCTTCTCTTCACACAAATTTGTGTTAGCGTTAGCACTGTCCGGAACGGGGTGAAAACTGTAAACATTAAAAGTAGTTCAATGTTAATATGGTACTAAATAATAAAATGTGTAAAAATCCTGGATGCAGCAAGTGCGTTATGGTAGTGAATTTTCATAGAAATGATCTGGCACAAAATATTTTATTATAACTTTTTTATCTTCCAACATAGAAATCAAAATTTTGGTGTATAGTTTAATTTTTATATCGTAAACCTACCTACCAAATTTGGTTATCTTATCTTTTTTATTTTTTGAGATATAAAAACTCAAAATTTTTCCGGAAAACCTCGTCCGATTTTCCTGACTAACAAAATTATCCAATCCATTTACAGAAGGAAGGTACATGCCAAATTTTATCAAAATCGGCCGATTATATTTTGAGTTATCGGTGTGATACCTATATATATAAATATATTTAGGTTTTAGGGGTCCTAGTTCGCGCTCATTTGCAAACAATTTTTCAAAATTCAAAAGTCGAGATCTCCCCATTAGTGAATATTTTCTACGAAAATTTACTAAAATGTATTATAGTCTTTGATTCTAGAATACTGTGGTCCAGGCAAGCGCAGTTGTAATGTTTGTAAATAATGCTATCACAACGTTTGTTAAACCGGCGTTCCATTCATTTGTCTTGAGCGGTATTTTTACCGCTCACTGCAGTGTTAAAACGAATGGTATTTCTTTACTATTTTAAACACATGGGTGGGGGACTGTATTGTATACCAATACAGCTCTGTCGAGTGAAGTTGTTCGGAAATAACAACGCACACCTAACCCGAATTCATTCCCAGTTGCTATTGACCTACTCATATTTTCAGAATGAAGACATGGTGCCGACTTAATTCCAAGTCACTATTAACCGACTATTTATGAAATCAAATAAGTAAATTAAATCGATTGTCATAAAATATGTAGTGTATTAAGACTAAGGGAAAAAGAAATAAAACATATTTAACTGTGCACATTTTAATTATATGTTAGGGTGTGCGGCGCACACCTAGCTCACTAGGAGAAATCGCCACTGGATCTGTTTTTCTTGTTTCCAGAAAAGATCATATCCCTGTTTAGGTACATGCCAACGTTACTTAAGGTCTGACATTAAGCTCAGTGTAAAAATCTTTTTTTAACAAACAGGTTTATCAAAAAAAATTAAAATGCCCAGGTACCTACTTGGAAAACACTTACAACATATACTCTCTCTCTCTTTCAGAACGGCAACTGCTATCAGGGTTTCAAAAAACATGTGCCACATCGCTCGTGGTTCGATTCTATGGTATCGCAGTATTTTATTTACCAATGCAGATGGTCGAGGCTAACTAGATATCAATACACTCCTGTATATTCCAAAATTTATTGAAATATTAATTATTGAAATATCAGATACACCATGATATATTAGAGAACTTCCTGTGAAATCTATTAAAAAACATTTGCACATTCACCGAATTTATAATTTTAATATATTATTATTAGACAGCCACCACAATTAATCCATTTGGCAAAAAAATAACATACACAGACTTAATACCTTATTTACTCAGTGAGATATAAGACACGAAGCACGTGCCGCCACCTCGTTGCGAAACCAAGTAGTATGTTGTCACGGCAGCTCCAAATAACACAAAGTGTTAAATATTAGAGACTGTATACAACCAACTAACAATTTAGTAAATTGTCAGCCCTGCCCCATTTCTATCCTAATATAGGGACAAAGTATGTAAGGCTAGATGCATTCTCACCACAATTAGAACCGTAAACCGGTTTCGCTTTAATTAGAGCTCGTCAGTACGGCATACTAATTGCAGCGAAAATACACCTATAAAGTAATACGGCTATGGTAGCCAGCCTTCCAACACTAAATGAGATATAAAGCACCAAGCACGTGCCGCCACCTACTTGCGGAACCAAGTAGTATGTTGTCACGGCAGCTCCAAATGACATAGAGTGTTAAATATTAGAGACTGTATACAACCAACTAACAATTTAGTAAATTGTCAGAACTGGCCCATTTATACCCTAATTCAGGTACAAAGTATGTCAGGCTAGATGCATTCTCACTACAATTAGCACCGTGGACCGGTTCCGCTCTAATTAGAACTCGTCAGTACAGCATACTAATTGCAGCGAAAATACACCTATAAAGTAATACGGCTATGGTAGCCAACCTTCCAACACTAAGTGAGATATGACACGAAGCACGTGGCGCTACCTCGTTGAGGAACCAAGTAGTATGTTGTCACGGCAGCTCCAAATAACACAATGTCTTAAATATTAGAGACTGTATACAACCAACTAACAATTTAGTAAATTTTGGCCAGGGCTGACAATTTACTAAATTGTTAGTTGGTTGTATACAGTCTCTAATATTTAACACTTTGTGTTATTTGGAGCTGCCGTGACAACATACTACTTGGTTCCGCAACGAGGTGGCGGCACGTGCTTCGTGTCTTATATCTCACTTACTCAGGGGCGTGCGCTGACATTTGAAATAAGGGAAGCAATTCCCAGAAACTTACCTATTTATAGTGTAACTCAATTCTTCTGTTGTTTTTGGAAAATTCGTTAATAATGTCGTCATGTAACTGCGGATTCTGGGACATTTCCTGGACGAGTTTATTTTCAACTGACATAATTGAAATTTGGGAAAGTCTTTCCTGTCCTGTTGAATTTCTAACAAAACTCTTGATACGTTTCAATGTAAAAAAATTTCGTTCTAAAGATGCACTAGTAGCAGGAATTGTTAATACTAATTCACATAATTTGAACACTTCAGAATATGCATTTTCCAATTTTGATTGTTTTAAGAAAGTTAAAAGTTAACTAGCGTAAGTTTTTGTGTCAATAACATCGGGTTCATAAATGACTGCTAGTTCTGATCGTAATAAGGCTTTGTCAAAATAACGTCCATAGTGGTTAAATAATGATTTGAATGAATCTTCTGGGAAAGGTATCCCATTAAATCCTCCAAAATTACACAATTCAAGAAATTTCAGGTCACTGAGATGATCAAATCTGCAGTTAATTTGCTGCTGAATTTGATCTATAATTTCGTAGAAAAGGCGGCGGTAAGAAGTTTGAAGGTCTGCCACATTATCATTGCGCAGACGCTTTCTTAGTGGCTCCACTTCTCCTAATTCAATTGTTTTTCCCCAGAACTTATCAAATTCATTCCTTTTTTGAATTATAATGGATTTAAATTGACAAATTTTTTTCAGGCAAAAACCAATGTCGTTTATTTTACATTGCAATATGTTAAATACATTATCTGAAAACGGAAATATTTCCGAAAATATATTAAGTAAAAAATTAAAATTAAAGTCTCCTTTCAAACCATCCAAAAATCCTCTAGAACTATTTATTGTTTCTGCGTCCCAATTTTTGCTATTTTCCATGATGTTTTCAAAAAGTTCTATTAACGATTCACGGTGTTCAAATACAGTTAACACAACCCTGCTGTTGTAGTTCCATCGGGTTGCAGCTACTTTGGGTAAACCTTTTTTAACAATTGGGTCTAAGGCTTGTGTGCGCTTCGTAGATTTGGAAAAAAAGCAGCCTTTTAACACTTTACATTCTTTAATATGGTTTATAGATTGGGATAAAATTAAATTTAATTTATGAGCTCAACAGTGTACAAATAGAGCAATGGAGAACATTTCCCGCATTTTAGCTTGAAGACCTCCTAAACGTCCGGCCATAACAGCAGCCCCATCATAGATTTGGGCAATTAATTTATTATCAGCCTCCTCAATATCTTTCATAATATTAAGCAGAATTTTATATAGAGCGTTTGCGGTACGATCTTCTGTCACATTTTTAAAGCCTAAAATCTTTCTTGTACACTCCCATCCATTTTTACGTAGCGTATTACTACAGATAGTTGACTTAAATTAGTTACATCGATTGTTTCATCTAGAACAATAGCAATGAAACGAGTCTGTTTAATTTCCGATTTAATTCTGTTCAAAATAATAGTGGCAGCGGCCGAAATTAAGTCATTCTGAATGCGATTTGATGTCCCGCGAAAAACGTTAGACTGTTCCAAGTGATTTTTCAAACAAATGTCGTACTTGGCTATTAAAGAAACTAGGTCTTGAAAGTTTCCTCTATTTGCAGATGTACTTGTTTCCTCATGACCCCTGAAGCCCAATCCATGCTGCGACCAAGAAAACGCATAGCATCAATAAGTCTTTTTAATATGTTTCTGCTTTTATCAACCAATTCATTGTGTTGGCGATGAATTTCAATCTGCTTGTCAACGGCGTATTCAATTTGCGTTTTTCCAAATACACTTAATTTTAAAATGGTCTGTAAATGCGCTTTAAACATAACATGTCTTTGTACTAGTTTATGTAGATTATTCAAGTCGGAAAACTCACTTTTATTCCACAACCCCTTTTCAGTCACAAATAGACTACAAGACGAACAAAACAGTTTATTCCTGTTTTCACAACCCATTAACCATTCATATTGTTTATGAGTTTTTTCCGCGTTGAAATGTCGAATAGGTACATGTTTTAATTCTTGTATTTAAGTTTTTTATAGTAGGTTTCGGCCTACCTATATTAATAATAGCAAGTTTTTCAGCAAACAGTAAAGCTGAAAATACTTTAGTTATCAAAAACATACAATACAATCACAGTTATTATTACCACTTGTTTGTAAAGTTTGTAAATCCCCACCCCCACCGTCACCGCTGTTAAAAGCTGATCTACTTGCAGCCATATTAATAATCATAAAATGCCAATGTATTTAACTTACTGGACTGCATATATATATATATATATATATATATATATATATATATATATATATATATATATATATATATATATATATATATATATATATATATATATATATATATATATATATATATATATACGAAATAATCAGGCACATTCGCTTTGAACGCGCACCCGGTCTTCGTAGTACAACACGTTCTAAAAACATTCGTACATCGCGCCGAGTCGAGGTTTCTTTCATAAAGTTGCCTGCTGACTACGTGTATTTAACTGAAGTGATTGCATGCATCCACTCGTAGTATAAGATCAGGTTCATGCTGTCCGCAATCGGTCGCATCCACCTTGCTAGGAGCGTATATACAAATACAGTATGCTGCATAATGAATAATTATGTGTGTGAGCTTGCGAAATAAAAATTTTAATAATTAAATTAGTTTCAGAATTTGAAATTTAATATTTAAAATACAAAAGGGATTTTAAATAATGCGGTTTAGGTATGTAGTCGTTATTTTAACGGAAGCAATGCTTCCCTTGCTTCCATGGACCGCACGCCACTACACTTACTGTTGGAAGTTTGGCTACCATAGCCGTATTATTTTATAGGTGTATTTTCGCTGTATGCCGTACTGACGAGCTCTAATTAGAGCGGAACCGGTCCACGGTGCTAATTGTGGTGAGAATGCATCTAACCTTACATATTTTGTTTCTATATTAGGGTAGAAATGGGCCAGGGCTGACAATTTACTAAATTGCTAGTTGGTTGTATACGGTTTCTAATATTTAACACTTTGTGTTGTTTGGAGCTGCCGTGACAACATACTACTTGGTTCCGCAACGAGGTGACGGCACGTGCTTCGTGTCTTATATATATATATATATATATATATATATATATATATATATATATATATATATATATATATATATATATACTTGGTGTTGGAAGGCTGGCTACCATAGCCATATTACTTTATAGGTACATTTTCGCTGCAATTTATATGCCGTACTGACGAGCTCTGATTACAGCGAAACCGGTCTACGGTTCTAATTGTGGTGAGAATGCATCTAGCCTTAAATACCCTATTTAGTTGCATTTTTTTAATTTTTGATACAAGGTCTGTTTTTTCTGTGCAAATTTTTATAAAATTATTGTAAACGTTGTTTAGTAATGTCCTTTATTGATCTAATATTATTTCTTTGCAGCTTAAACATGGCGACACTTTGGAGTTAACCTGCAATGCAACAGGAGTACCGACACCTAGGATTAGCTGGCACTTCAACAAAGGGCAAGAATCTCAGCGCCTGGAAATAGAGGGAGCCGTTTTAACAATTCCAAATGTGTCACGGAGACAAATCGGCAGCTACTCATGTTTAGCAGATAATAAACTCGAACCCCCTGCACATAAAAGTATCGAGATTTCTGTTCAGCGTAAGTTGATATTATTTTAAAAAAAGTGTCGCCCGTTTTTATTTAAATTTTATTTATACTCCCTATTAGACGTATGCAGTATTTTAGGACTGTAGCTTTCTTAAGTGACGTTATTAATAATTGAAAGCAGAAGTATTAATGTATATTTTATCTAGAACAAGAAGATCTTGTGCTAATGTCTAAGATTCTACATATATTATTAGTTTTTCTTGCCATTATATAGCAGGTTAATGTGTGTGCATACAAGCAATCAACACTGTCACTGTGGCCTAAAGGTTTTGGCTCATGACTATAATTAGATATTTCACAACAAAGTTACTTTCTTTGGGTAAGTTACAAATCTTGATTTTGGAAAAATAGGTCCAGGTCGTTTGGTTTAAGTCAAACAGCAGGTATCTACCCAGATCTGCCCGCACCAGGACAGGCACTTGTTTTAATTGTCATGACCAGGCAAGAAATTGAGCATCCTGTACCAGGTACCAGTTTGAATAGATTCGTTCATATGTGTGTAAGAAACTCACTTGACACCATTACCGGTGTCCTAAATAAACACTGTCGTTGTGGTCCAATTCTTTAAATGTGCGAACAAACTGTGCTGTTTCATGTTAATTTTTGCACAATCTGCAAGTCAGATTTCCTAATTTTGCTAAGGTGTACCATGACAGTATAGTATATCCTATCAATTATCTAAAAATAATCCTCAGCTGCGCTCTACTATAACTTAGTAATTCTGCGCTTGTTCTGCTGCAGAGGCTTTGAGTGAGCCCCTCTTCATTACTTAGTCCTGGTCTGTTAACCCAGAAAAGAATATAAGTACTAACTTTGAGTCCACCGATTAATTTGCCTATGGAACTCACTCTTCGGTATTGACAGCACCGGTTCTGGCATCACGTAATACACATTTTGTTCTGCATCACTTCGGCCTCTTCGTTTCCCTCAGTCTTAGAGCAACCCGACACCTAGTTAAACTTTACGATGTTCCGGTCTGTCAGTGCTCTGAGTTCTCCGCGTCATTTTTATGCCAGTACTGATGAGACCTCACAGCTTGTGATCGCTGGAGGGCTGCCTGACTGTCATATTAAAGATACGCTTATTTTAATAGGTCGTCTTCATATTTTCTTTTGCGCACTTCGTTAGTGCGTGGACTTTGGCCTGGAATATCGTGGCATATACCTGCCCAGATGACAGAAAATGTTAATCTCTGGCCCAACGTCGTGTATACCCACCCCAAGACCCGTTTTGGTTTTTTGACCCGTCCGTGTACCAGGTCAAGCTTTTAGGAGAAAGTTGTGGCTGGTTTTCTGTCGCATCTCTTTGATCCCTTTCATCCCTACATCGATGGGGTTGTCCAAATTAAATCGGCGTGTAATGTACTACGAATTCATATCAAATATTAACTCCCTAACATCACGTATCATTTTGTATGTCTGACTCTAATCAATGTTGGTTATCCGGTCCGTTTCAGTCTATCGGGCCTCAGTCTAACCTCAACCTGAACCGCAGTGTGAAACGATGGGAGATTCAGGAGAGTCTACATGGCTACTGTAGGGGATTGTCCTTATTGTCCCCGTGATCCACAAATAGACAAGCTTTCGTATCCTGCTTTGTTTTTGTTTGGTAGTCTCTTGTCTAAGTTTCGGCCCCCAACCAGTGCGGCGTAAGTTATTGCTGGCTTTACCACGGCGATGTGCACCCAGTACACCATAAATGTTTTTAGATCCTAGTTTTTGTTGTACATTCTTATGGCCGTTTTAAGTTGGATCACTCCTAAGTGGTTCATGTTCCCAGCAAGCACTGGAGTTTGTTTTAAACAGAAACCCAATATTGTCAGTATTTCTCTTTCTGGTCAATAAAACTACTGTTCAAAGCTGGACTCTACTACCGACGTCGGCAGCGCTACCAGCTCTTAGAGCGCTTTGTATATGCACTATTTGATTGTCTCTGTAAATCTTTCTTCGGCCATAATAACCAGGTTGTCCACATGTCCTAGAGGATAAAAAACCTGATCGTTAAGGCGTCTCAGCAACCCGTCCGTGACCAGGCTCTACTAAATAGGAGACAACATGAACCCCACCACGCCCCCACCCCCCGAGGGCAGCCGTTTGTGTTTCCCTCATCAGTGACATGTACACCACTTTGCTTCTCAGTATACATTCTACTCATTCGTGGAAGGTCTTCTCTTTACCAAGGTTCCTTGTGGTCCTGATGATTGAGCCAAAAGTCATTATTGAACACTAGCTCTATTTTCAAATAGAGAATATATTTGTCTTTCAAAGCACTTCCCACCCTGCTTACAAGACGATAAAGTGTGGTGTCTGTTGACGTATCTTGCTCTAAAAGTGAACTTGTTCATAGTGGATTATCTGTTCTGTATGTCTAAGAGTAGAAACCATCTTTGTGCAGATGATGTAATTTGCAATTTACCCTGAGTGGAGTTTACTAAACTATTTTTTATTTTTTTTACAGATCCCCCACATGTAGTGATTGACCAACAAATGGTACATTCCCAAAATGGTGACAGCTTCGAATTAATTTGTACGGTATCTGCTAATCCTAAGGCCGCAATAGTATGGCAGAGGCAAGGAATAAATGTTGTTTCTCATGATCGTGTTAAGATTGAAACCACGAAAGGAATTCGTTCAAAACTCATTGTTCAAAATGCCACAGATGATGATTTTGGTCTGTACACTTGTGTTGCTAATAATTATTTAGGAAAAAATATGAAGAGTGTCAATGTAGTGAAAACTCCAGCTATCGCCAAATTTGTAAAACCTACAAAAAGTGAAAGGGATGCAGTACTCACATGGGAAGTACAATCTAAATTGCCCCTTAAACAAAACGAGCTTCAGTTTAAGAAAGCTGATGTAAGTAAACCATTTTAAATGTCAAATCACCTTTATTTTTTCTACAGTCTGCATTATAATCTTAGTTAATTGTCAAATTAAAGATGTTTGTCAAAGAGATTAATGTCTTAAAGTCTCATTTTAATATAATTGTATAATTGGGAATTTTAATTTCATTATCTAAATCTTAAGTACAGTAAATTAACAGCAATATAAAGATAAAGAGACAGAGTCTTACCATGTCCAAATAATGCCCAAAGATTTTGGTCTATGGCAAGAATTATAGGCTGAAATTTCATCACAACCTTCTGTCAAGAAAGAAAGGGTAATCTATTTGCTTTTAATTCTACGATTGGTTCGCAGTGAAAGAGCGTACGACAACTAAAGTCCAAAATGAGATAGTTCTTTTTGAGATATCGTACTCTTAAACTGCATAACATAAAACTTAGGCATTAAAAGACACCTGATGGGTTATTCGTTATAGATATGTGGATCCAAAACTGATTCGTCACCTGTTTGGAATATCTTCAGATGAGGGTATTTATAGCTACCTAAAATACCATTAATGTAATCCCATTTAGGTTCTGCACAATGAGATAAACAAGTCAGCCAGGTCTACGCCACCGATGTAAATATTATAATCAATTATATTTTTTCGGGACTAAACTGGCGTCCTTTGCTTCGCTTCCTTTTTGTATCGCAAGACGTTTGTTACTTCTTTCACTCCAACCTATATACTTGCTATATAGCTATATTAACACATTTACTGTCTATCCATTGGACAATTAAAATTATATTTAATATCGTAGCTTCTTCTACTACTTTTCTTGAGCACTTTCTTATCTAAAGCTGATCAATAATTGTACATGTTTTTTAATAGTCCCTAGAATAAGTATTCTGAATTTATCTCACTAATGGTAAGGTAGCTCTAATGAGGTAAACCAATTGTCAAAATAGGCTACAGTCAGGGCTGGCTGTGATTTGGTACTCCATAAAGCTACAAAAACCTTTCGCCCGAGCCCCAGGTAAGTATCCTGCCTTGGAGTAAAGTTATTTAAAAAAATAGTTTCACCTACATAGGGAAGCATGTCATAAATAATACCCGTTCTTAAAAAAACTTGGAAATCCCATTATGTGAGTGTTGTTTATGTAGTCTTTTGCTTTAGTGCTTTTGTATGGTATCATTTTCACACCAATAGGGAACCGACGCGCTTGTTCGTTTTGAGCTCAATTATTGACAATATAGTCAAAGACATCCAATTTTCCAGAAGCGGTTGTTAGTATTAGGGTTATTATTGTCCACAAAATGAATATACCTGCAGATTGCCTGATATTGCTTTAGTGACATAACATCTACTATTTGATCATAACGCAATGAATTTGACCAATAGTCAATGTACAGATTCATTGGCTCTAGACCGATTGGCAGCTCAATCCAAATAAATTCTCAGAGTCCTTTTGGGTTGGTGCTAAAATATTTTGTGGTTTCTTGTGTGCTATATAAGTTGAAAATATCCACGATTGACTTGAGGCAGTCATGTTTTAGGAACATCTTAAAATATGACAGAGGAAATATATCTTTTTCTATGTCGGTGAAAGTAAAGTTAGGTTATAGACTGAGTGGGCTATATCTGTTCCTCCATTGCAGCTTTAGGTCATGGCTGTATAATGTTCTGGTTCGAGTAGACTTACATTGTAAGGACAATCATCTGACATCGAGGTAAATGCCATTTTTAACTTTTGTTTTAGCGGTAGTTTAGTCCTCTCCTACAAAACAACCCGTTTTGGTCTCTTAGAGCTCGATGCTGTGGCGGTAGAGTTAGTTGCAATAACAATGTTATCCATTTCTTGTATGTTGTTACCTTGCTCTAAGAATTGCTCCAGGTGTACATTTGAATCAAATTTGTTTCTAATATTCTGATTAGTTGGTGTTTTGCGTGGATCAACAGTTGACAATGCTATGTCTTCAATATCACTATCGCTTTCAAAGAATTACGAGTCAATTGTGAGCCTGAAGGCCAGAGCCATCTCCTCGACTCTAATATGGTCTTTGCATAACTGTAGTTACGAACCAAAAACAGCTGCGTTGACGAGAAACACAAATTGTGTGATTTATTTTACTTGTATTGATTTAAAGGGTGGTTAAGAACACTAACACTCTCGGATTACTTAATAACGTTTTTATATAACTATTACTTTGTATGTACAAACACTATTTACACTTAACACGATGACTATGTGATATAGGAGTGAATTACAGTTGCTTACTTTGTATAAAGGATAAATGCGTATGTAGATGTATATTTGTATAATGAATTGTATAACGTATAAAGACTAAAAAGACGTCTTAACTGATTTAGTTCTTTTGACTTAATGCTTAAATGCCTAATGAATCGCCCGCGCCTTGCACCCCTAAGGGAGGGGTGCCACCTTAAGAAGATGCCCGAGCGATGCTGACCTCTATAGACAAAGGAAACAAGAACTGTGTATTATACATGTGTGTTGACTATCGTCAACAAGCTGTTATATATCTAAATAATTATGCAATGATTTTGGCGTTACCTTTGAAAGAACAGCCATGCAATACGTTTATACCCACAAACTTTTCCAATGTTCCTAAACTTTATAGGTACCTATACTAATGGTAAATTATAATACTATCAATATAAATTGAAAACAACGTTAAGGAAAATAATCTTACCTGGGTATTTTCTAAAATAACTCACAATTTTTCCAGAGATTAGAAACAGATAACACATTGAATGTACAACCACTAACTGACACTAGGGTTCAAAATGTCGGAAAAGGTTCCAAACGAGTAAATCCTCGATGGTGCCACACATATTACAGTCAGTTAAATATATTTTGAGGTAAACTGTGACAATATTAAGACAAAATGTCCCAATATCACTGACTTTTTGGATCTTTTATTCTATATTCCTTTAAGGCATAAAATGCAGATCCCTGACAGAAATGCCATATAGAAACATATAAAGAAATTATGGGTTTCCAGATGGTTGAATATGAGTATTTGAAACCGGAATTCCGGCAAAAACCACATAAGGATCCTATATGATTTTCCATATAAATATTCAGAGGTTTCATATGGAAATCCTCATAGAAACCTATAATTAAATAGGGAAAATATGGTAGCTTATACGGAATTTTACATAAACTCTCTCACAATAGTATGGAAATCCATATAGAATCCTTCCAAAACGGAACTCAATATAGATCCCTATAATTCCATTTGAGCAATCTGATTGGTTGGACTCTGAAACAAAACTCCTGCCAGTGATTATAATGCAAAATAACTGGTTATAAATGCCTTTTATCTATATAGTTGTATACATTAGGGTCAATAATCCTTAGCAATTAATACATTTGATTGGTGCTTAAATGAGTGGAAATCAAATATGAAAGTTTCTAGCAAAAAGAAACGAATATATATTTGAGGTTGGGTTTAAATTGAATTAGGATATTTTGTTGATGGTAAATTTACATCGCAAAATACTTAGACAAATTGATTCAGGAGGTCTAAGTCTAAAAGAAAATGTGAGTTTGCTATTAGTATGTGTTCGTTTTCGCTAAAACGAACTATAGCCGAAACAGCAGTGAAAACCAATTAAACTTGTGAGTTCTACCGATCTAAAACATGCCAACGACGTTCCTTATGCACGTTAATTAGACCACAGGTTTAAATAATGTCTTTAATAGTTAAACGGTATAATTATTGTGAATAAATTATATTATTTTGCAGAACCCAGCACCCATCAAAATTTCGAAAGCATAAAACACATAAACAAAAACGTTGATTGTTGAACAGTTGACAATGACTCGGAAAATCAGCGAGTAATATTCACCAATACAGATCATGCAACAGTTAAGCTTTTGTGATTCTGATTGGGTCTTTCACATCGTTATCTTATACGGATTTCCGTGGCATATTCAATTATTTGATCCTTATAGAAACCAAACAATACTAATTAGTGAGTTAGTTAAAATGGATTAGATGGCCTCGGAAGCTCAAGTCCATTAGCCACAGATTTTTCTAATTCAGTTTTGAAAATACTATCCTATCGTTCTTCGTTATGATCTGTTATAATGAAACATAGAAAATCAGAGAGAAGTGTGACTTTTACAGTGAAAGCTGATATTCGATATACATGTTTCCCTACATATTCCAAACAATACTGCATAGAGTATTTTATAGATTTCTATGTGGTATTCCTAGAAAGGGGATTCTGTACAACTTCACATATATTTCACAACCCTGCCACATCCATTTCCCATTATCCTTATAGAGACTAGTCAAATCACATAGGTTTCCTTATATGTTTTAATAGTATTTCTATAGGCCAGTTCTAGAGCCTCGGTGGTTCAATGGAAAGAATGTGTGCCTCTGAACCAAATGGTACTGAGTTCGATCCCAGGGTACTCCCTTCACTTTTTCAGTACATACTGTACAATTAACATCAACCGAGGTTGTGGCATTCTATTTGAGCTAGTTGAATGACTGCACGTTCCGACCTTCGGAGGGACCATAAAACCGTCGGTCGCGTGTCCATGCGATGCTGGGCACGTTAAAGATCCCTACCCTCCTTACAGAAAGGCAGGGGTTTGGCAAAATTTCCAGGATAGTGAGGTGAAACTGCTCCCTGGCGTCGGTGATTGGCCATAGTCGCGGAAATAGGCCGACGTTAAAGAAATAAACACACACACACACACACATAAGCCATTTTTGGCAGCGATAAGTTAAGCTCCTGCAGTTTATTGTTACCAGCCGACATATAAGTGTCATAGTTTGACAGGGATATCAACACATAGCACATAGGTCAGGGGTGGAGCAAAAGGATTCGCTCCCATAAATGTGTCCCGAAAGTAACAAATCAAATGTCATTCAGAGATAGACTAGCCGTTTTAAAGAAAACCTATATGGTCTTTGGTCTTATCAAAAAGTTTATGGTTTTGACATACCCCCCCCCCTCAATGTCAGTAAGATTATTAGTTTGTAGCTGCTACACACACGCTCACTTCTTCAGTACGTTGGTTCTCTATTAGACTTTGTTTTACCCTGGATTTTTTTATTGAAGGGAAAATCCAATAAATTACACCCATCAAGAGTATGTGGACATGCATCTCATTTATGAAAAGACTCGGTACGTGCTGTTTTTTATCGGGATACTTAAAAGATAAAGTTTATGAGAAACCGCTTCCAAACTTACATTCAATCATCGACAGTGAATTATTTTCAGAAATATTGATAATGTTTTAAATTTTTTAGAATTTCCATAAAACAGGGAAGTATCTGAAATAATGAGGCAGTAAATTTTGTTATATTTTTCCCAGCACGAAGATTCGCTCACAATTGAAAAAAAAATAGACAAGAAAAAGTCTGCTTTAATTTTTTTTTTCAGACTTTCTGAATAATAACCCAAAATATTTCAGATTGATTCGATAACGCCATTATTGGGGACTAACATGCCCAAAAATCACATTCCTGAAATGGTTTTTCTGCATGTGTGGAGTGGGTGGGGACAATTTTCATTTTTTTCGTACAATTGTCAATACCTTGAAAGTCGTAAACTTTTGGATAAGACCATAGAGATTCATTGATTGTGGTTGCCCTCACTTGGTGAAACTGGTCCATACTATATACAGACTTGGAGACTACTTCTCTGGCTTCACTGTTGGGTTAGATGTTCTCGGATGTTGTTAAACGTTTCTGTGACTAGTTTCGCTGCGAAACTGGTCACAGAAACGTTTAACAACATCCGAGAACATCCAACCCAACAGTGAAGCCAGAGAAGTAGTCTCCAAGTCTGTATATAGTAAGGCCATACAGAGTTCTTCCGAAAGGGCTTGAGCTAGTCTATCTTTGTGTGATTTGATTGGCGACTTTTGGGAGAGCCTGTATATGTTCATTTAAGTATTTTCCTATTAAAATGAGTTTAGCATTTATTTAATTTTTAGGAAACTGAATGGCACATCATCAATCCAGAAATTATCAACACCAACAACCACGTATACACTGTAAAACACATTCTCTATAACCTTGAACCTGGCAAATATGAAGCTAAAGTCAGGTCAGAAAATGAATATGGTTGGTCAGAATTTTCTGATGTTATGACATTTGAAGGAGGTAAGAAATGACTCAAACTTAAAATTTGCACAGGTACTGTTACTGCCTGAATTTTATTTGCTCATTCTCGCTTATTAACAATCTATATTTTCATTAATTTTTATTTTATTTTTGCACAGTGCTACTTAAGAGTGGGCCACATAAACACCATAAAAACAAGCAGAATAACACAAAAGGTATTCATCACATATTTTGTATTTATTTACTTTACTAACAAATCCATGATTGACTAATGATTTTGCGTTAGTATAATAATTCATAGTAATCATTCAATTTTTTTTTGCTCTTCTTTTAATCCCAAGAATCAACTTATATGGCCACGTCAGTTCTAATCACATTGCAGTTTCACCAAAAAATTAAAGAATGTAACACAATATAAAATGTTTTCATTTAAATTCGACCTCTAGAAGGCGTTGAAAAATTATGACAACCGAAATATTTGTACATGTAGTCATCGCTTTTGTCCAACAATACCCTGAATTGCGGTCGACTGCATGCAAGCAGCTTATGATTTCCCCTAGGGAGACCTATACGTATAACAAAGGTATTTGTAATTTCATTAGGGAGATGGTTAGGTTAAGTTAGGTTTGAATGTGAGTGGGCCATACCGGTCCCTCCGCTGTGATCATAAGGTATATTGTGGCTCACGCCTAATGGTCTATATTTCGCCCAACAAAGCCAGCCTCCTGCAGAGGTCGATAATCTTTGTGGGCGAAAGTTGATCCAGATTTTCCGGAGCAAGCTTTGTGTTGCCAAAGAGCAGGTATCTAGTCCTGTCCGCCGCCGGACAGGAACACAGTGCGTGCTCTGCTGTCTCGTCACTCTCCATACACAACCGGCACTCAGTGTCCTGACCGACCCCAATATGGTGCATGTGGTGACGCAAGCGGCAGTGTCCTGTATATAGGCCGACTAGAGTACTCACTTGTTGTCTGTTTAACTCTAGAAGTTTTTTAGCCCTTGACTCAGACAGGCCATTTATGAAGGCCTTAGAGTGAGCTAATCCTGGCAGATTTTGCCATTGCTGGCTTGTCATTCTTTCTGTCCAGGTCTTTAAGGCGTGTTTTGCTGTGCATGATGTTATCCCCAGCACCGGTTCTGGTCCGATGAAGTCCCTCTGGGCACCACTCCTGGCAAGCGTGTCTGCCGCAACATTGCCATCATGGTCCGAGTGACCCGGTATCCAGACCAGTGACACCTCATTACAGCTGCCCAGTTTGTTAAGGGCAGATTTACAACTCCATACCGTTTTTGAGTTGCAACGGTAGGAACCAAGAGCATTTATTGCAGCTTGGCTATCTGTATATATCTTTATCGATATGTGTGTGCACTGATTTTCTATGCTTTCCCTTGCACACATTTCGATGGCATACACTTCTGCCTGGTGTATGGTTGCATACTTGCCGAGGCTAGTTGATAGTCCAGCATCGGTGTTGCCCCTTGCCCCCATATGTGCCGGCTCCTACTCCCATATTGGTTTTGGAGCCGTCAGCATACCAGCAGAGATCAGCCCTCAATAGGGTCGTTTGATTTCGTTCCCAGTCCTCCCTTTCCGGGAGGACGGTCTTGAAAGACAGATCTCTACTGATCTTTGTAGGCATCAAGTCTGAGACCATTCCCAGAATCCCATGACCCTCAATGTCATCAAGGAGTCTGGACCCTCCCAGACTGATTTCCTTCGGCAAACTGTCGGCCGTTTGTTTTAATCTGTACGTTGTCCACCTCGCCACCCTCTCCAGCCATATGTGAGGAGGTGGAATATTAAGGAGGACCTCCAGAGCGGCTGATGGTGCGGTGCTTATCGCTCCCGTTATCATCAGACAAGCTTGTCTCTGTAGATGAGCCAGTTTGGCCCTCGCGATACCACGAAGTGGCTTGGGCCACCAAACTATGGCTCCATATGTTATCATTGGTCTGATAACCACTACATAGAGCCAGTACATCTGTTGGGGGTTTGTTCCCCAGTTATGTCCACAGATTCTACGGCATGTCCACAGGGACAGTTTAGCACTGCAGATTACGTTCTCTAAGTGTACGTCCCAGTTGAGCTTCTTATCTAAGGTAACCCCCAGATATTTTGCTTGTTCCATAAATGGAAACGTTTCCCCCATAAGAATAGCGAGATACTGTGTGTGTTTAAAATACATAATATTATAGATACTCTATAAAATGTTGTTTAGTAAAAAAAAACATTGACCAACTAATCTGCGAAATCATCGATAATGAAACTGATGGACCTATTAACGTAGCTAACAGTACCGATCTCATTTTGCAAGCAGGTTTTGATAATTGTAAGGAACTTTAAGACCCATAATAATAAATTCAGCACAACTAACGCAACAAATGTTGTCTTTCACAGGGTGACACAATAAAAATGCTGATATTCTTACCACAAATATGGGATATTTTCCTCTTGGTAACCAAAGCTGTTAAAATAATTATGTGGTGTTTAACCATTCAAGGTACCTACAGTAATGTCTACAAAAGCCCTGTTTCCATGGCCTTAGTTAATGATTCTTGAAAACTGAGTGTTAACACCACTTTTTAGGTTATTATTTAGTGGTGTACTGATTTTCTTTTTCATGCAAAATGTTGTTGTTTTAAGTGTTAGATTAGATTAGATTGAATTTGAGTGGGCTATTCCAGTCCCTCCATCGCAACCTTAGGTCTATCGTGGCTCACGTCTAATTGCTTAAATTTCACCCATCAAATCCATCGATCTTTTTTAAGGATGTACTGCCGTCTCAGTGAAGTCACCTACCCGTTTCGAAGCTTACAGAGAGATAACTTCTCTCCGAGTTCGTCCGGACCCGACATCTGTCAATGTTTGACTTGAGGTGGCCTAACAAAGTCCCGCTCTCGAGCAGTATCCAAGCAAGATCGTTTGCCCATTTCAAAGCTCACAGAGGAGGCCTCAACCTCCAGGTGTAATCCACCCCTAGAGATCAAAGCTCTGATCCAGGTTTATCTAGATGCGATACCCGCCAGCGTTTATTTTTTAGGGTGAAAGTTGCTTTGACAAGCGTATTGCCATCTGAGTAAAGTCGCTTACCCGTTTCGAGGCTTAAAGAGAAATAACCTCCCTTTGAGTACGACCGGACCCCACATCCATTAGTGTTTGACTCGAGGCAGTATCGTATGGAGTCCCGCACCCGTGCAACACCCAAGGGAGGTCGTTTGACCGTTTCGAAGCTCACAAAGGGGGCCTCAATCTTAGCTCTCCTCCGGGTTTGTCTAGACTCGACCCTCATCAGTGCTAGATTCAAGGCGACATCCCTCTGAGTTCTCCTCTGGAGTATCACCCAAGCTAGGTCTTTTGTCTGTTTCGAAGCACACAGTGGTGGCCTCAAAATCTGGGTGTATACTACTCCCATGAGGTCTGAACTTGCCCCTCCGGGTTCGTTTGGACCCAACACTTTCCAGCGCCTAACCCAATCTGGAACATTACTACCGAGTAACAACCAAGCGAAGTCAATTGTTTATTTTGAAGCCCATAGTGGAGGCCTCAAAATCCGGGTGCCTACCACTGCCCAGGGATATCCTCCTTCGTCCACGCTTGTCGGAACCAAACCCCCGCCAGTGTTTGACTCCAAGTAGTCGCCTCTTACGACAGACAGGAGTTACCTTGGGCCTATTCTTTTAGTTAGTCCCCGGACCCGCAGGGGACTTTAGGTTATTAACTCTCATCTTCATTTATAGTCATAATCAAATCTTTAATTGCAATATCTGTACCCTTTTTTTAAATACTTCAGGTTAATTAAAAGTAAGTTGTAAAGTGTAAACAAAGCTAGATAACAAGTGCAAGCTATGCAGCGCAAGCTTGTTAAGCTTGCAAGCAGCTTGCTGATCATAAAATTCAGCAGTGTACTCTAATGTAAAAGAGCTGTTGGGTTGCATGCAGTTTAAAGACTGAGTTACAAGTTTTTTTTAATCTTATCCTTTTAATTTTTGACAACCCCTTTGTAGATGTAAATGATCAGGAAACATTTCGGCTTGACATTTCCTTTTGTCTTAATAGATTATTTAGAATTTGCGTTTGAGAACTGTGTATATTTGAGATAAAATCAGGCAATGATGATATTATTTTATATAGATAGGTGTAGAGATAGATAGATAAGTAGAATATAATGATTTCCTATGAAGACTGACATGACCATGTACAACATCCTTGACATCATGATGGAAGATTCTGAAAAATGGGAAACATTCCACAGCTACGTCCGAAATGTCTAAGAACTAAAGAAGTAGAGGAGAGGCAAAGAGCGGATTGAAAAGAGACTAATTGTAAAGACAGCCTACTTACCTATGATTTACGGAAAGTGGTTTCAGTAGGTATGGTGAAGAAATGAGGTGAGGTTTGGTGGGTAGGCATAGGCTAACACCTATAGTACTCTGAGTCCCACACTCTATGTCGCGATGGAATCCGAGCGCAGAGGTAAGAACATGAGTTCCCTCACCCGGCAAAAAAAAGATAAGTAGAATATAATGATTTCCTTCAGTTTGCAAAAAAATCCTCAAATTAGTATTACATTTCCTAACTGTTATTCAAATTACAGATTTTTCTTTGCTTGGTACTTCTGCGCTCAGCCAACATTTGTGAATATTTCGTTTCTCCTTCCTATAAGATTATCACCTATGGATAGAATGAATTTAGTTTTCCACAAATCGCGAAGAACCTCCGCCAGTTTTGTTGACTTTGACTATTATTGGTCGTTAAATGAATACCAGGACGGTAAACAACATGGTGAAGACCATAAACAATACGATCTTTGATTAAATATTGAAGTTTTAAATACACATGTAGAAACTACTTCTCTTTTTATAAGTGCTTATTTTCATCTCTGCAACTTGTTTCGTCTTTTAGGTCATCGTCGAGGCGGGAGAAAATTGAATTTGTTTACACACACTCATGTCAAATATAAATAAAAGTCTCCTGCTATGTTAGGACATTTTGATCAAAAGATTCTTTAAGAATAAAATATAAGTGACAGAAAATATCCTTAAAATGTCTATTTAATGTATGTCAACATGAAAATAAAATCAACTGATCTCTTACTACTCCAGTCAAAAAACTTCAAAAAATGACCCAACCTCCTGAAAAATCCGAAAGTTTTGAAACTTCGCACACTTATTTAGAGGTACCTTAGAATGAATATACCGAAAGTCCTCATGAATATGAGGCGAGCTCTAGCGGCAATTAGCGAAAATGGGGCACTTTCTTTGATTTTTCGTTAGTATCTCGAGAACCGTTGATCGGAGGCAAAAGTTGATTATATACATAATTAAGGATTATCAAATTTGCTACAAAAATGATTATATAGATTTTTGTCATATTCCCAATGACTCCCGATTTATAGACGCTGAAAGAGAGCATTTTGTGAAAAACCACGCTAGAGTACAATATGGCATTTCTAATAATATTTGACAATGGTTTACCTACATTTTTGTATACTAAGGATAATTGAGGAGATAAACTTCACAACTTTGTATAAAAAGCACGTGATGTATGTTACTTATGATGTATATTGATGAGGTACATTATGCAGGTATATTAAACAATGAAATATATGAACAAAAAAAATGCTGAGGTTACTCAAAGGAAAATTTTGTACAGAAAAATCAATCACCTCTGAATCGCTTCTTGGTAGAATTCCCTGCAATTTGATTATCTTGGCCAGCTTCTACACTTGCTGCCTGAAACAATAAGTAAGTATGCATGAGATGAAGGTTAATATTGAGCCATTTTGCTGCCAACCAAAGAGTATCGTATGAAGTTAGCTGATCAGTTTTCTTGACTATATCTTTCAGATCCTCCACAATCACATTACTAAATCCACCTTGTGATTTTTGGTAAGTTTGTAAAGGAATCACTCCAAGTTCCCCTACTGTCATAGCAGGTGCTACCTTGGTGAGCCTCGGTATTGGTTTTTCATGTTCGCTTCCAGTTGTACTTCCAGAAGGCACACATTTGATGACACCCATAGAATGGAATGTGTTGAGACCGTCCAGTGTTCTAACATTAAAGTCCGCGTTGTCAAACACAAATTGTTGAAAAAGAGTATCATTATCAGGTTGAATGTGATGAATTGCTGACATTTCCAGCTGCTGTGCGCTGTGATATGAAGCACTGAACCCTAAACTTGATAAAAGGTTTACCAACTTCTTGCTTGCAAATCTTCTGGACACAAACAAAGCAACATTGTTCATTATTGCTGATATAAAAGAGGTTGGACATATCGCAGAGATAATACTGTGAGCAATAGAAATGCATTTTCTTTTTCTATTTGCATTATCTGCTTTTTTCATTATCAATGTCTCCAGAAAAACTTGTAGAGTTGGGGGTACACAAGAAGCTGCTTCTTTTAAAAAGTTGTTGCCCAGAGGATAGGCGCTTGTATCATACACATTTTTCTGAGCATCCTGCCTTATTATATTTGCTGCTGCGTGTACGATTCTTAGTCGCTCATTACTTTAATCAGGTTTTCTGTCATCATACCATGAGTTCAAAATTTTGAATCCAACATCATTGAAACAGATGGTTGCGTCCTTCCATCCAACTCCCACAGCAATTATAATTCCCTCTCCATATTTGTCTTTGAGTTTGCTTTTAATTGTAGCATTTAAAGTAACATCCCCAGATACTGCAGAACGTAATTGTTCAAAGGAAAGTTGGCATTCCTCACTATTCTCAATGAGGGAGTAAATCTCTTCCATAGCCTTTATAATGTAACCTGCCTCGGAACGTCCACGTTTTCTACCCTCTTCTGGAGGCTTGTGGAACACAAATTGTTGTTAGCAGTCCAGGTGGTACACTCCATCAGCGGCGACAAGATCGCTAATGCCAGACAATGCAGCCTAACTTCTTCTGCCTTTTCATCATTTCTCCTGTCTGCAGAATTCAATACAGTTGTAATCATTTCCTTACTTCGACAATAGAATGCATTTCTGCAGGCTTTTATAGGTTTCTTTATTTGTTTTTTTTAAATACTCATCAATAACATCTGCATAGAAGAAACATTTTGTTTTAAATTCAAATAATGTTTTCACAGACGACCTTGTTTGGGGCAAAGAGCTATCTTGTGTTGATGAAGACGGGTCTGCAGCAGACTGCTGTTTCAGGAAAGCCTTTATAGACTCATCCCGTGTGTACTGTTTTCGGCACTCAGTGTGTAATCTAATTGTCTCACTACCACGAAGCTTAGAACCCAAATAATCTTTCCTTTGCTCACTAGCGAGCAGTAACGATCTGATTCCCTTCAAACCAACTTTCGGTACACCAGAAGGTGAACCAAGAATTTTGTCGCAAAACAAATAGTTCTCTTCCATTTCATATGTCTATTATGTAAACACAACATACGTCTACTATGCGAAAAACTACTAAGGCACTGACCGAACGAAAATGGTAAGATCGCACGAAAATGTAATAAAAAAACGAATGACGTCACATCAGACTCATGCAACGACGCGAATAGCAGCAAAACCTGACTGGAACTAACTGCCGCTCCGCGCCGATTTAGTAGGCATTGTAAGTACTATATTTAATTTAGTAACTTATTATTGTCATATATTATTTAAAATGCCATATTGTACCGCCCTAACGTGGTTTTTTACAAAACGCTCTCTTTTAGCGCCTATAACTCGGGAACCATTGGGAATACGAGAAAAATGTATATAACCATTCTTGTAGCAAAATTGATAATCCTTAATTATGTATATAATCAACTTTTGCTCGCGACCAACGGTTCTCGAGATATTAACGAAAAACCAAAGAAAGTGGCCTATTTTCGCTAATTGCCGCTAGAGCTCGTCTCATATTCATGAGGACTTTCAGTATATTCATTCTTACGTACCTTTAAATAAGTATGCGAAGTTTCAAAAATTACGGATTTTTCAGGAGGTTAAACATTGTTTTGACTGGACTATACATTCTCACTGTCAGTGGGTACTGTATTTCAGAATATGACATCTATCCTATTAAATAAATTACAGTTTTTGAAATTTTCTAAACATAGCCCACTAGAGGTCGAGTTTTAAAAATAAAATAATGAACACTAGTTATAAAAGAAAGATATAGGATCATTCATTTACATTTATACAACAGCACGATCACATGTTATCTATGTCACATGCAAGTTTCTTGTTTGGACATGTTTTCACTTCATTTTACATTTGCAAATTGATGACTACATTAAATTCATATGTTGTGCATGATAATTCTGAAAGCACCAATGAATAATGATGTCTTTTTAATGGAAATCAGAAACGTTACTTTGCACTTTTTTACTTTAAGCTAAGAATTATTGTACTAACCAAATTAAAGTTGTTTTTTTTTTAAATATATTTTTCATAAAGAGATTGTAAATAAAACAAATAACAACCTGCCTATGTGTGATAATATAGTATACCTGAATTTATAAGCTAATAAATCAGATTTTTGCACTCAAAGTGTGGTTAGTATTGTAAAAGTGTTACAGGTAGTTGCATAATAAAAAAGAAGTCTGGACCCAGCAAGTTCGTTATGGAAGTGCATTTTCAATGAAAATGAAAATGTTTTTAATAACAAATATGACTTATTTTCTTGAAAGCAGGTGTCAAATTTGGTTACCAGTATAACCTATATAGTAGAAACAATAATGTATCATACTTTATCAAAAGAACTGTATTGTTTGAAAATGTACAAAAATTTTCCGAAAGTAAACTTAAAATGTTCCTGAAAAAACTGGTTTTCTAGCAAACGAGCTCTAGGTTAATAGCAAATTTATATAAGTTATTAAAATTGGAAGCATTTAATGAAAATTCGCTACCAAAACGCACTTACTGCGTCCAGAATTTTTTCCTTACAGACATGCAATTTCAATGCATTTCGATGATAAATGTAGGAATGTAAGGGCTGTTCAATTTAAAAAAAAATCAGAAAATTTATATTACCAACGACCTATGGGCCACGCTGTGATTGTAAACATAATTTTATAAGATGCAGCTCAAGAGACCCTATAATTAACATGTACATTTTTTTCTCGTATGTGGTATAATAACTGATGATATATTGAGCTTTACCGTACAAATGCGTCACCCTTTATATATGTAAACAGGAGTGCCAGTTCTGAGCTGACCGTTAAATGGCGGCCGAAGAGGACACCCGGACACCCTTGTGGGTGCGCTCCGGGGCCTCGCAGCAAGACGGTTCCGCGGGAGGCCAAGGCACGGGACCGTGCTCGGATCCGGCGTCGCATAAGCTAAGCTGTTCACCTCGCACAGCCCCGACAGTCGGCCGCGCCCCGCTTCCTCGACAAGCCCGACACGCCCCGATCCTCAGAGCCAGAAGCCAGAGAACAGATAAAAACTGAAACTATCCCCGGATATGGGTTCTAGAGGGCCAAGTTCGTGCTTATTTTAAAAAATCTTTGCAAAATTCAAAATTCTCCTCAATGGCGACTTTTTTATTTTTATTTTTTATGTATATATATATATATATATATATATATATATATATATATATATATATATATATATATATATATATATATATATATATATAAACACATACTAATTGAAACTGACCCCAAGATTTGGGTTCTAGGGGGCCTAGTTCGCACTCATTAGTGCATTATTTTAAAGAAAATTCACTAATATTAAAGATCTCTTTCCATGTATTATGTATTTTTATATAGTTTACTGCAGTAGTAAGGTTTTGTCAGAATTCTTCAAGTTCACATGAGTAGTAATCAATTTATACTTCTGTGTAAAATACTTTAACATTAAAAACATTAATGGATCCTAAATCCCTTTATAGTCATAAATTAATTTAATTCTTTTAATTTGAAAGTATTTAAATATAACGACTTGATAGACTGGATACTGTAAATTCTGTGTCATTTCATTTCATGTTTTTTTACCATACCCTACTTCTTGTCCAAGCCCAGTCCTGTGCAGCTGGTGGTGCTGTCGGCAACGTCTTGTGTGCAGGCCGACCAGACGTTTTAGCTGATGCCTGTTAGACTTTAGACATTTTTTAGCCGTCTCTGACTTTATAAATGTCTTAGAATGAGCTAATCCTGGTAGATATTGCCACTCTTCGAATGTCTTTGCACCCACCAGGTCTTCAAGCTGTGTTTCACTGTACATAAAGAAATACCAAGCGCAAGTTCTGGTCCGATATATCTGATAACTGTTTAGCGACCGCTACTGATGAAGACAACTTCGTTATCGAAATACGTATCTAACGCACAACTCTCTCTTACTATTTTGTGGCTTTTAGGGTGAATCTGTGTTTGGCGAATTTTTATTCAAAAAAATTCGCTAGAGGTATCGACGGTGAGACTTTTCAAATTTTTTTTCAAATGAGTTTGAATTTGGGCCCCTAGACCACGAACCCAAAGTCCCTTTATATATATATATATATATATATATATATATATATATATATATATATATATATATATATGTATGTATCCAACCGATAACTCAAAAAATAATTAACCGATTTGGATGAAACTCGCAAGTACCTTTCTTTTATGGCTTGGATGAATTCGTTAGTTAGCAAAATCGAACAAGGTTTCCAGGAAAATTTTCTCTCTGAAAATTACAAAGCTATTTTAATGAAATTGGTGGATATGTTGCCTTGGGAAAGACCTTACTACGTAGCAAAATTCAACTTTCTAAGTTTATAGAAAATTGAGTTATTCAAATTTAAAGCATTTAATGAAAATTCACTACCATAACACACTTGCTGCGTCCCAAACTTTTTTAAATTTTGCACCTGGCAACCCTAAGTATAACAGAACTACACATGATGTAACCGATTTATGTATTATGCTTCACGTGTTCTGTTTCCCATAAACTATAAAAACAACATTAAAAGCAAAAAGCAAAACTTCTTAATCTTGCATGAGGAAATTCAGCCGAAACATCTAGCAACTCTGCTGGGCTGTACTAAATTAAATACTCTCATGTTGTGAGGCCACCTTAAAATTTCTTACATTTAAAATTAATTTGTGGTGATATCACTGCCTATTTTATGTTATTAAATTACTAATCTAATCAGAAAGGCATCCATATGATTATGAATGTGAGAAATAATTCTAAGCTTTAAGATGTGTATATACATATGCTTTAAAACTAGATTTAACAAGATTTTAAGACTTGCAGTGCAGTGGAGGCATAGCATAGGTTGGCACCCGGGGCGGTTTTCTATTGAGCACCCCCAAAATCAAATCACAGATTAAATACTAAATGTGCTTACGTGATTTATTTTGCTAAAACATTCGATCACATTATCAAAACTTACTTTCCTGCCCTTTTTAATGGACAATATGCAAAGATTGGTAAGTCGCGCTTGGCTCATTGTGGATCTTAAATAAGATTTTATCAATTTTAATTTTGAGAAACTTTTTTCACAAGAAGCCATCGAAACACAAATAGTTAAAAAAAACCTTAGACACAGCGCTAGACGCGGAACAGACTCAGAATAGTCCCAGTGTACAATGAATTTCAGAAGCTCCAAGGTAGTCCATTGGACCTCTTCTTGGAAAGAAATGCTGGCGGCTTCTAAGTGGCGCCCCAGTCGCAAAATCTCCAAAATAATGTCCTCTGCAGAAAATTCATCTTAGATTTTAGTCAACTTTGGAACTATACCATGAAGTCGTTCTTCTGTTGACGTAAGCAAAGTGTTAGGCTGAACAACATCAAATGTTATGAAAATGTCATCTATTGCCTTGTAACGATGGTCTAGTTCTCCATAAAATCTATCAAGATATTCTAACATAGCTCTCTGCAGGTCTTCTGGCAATGTTAGTCCAGCATCTTGGGCCATTTCTCCTGACATAAGTTTTCGAAATCTCGTCCTTCCTTTTCTTTCACTTGAAATATCCAAGTCCTCACATTGTTCAGTTGCGTAGGAAATAGCTCTTTCCACTATTTGGATACATTGTCTTCAAAGAAAAATTTTTAGAGCTTTGATTTTTATGACACACTTTTCCAGTGATAGCCCAGATGTTTGTAAATACTTTTGTGTCTGGTTAACTTCTTCTAGGACTTCACATTGAAAAGAAAGGTAGCATAAAAAACTGAAGTCACACAAATCTGGTAAGAGTGTGGATGCTGCTTCTCTTATATCGGCGTTTTCTCTGCTGCTGCTGGAATCACACATGTCTTCGAGTGTTGATACAACTTTCTCAAAATTATTCTTCGGTGGTTTAACAGCGTCGTGATGAGCACTCCATCTTGTCTCTACTAGTCTTTTGACCGATACGCCTACACTTTTCATTAGAATTTCCCATCGATGTGTGGATGACGAAAAGAATTCTTTCTACTGTTCCGAAAAAAATTTACACTTGAACTAACACTCCCGAAAGAGTGCACTCCACATAGATTTGTGCAAATGATTAGCACAAGGCATAAACAATGCTTTAGGATTGTGTTTTTTTATTTTGCCTTGTACACCACCAGAGCTCCTGCCATGGTTCAGCGTTATCATATCGTTGAGCCCGACATGGACGTATGTCCAAGTTATCATTTTCCAGCTGCGTAAGGATATTTTCAGAAAGGTCGACTGCAGTCTTTCTAGCTATTGGGAAGAAACCTAGAAATGATTCCTTCACTTCAACTTGATCGCCTTCAATATGAGTATATCTGAGTACATAACTCATCTGATCAACATGTGATATGTCTAGAGTGCTATCGAACAGAATTCCGAAATATTTTGTTTTTCTTATATCGTCCACAATGTTATTTTTCACCTCTTTCCCCGAAAGGCTGATGAACTCATTTTGAATGTCTTTGGATAAATAAGAATCTACCCGTTTCTTTTTTGTACAGGCAATAGCATGTTCAATTCTTGGTGGTCATATTTCGATGATAGATTAACTAATTATAAAAAATTCCCTCTAATGTTGATGAAACCCCCTCTCTGTATGCCCTCTAAGAGGAAGATTGTGTCGTGCCAGGTAAACAATAAGATCTAAAACGCGACTCAAACTGTTACGCCACTTCTCTTTTTCTTGGTCTAAAACCATTTGATGTTCATGGTCGATAGTTCTTTGCAGCCTTAATCCATTTTCCAATACTTTCCATTTATCAAAACAGGAGAGATGGTTTTAAGAATTTTTGTGTTCAGACACTTTAGGATTTAGTTTCCACCATGAATTAAACCCATTGGCAAAACTTTGATGTTTTGTTTCATGGTGCATGAACAGTTTGCAGCAAAAACAGTATAAACTGTTTTTTGTTGGAGAGTATACCATCCATTTTCTGAGTACTTTTTCTCCATTTGGTAACGCTTGCCTCACTTGCCCCTTCAGCCCGTGCCGTCCTCATCGGGCAGATGCACCAGTGGCTACTAAGCTACGCGAGTGAGTTGTCCCGCGTTGCCACCCTTTGGTGCTTGGCACCCGGGGCGGGACGCCCCCCCCCCCCTAAGCCGCCCACTTTTGTGGTGTATATAACTTTAGCACATTGTATACTTGTACCTATTATGAACAGTTATTATCGCGAAACCTGTTACTGCTTGGAACCTAACAAATCTTGCTTGAATGATACAGAATGCAGACATTGACCATTGAACAAGATCTAAAAGAACAAAAAGTTGAGAAACATCTGGAACCTTTTGTGCTATAAATAAATATAAATTTCTAACAGTGTCACATTAGAATATACACGTCCATGTCACAAGGAGAGCGTAGTTATAATGTGTTAAATGGCATGTCTAACTCATTGTGGTCAAGTTTTGCGATACATCCTTGCATATAATTGATGTTGATGTTACGTGATGCAATTATTATATACGTTTGGGTGCAACTATCTGAAAACCATACAATCATACTACACTTTCTATGCAAAATCACATTTTTTTGGTACAGCATTAGATTTTTACACACAAATTATTTACCTGTTGAAAATTCTCATTTCTCAGGTTAATTTATGTTCCTAAAAATAAGCACTTATGGTAAAAATGCTTGATGTTTTTGCCTACATTATAAATATTCCCTTACATTATAAAAGTTATTAAGTGTGTACCTAGGTAGGTAAGTAAGGAAGCAAGGAGGATTTTAAATTTTAATAATTTCTCAGTTAATGTGTTTTAAAGCTAAAGTCATCTACAGAGTTAACAAAAGATACATCATATTTGTGTGAAATTGATTTTCTTTGAAAATTAACTGGTCTTGGTATATTTTACAAATTTGTGTCCTATGTACCTAGCTTTATAGTAATAGTGGAAGTATGTAGGCAACCAGTCATACGCCTTGAGCAAGCTGGTTAAATTAAATGGAAAACGGTTTTTAATTATAACACAAGCTTTCTAATTACCATAAGTGTTAAAGTATATTCTGTAGTCTTGGATTATATTTTTATTTTTATTTAATACACGCAATTTTTCTTTAAAGTGCACTTTTTCATTAATATTGTTTTGTTTTCCATTAGATAAGAAACACAATACACATGCTTCCAAAGAGACAACATTAGGAGGTAATTTTATTTTTATTTATTTTTTATTTTTATTGTAAGATTATTAGTTTATTTACAAAACTGTTTAAGCTATATCCTGCCTACATAAAATTAATTATTTTTACCTATTGTATTGTAAGCCTCAATGGTTTAGTGGTGAAAACGTGTGCCTCAGAACCGAAGGGTACCAGGTTCGATTTCAAGGTTCTCCTTTCACTTTTTCAGTACATACAGTAACATTAACATAAACCGAGGTTGTGGCATTGTGTTTGAGCAAGTTGAATGTCTGCGCGCTTTGTAGGGGGCGTAAATCCGTCGGTCCCGTGTCCATGCGATGTTGAGCACGTTAAAGATCCCTACCATCCTTACATAAAGGCAAGGGTTTGGCAAAATTTCCAGGATAGTGAGGTTAAACTGCTCCCTGGCGTCGGTGATTGGCCATAGTCGCGGAAATAGACTGACGTTAAAGAATAAAAACCTCTTGTATTGTGCAAATTAATTTGAACATTGGGAATTTCTGTATTATTTCAGCATGACAACATTGCTGTGGAAATTTTGACCAGGTGTGTCTCGACATATCCCATAACTTGTCATTCTGCATTAAGTTATTGTCTGTCGGTCGTTTTGCCGGAAAGTCTGAAAAAATGAGACTGTGGGTGCAAATCAAGTTTGCAAGTATGACCCGAAAGGCTTTACAACACCACGAGGTTAATAATAATCATAAAATAATCTAATAAAAACGAGAGAGAACCTAAAAAAGGTAAAAAGCTGTTGACCAAGCTAGTTCAGGAGGCTGAAATCAACTTATCTGAATGAATAGTCCAAAGACGCTTGGTGGAGCAAGGGTTGCAATACTGCAGGTGGAGTAAAAGCCCAGATTAACAGAAGCCATGAAAAAAAAAATGTAAAGGGCTAAGAATCATCGTCATTTGACAGTGGATGATTGAAGAGACGTTATGTTTATTGGTATTTAATATTACTAATGAAAACTCATCGCTGTCTTAATTTTGGAGGTATTGCTTCTCAGACGAGTCGACTTTCGAAATACTAGGAGACAAGTGTTCCTTGGGATAAGTTCCAGCTTCCTGAACTAGCTTAGTCAACACCTTTCTACCTTTTTCAGTTTTGTAGATAAATGTCTCAAATTCTTCCATCACTTGTGGTGTTGAAGGGGTTTCCGGCCATACTTGCTAACTCAATTTGCTCCCACAGTCTCATTTTTTTCGGATTTTCCCAGAATTCAATTAACAGTGGCCACGGAAACATGAGTTAGGGCAGCTATTTTTCGTTGAGGATACTTTTTTATTTTATTCTTCAGAAGAGCCAACATTTCTGCAAATTTCGATGGCAGAATGTCTTTGGCTTTTCACATCTGAAAAAAACCGGCTGCATTAGGAACAAAAGATATATTCCCAAAAATGCGCTTTTCTAAGTACATAATAGTCAGAATTTCTCCTCTACGCTGATGACCTAAAAATCTACAGATGCATCAGAAATCAGATTCTATAGCCTCAGTGGTTCAGAGGTAAGTACATGTGCCTCTGAACCGAAGGGTACTAGGTTCGATCCCAGGGTACTTCTTTCACTTTTTCAGTACAAACTGTAACATTAACATCAACCAAAGTTCTGGCATTGTATTTGAGCAAGTTGAATGTCTGCACGTTCCGCCCTTCGGAGGGAGCGTAAAACCGTCGGTCCCGCGTCCATGCGATGTTGGCCATGTTAAACATCCCTACCCTCCTTACACAAAGGCAGGGGTTCGGGAAAATTTCCATAAAAAACACACACATTATATTTTTTAACTAAATACTAAAATTACAATACTTACACGAGTCCTATGTCCATTTTTTTTCCAAATTTTACAAGCACTTCAAACTATATTCACTGAAATCTATAAAACCGTACGATATGAAAATATGTCGCCTCTAACACGTTAAAATATGAATAAACAGGCAATAAAAATTCGCCATCTGTTGGTGAGTAGCGTAAGGTGCCAAGTAACAGCCGATAAATACCTGAAATTTAGCGTTACATATTATGTAAGGCTAGGATGTTAAGGGTTAACTTCCAAGCTTAGGGAATTCCGCTTTGTAATCAAGTTCCGCCTTTAGAAATGTAATTTGAACAATGAAAGTATATATTTTGAAAATATTTGGTTTACAACACATTGTTTACAAATATAATATTGCAGCCGTGAAAATAAAGCCGTTTATCTTCTAAACAAATACAAACATAAAAGTTAAAATATATTCGAGTTTCAATATCCTAGCCAAAGAACCAATCTTGACTATAATCTAGGGAATATTATGTTTATTACGTCCTAATCATTGATTTAACTAAGGCCAATGATGTGTCTGCATTTGGTATTTGGAGCAAGCAAATATTAAAAGCAGAAACTTGGAAGTACACAATATCTATATGTTAGATATTGGCATTAGTTGGTACATTACAACTCTGCCAAATCGTACATTCCGGCCTGTAATATAGATGGCCGTGCTTAAAATCGAAGTGTTTGTAATAATTTGGCCATCCACTGTACTGTTTAAGAATTATATTGCCAATAATTGCATTAATAAAAAATAACCGGTGGGTTTTCTTACTTTGAATATAACTTTTTTGTTTGGCCATCATTTTATTTCAAGATCTTTTATAGAATGTTTTTTAACTCTGAAAATTTAGATGAACCTGAAAGTGTGGAAGAAGAAGAAGTGACCACCGGTGATTTTGTATTTATTCATTTTCTAAGTATGTACATTTTCTTGTCTGTGTGGTATGTGTGTATATATACTTTTTAACAAACTTTGAGTTTAACCAAACAAATAATAATTATTAATTTACTAACAAATTATGCCGTTGAAAATTTTGTTAATAAATAAATGAATGAATGAATGAATGAATGAATGAATGAATGAATAAAATAAATATTGTAAGACATTCTGAGTTGTGGAATATGTGTGATATGCTGCCGAATTTTTAAAGCACTTAGTTGTAAATCTTATTAATTGGATCTGTTTATTTTTCAGCTTCTTCAGCTAAAGCAACCGGCGGCAGTGGAAAGCTTACAGGGTATTTTTTGCTTAACAGTATAACTTTGTTGACCATGTATTGTGTAAGGCAGTGAATCTTGCACTCTTTCCAGTCTTCTAAAATGTGAACTCTTCCATACACTGGGTAGCTTAAATTGAATGAAATAAACCAAAGTATTTGAGGAATTAATTTAGCAGTAAGAAACTTGAGCAGCCCACTACTTAATTAAATATTTTTTTATTTCGTTGTGTAAATATAATTATAACTGTGTTCATTATGTACTTTATTTACCCATATTTTTAGTAATAGTTCTTTCGCTTATTTGTAATGTAAAAATATTGTATTTGTTTAATCACATAAATACTGTTGCTGAACGTGATATTCAAATAAATTTAAAATTAGATAATGTTCTAAAATATTTGGCATAATGACAATCGCATAATATCATAAAAACTTATCAAATTTAGCTTTTTTTTTTTTTTTATAAATATTATTGGCTGCGGCATCTCTGGCCATTAGCACATTCTTTCCCATCATTCAATATTTTTTTAAATTTTCCAGACAGAGTCAAATTGGCTCGCCCGGGAATCGAACCCGGGACCTCTCGCTTAGCAGGCTGGCACCTAGCCACCTGCGCCACGAGGGCGTCCAAATTTAGCTTGAGACATAAAACAATAAGTTACCTGTATACTGCATATAATAAAATAATATAAATTTGTCTTTACAACCAGGAATACTATTTCTTCCAGAAAACAATGAAATATTTGATAGTACAAGCTTGTAAAATCAAATATAGGATATTGTTCCTAAATGTCAAAATGTTTGGGGTTGACATGTTTGGGTGATGAATAAAAGGCCTTTTCTTTCCAAACAAATACTTTATTCCTTGTCCCGACGCGTTTCGACCCTATTTAACAGGTCATCTTCAGGGGAATCTAGAATTTACAAAAGGCTTGTCAGAAAAACTGAGTTTTCCGGTAGGCTACTTCTGCGAGGGTACAACACAAGAATACAAGATAAAAATGAGGTAACGACAGCTAACCCCAAAACTAAGTCAAAAGTTAATGGTTAAAATGTCAAGCTACAAAGCTAAAAGAATTACAGGTATACAGTCACAAACTACTACATGCAATAAAAATGAAAACAACTACAAGTCAAATTGAACTGCAAGAAAAGCTAATTTGTCTTGAGATTTTTTTTAAAATTACAATAAGACTAATTCTAAAACTCATAAAAGCTTAAAATTCTCCAAAACTTAAGTTCAAGCTGAAGACAACAACAGGAGCGAAAGCAAACAGCACAAACACAGCAAGCCCTGCAGCTGAGAAGAAAACTTTCAGAGAACGTGAAACTCATCAAATGAATGGGAATTGAAACAGAAGCGAATTTTTTACTGTTTTATGAAACAGGTAAACGCCAAAATGGCGAACTTACTTGTCTTGTTAAACAGGACTAAAAACTATACAGTTGAATGTCCAAGGAACATGCTTCATCTGTTGTTATAGGATTGATCCATTGGTATCAGGAGTGCTAAATAACTGAGAAAGTAACAACTTTGTTGAAATTAAGAAAGAATTTAAAATAAAAATTCTTTTTTTAAATTGTTGTTTTAAATTCTTTCTTAATTTCAACAAAGTTGTTACGTTCTGAGTTATTAGCACTCCTGATACCAATGGATCAATCCTATAACAACAGATGAAGCATGTTCCTTGGACATTCAACTGTATAGTTTTTAGTCCTGTTTAACAAGACAAGTAAGTAAGTTCGCCATTTTGGCGTTTTCATGTTTCATAAAACAGTAAAAAATTCGCTTGTTTCAATTCCCATTCACTTGATGAGTTTTATGTTCTCTGAAAGTTTTCTTCTCAGCTGCATGGCTTGCTGGTGTTTGTGCTGTTTGCTTTCACTCCTGTTGTTGTCTTCAGCTTGAACTTAAGTTTTGGAGAATTTTAAGCTTTTATGAGTTTTAGAATTAGACTTATTGTAATTTAAAAAAAAATCTCAAGACAAATTAGCTTTTCTTACAGTTCAATTTGACTTGTAGTTGTTTTCATTTTTATTGCTTGTAGTAGTTTGTGACTGTATACCTGTAATTATTTTATAGCTTTGTAGCTTGACATTTTAACCATTAACTTTTGACTTAGTTTTGGGGTTAGCTGTCTTTACCTGATTTTTATCTTGTGTTCCTATGTTGTACCCTCGCAGAAGTAGCCTACCGGAAAACTCAGTTTTTCTGACAAGCCTTTTGTAAATTCTAGATTCCCCTGAAGATGACCTGTTAAATAGGGTCTAAACGCGTCGGGACAAGGAATAAAGTATTTGTTTGGAAAGTAAAGGCATTTTATTCATCACCCAAAGATCAAATATAGGACCCCCAGAATTTGTTTTGTGAAGCTGTTATTTTTCTACACTGGCAGCTTTAAAAACGTGCTTGTTTTATGAAACAGCAGATATACCTCTTGGTTGTTGACCTAAGATATCGGACTTAATAGTTGTAGAAATATTTTTCTAATCAAATTTGGTCAGTATTCCACGTGTCATAATTTTTCGATTTACAGGCTTTCATCAAAATTTTTAGTGACTTTCTAGTCCCTGTTAATATTGTCTGCAATTTGATTAACTAATATTAATTAAAATATAATATATATTATATTTTCAAGTAGGGACACATGTTTTTGGTATATACATAATGTTATTTTTTTAAATTTGTGCTGTGTATATTCCAAGACCATTTTGATAGAATTTAATTATTTTAGTTTCTAAGTGTATATAATTTTTGTTTAGTTTTGTGTGATGTGACATACCTATTTATACCATATTTTATACTATAATAATAGTTAGATTGTTCCCTAAATTATTTTAATCTAATTTTTTGATCATTTTTTTCTTATTAAGTGTTTTTCTATTTTATTTTCTTATAGTAAATTAAAGCCTACAAGATGCCTTATAATATACTATGAAGCATAACAGTGTTTCAGTGTTAGAAAAATTTGTTGCTTAAGACCATTAATTTTTGTAGAATTTTCTAAGAGACTTTTGATAAATGTACTTTGAAAAATTTTAATATATTGATATCAAATTGTGGTGGCATATCAACTCTGCAAATCATTTTCAAACATAGCGAATCTATTGTGTCAGCTCTTAGAAAATTGTTTGAAAATAACTATGGAAATGTACATGTATGTATAGTATAAATCAAAATAAAACATTGAATTACTATCGTCTTTTTCTCATTAGTCAATACACTGAATGAGTATTGTAACCTGCGATGAGCACTGATAAATATACTTTGAAGAATCCAATTTACCAATTTTTAAGACATAACGATCGCCTCGCCAACGAAGTAAGCATCAACAAAGATTGGAATAATCCAAACAAATAAAAACTAGAAATAGTAATTATATTAGTATAGTATGTTATTAGTCGGTCAATCGACAATGAAGGCATGCAAATAAACTTTTATTCTATAACAAAGAACTTTTTCTCTCCCTCAGGGCTCAACAGCCGCTTTGCCGCCCCGATAGCACTGCAACCTTTGGCTTATTGTGCATGCCCTTAGTTGTAATAGCAGCGGTGGGGAGGCCAACGCCAAGCAAGTAGGCCACAATGGGCCCTTCTTGCCAAACCCAGCAACCATGCTCTACTCTTCCTCGGTTCCGTTGCCAAACCGCCTCGACCTCGAGATGAAGGCCGTGACGGTGCATGCCCTTAGTCTTTTTACTCCACCCATTCCAAAATCACTGTGCCTTGAACTAGTCTGCACAGCGATTGGTTGGGTGAAGTTTTATAATGCTCTGTCTCCGGTCTAGACTGACCGTAGATCAGTTGTCTTTTACGGTTCAGAGCTTTACACTCGCACAAGATGTGCTGCGCTGGTTCCTCCCCCTCGCCGCAGAGTCTGCATGCGAGGTCCCTCTCGAACCGCCCCATTTTATGCAGGTGACTACCATGTGTCATGTCAAGAGACCTGTTATATTTCTGAGCTGTCCTCTGCTAAGATTTATCAGCTCCACAGTTCTCTTTGAACTGGATTCGTCAATTATCGACTTCCCATGTCTGAGCCCTACACAGTCTGTCTAGTACACCTTGTGTTGGTTTCTGACCCAGGACTTAATGGCTCCCCTGACAGTGCTCTTTGTCACTTAGACGATCCAAAAGAAAAACCTGGAGACAGTTTTGCAAAGGTATAAATGAACTGGCCCCCGCACAGCGTCTACAGAAAATCCTATCAAAGGATAATTGAAACGGCATTAGTCTACTTAAAAAGCCAAACGGTGAATATAAAAACAGCTCAGAGAAAATCACTTGAGTTCTCCTACAGACTTGCTTTCCAGGCTCACAAAACACAGAAGATAATTTGTACCAGGGTAGCTCAGATGATCAAGGGTTGAAACCCAGTAGGAGTTGGGAAAAGACTAGCAAATAAAATCTTCAATATTAACAGAACTGAATGGGCGATAGAGAGTTTCAAACCGTATAAATCCGCTAGCAGAGACTGCATATTTCCAGCCTTACTACAACGAGATTTTGACATATAAGTAGATAGTGGGCCACCTGGGCTCACCCCCTCAACTTTTTTTCTGCGCATGCGCGTGACGTCATGCGCATGCGCTGACCTGTGACAGTTGACAGCTGACCTGTCAGTTTTGACAGGTGTCAATGTCACCTGACCTGACAGCTGTCAACGTCAGTTGTCACCTGACCTGTCAGGTGTCAATGTCAGCTGTCACCTGACCTGTCAGTGTTGACAGATGTCAAATGTCACCTAACCTGTCATATGTCACATCTGTCACAAGCGTTCCAAGATGGCTGACCTGTAATAGACAGCTGCAACACCTGGTTCTCTATGAAACTGACCTGAGATGACGTAAGATGTTCTTCTCTCATAGATATCTACAAGTCAGGTTAGGTATTAACTGTCTTATGTCTGACCTGTGATGACGTCACAAGCGTTCCAAGATGTCTGACCTGTGTGTCCATAGATATCTACAAGTCAGGTCTCCATGTGTGTTTGTCGAATACCAGCTGTCTGATTGTTTATTGAGGTTATGTTCGTATACAGACTGATTACCAAGCATCTGTTTGTTTATTAAGGTTATGTATTTGTTTATTAAGGTTATGTTCGCACACGTGTTGATTACCAGTCATATGATTGTTTGTTGAGGTTATGTTTGTATTTGTTATTTGAATGCAAACAGACATAATACAAGAGTGTACTTACATACAACAAGAGACGTCATCCTTGTTTCACAGCTTAACACACACTACTGAACAAATGTCTCCTGTGTTGAGGAAACAGACAGACAGACAACTGATTGCCATTGTTGGACCTTGTACATGCTGTTTGAAAGGATATAACACACGTCATGACAGTTCAAAGTCTTTGCTTAGACTGACAGATGCATGTGTATTTGAAAGAAAAGCATTCGCCTGAAATTAGATTTGAACCCACGAACCTCGAATCGGCCATAGACAGCTTTCTCAGATATACTATTGCTAAACCAATAGCTCCACAGACGCACACGTTAAAAGTTTGTTCGCAGTTGTATATATAAAACAAAAGCCAGTTGTTGTTTACATATGAGGTTAGGTGTTCGTATACATGTTGATTACCAATCATCTGATTGTTTAGTAAGGTTATGTTTGTATTTGTTTATTAAGATTAGGTGTTCGTATACAGGCTGATTACCCTGCCATCCAATTGTTAGTAAGGTTATGTTTGTATTTGTTATTTGAATGCAAACAGACATAATAATAAGAGTGTACTTACATACAGCAAGAGACGTCATCCTTGTTTCACGACTTAACACTTACTGAACAAGTGTCTCTCTCTCTCTTGTATTGAGGAAACAAACTGATGTAAGAGAGAGAGAGGCATTACAAAGGATAAACAACGTTTTACAGTTGTTAACCTTGATCCTGTTTGAGCTTGTCTGTGTATCTGTTTAATATACACAAGAGAGAGGTCCTCTTAAAGGTAAACAACGTGTCAGTTGATGACCTTGGCGAATGTTATCTTGTGTTATATCTGTTGAATCATTCCATTATACGTGTTTGAGCTTGTCTAGAATACAGACATAACCGAAAGGATGACTGGGAAAAATAAGTGTGTTTGGTTTACTTGCAAGAAACGAGACAGGCGCCCCCTATCCATATCATGCCGTACAAACACAAAAGAAAAGTTTCCCAAGAGCTGTGAGGAATTTTAAAAATAAACACCCAAATGCCAAAGTGATTCTAAACATACTGTACGATCCAAATGCAGTAAATCTCTTTAACAGAATAAAGACTGAAGTGAAATACCTTACAGCACATAGAAACAACCTACATATAGCCGATGTACCACAAGATAAGTTTATTCAGGATATTATTGCTTTAAGACATACTTTTTAATTGTATTACAAAATAAAAACACATTAATTTTAACAAAGACTTTTATTTGATTCTAAGTACAAGTATGTAAACTCTTTGTTGGAATACATTTATAGAATTATTAACATTAGATGGTTCAGTGTTGCGTTGGTGCTGTTGTTGTTGTTGTCGTTGGTGTCTCTTCATGGCTGTGGGTTTACTAGGTGATAACACTAGCTTCTTTTAGTTCTTCCAAGATTGACTGAATTTCGTTGTTATGAGCATTATTACCTGCAACTTTGGAAGCCACTAAAAGTCTAAGTCTGTCAACCAACTCGTTTATGTCATTCCAATACACATAGGCTATTTGTTTGTTATTTTGTATCATATAGTTGTTGGTGCTGATGTTGTTGTTAGGGCTCATGCCGTTGCTATCGCTGCTCTTATCACTCTGAGTTTTAAGTTCAGTCTTTTGTTTTTTGTTAAGATGTCTGTCGTTGCTGTCGTCATCGTCTTCCTCGTAGGTGTAACCAAAACCTTGAGGTGTTGAGGATCTACGACCTCGTGGATTTATCACTGGTTTTATTAGAGTCAGATACTTTTCAGAGGAACAACCTTTGGTTCGAGTGTTAGGATCATAGTTCATTTTATGAACACTAGTTGCTTCTAGAATATCTCTATAGTGTTGAAGATCGTCATAGGTATACCCTCTAGGTGTTTTCATAAATATCAATTCTAGCAGACCTTGTGTTTGCGGATATCTCCGTTGACCTAGTCGAATGTCATTATCAGTAAAGTCCAAGTGTTTATTGCCAAGACTCCAGCTACCGGTATCTTTAGCGTAGCGAGCACCATACGTTTGATCAATGGTAGCGAGCCTTGGTGGTTCAGTAAAATACTTGTCTACATAATATCGAACTCGGTCAGGATATTGCTCCAAAAATTCTTGATATGCAGGGTTGGTTGTGACAGTTTGTAGGTCTGCCTCAAGCTCTTCAAATGTTGGGATATCCTCATCGGAACTTGTCGCCTCAGCCTCTTCCCTTGGTTCAGCTTCAAAAAACTTCATGGTCTTTAAGGAACTCTACTTGGGGTTTCGTTTCTGGTATATCGACTTCGTCTTTGATTTGTTCAGCCTTTAGTGGTTGCGGTGGCTGCTGCTGCTGCTGTGCTGCTGTGTTTTTAGATATTTCACTTAGGGGCTCAACAAGTGGTTTATATAAACGTTGCAGAGCATCATCATTCTCGGCTCTGTTAAGTTTAAGCATTAAATGTTTTTTTCGAATATTGTCAGCAAGTTGTAAAATCCTTTTCTTAACTTTTCGCTCTTCCTTACCCAACACTTCCATTGTGCTACAACTGGTCGGCATTACCAGCTGGTCTAATAATTTGTTTGAGCGATACAGGTTGTGTGGTGGTTTAACATATACTGACTCAGTCATGGTACATGTCTTCTTATTTATCACGATATCCGTCTTTCTTGTTAGACAGCTGTGTTAGACAGCTGTGTTAGACAGCTGTGTTAGACAGCTGTGTTAGACAGCTGTGTTAGACAGCTGTGTTAGACAGCTGTGTTAGACAGCTGTGTTAGACAGCTGTGTTAGACAGCTGTGTTAGACAGCTGTGTTAGACAGCTGTGTTAGACAGCTGTGTTAGACAGCTGTGTTAGACAGCTGTCTTAGACAGCTGTCTTAGACAGCTGTGTTAGACAGCTGTGTTAGACAGCTGTGTTAGACAGCTGTGTTAGACAGCTGTATGACAGCTGTATGACAGCTGTGTTAGACACCTGTATGACATCTGTGTTAGACACCTGTGTTAGACAGCTGACTGTCCTGTCTATCACCGTTTGTTAGAATAATATATATCTATCGAATCCTTTTCTATATCGACCTTTGTGTACATCGTTTTCCTTCACAATCACCAACACACCATACTTATTATCTTTCCAGCATTGGTAGCAGATAGTTTTAAATTGTTTAAAGTCCATATCGGTGGTTACATGATCGTCGTACACATGTTTTAAATTGGTTTCATCTTGTTTGAATAACACAATAACATTGGTGTTGTCACGTACCAGATGTTTGGGTATTCGTGTATATGTTTGACAGAGATAGAATGAATCAATATTCTTATGTCTGCCCATACTGAAGTATGCTCTTATTTTATCTTGTTTGTCACAAGCTACATCGTCAAATATAAACACAGAGTTGTCCTTGGCATCTGCCGGATCTAATATTTCATCGTTTTCTCGATAAGGATAGTAACCAACACCTTTTGTTGCATTCATCACCTCCTTTAACATCTTGTATTTCGGTTGATACAGAGACTTTGAATACACATACACGTTATCAAATTTTAAACCGTTTGCTTCAAACAACAAACTCAGCATGACATTAGTTTTACCACACCCACTCGGACCACATATGATACAGCGAACGGTGTTTGGAAAGAGAGGACCATGCCTCAGTTGTTGTTGAGCTGTGTCCGTAACAACATCGTCTATATTTGTAATGGGTAAGGCAGAAGCGTGTTTGCTGGTACGCATCTTAACTTAAACTAAACTATATTTTATTTGGGTGTGTATATATATATGAATGCAAGTGAGACACCCAGTCAGTATGCATGTTGGTGTCACAGAGTGAGGGTTGTTATTAACAAAGACAGATACAGGTTTTGCTGAAACGTTGCGGGGGCGTTACAAACACCATGAAAGTTAACAGAAAACTTGATGAGGGGTTTTATGTAATCAACTCGAAGCCAAAGAAGAAGGTTCCCTTTAAAAACATACTAAGTCTGATTGAGGAAGTTATAAAAGATAGAAATCTTATTCCAACAGCGAACGCCGTATTTGATATAGCTCATACAATCGTTAGAAACATTGGTGGACGTAAGAATGTGCAGAAACCTCGAGTTATTCCAATACCTAAAAGTGGAGGCTTCCTTCCGCTGTTGCCTCTGATATTTGGTGGGCTGTCAGCACTAGGAGCTCTGGGTGGTGGTGCTGCAGGTATTGCCAAAGCCGTGAACGATGCCAAGTCTGCGAAACAGAAACTGGAGGAGGAAGAACGGCACAACAAAACAATGGAAGCCATCGCGATGGGTAGGAGAGGGAGTGGCTTGAAATTTAAGCCAAAATGCAAGAGACTGGGCAAAGGCATGTATCTCAAGAAACAGCGCTACGGTTATGGGTTGTATCTGCAAAAACCAATGCAATAAAAGACTCAAACAGTAGCCTGTGTGTATCAGTCATGGCGCACACCTTTGTGTTGAAAGACCGCAGCTCCCATCTGTCGTCAGACTACCATCCACCAATTGTTTTGGATGGTAATTATGCTGTTGCCTTGATAGGCTTTCACACCTACAACAACATACCCAACATCTATGAAGGTAAAAACAAATTTCATGTAAAAGAAGGAACCGGTTGGCGAACCATCACGATACCCACCGGTGCTTATGAAATAACACACTTGGAAGAGTTACTTCAAAATGAACTTGTTGGTGCTACAGCAACACACGAACAAAAGCAACAGGCTCTGATTCTGAGACCTAATCCGAACACCATCAAATGTAGACTAAAGTGTTATACAAATGTCAGTTTTGAATTTGATGGTTCGATTGGGCGAATGTTGGGCTTTTCAAAACAAGTTCTTCAGCCGGACACCTTTTATGAATCTGATTTACCTGTTGAAATAGTGGATGTTAGACAGATTCGCATCGAAACCAATATTGTGTCTGGTTCCTATTATAACGGACAACCCTCACATACGCTGTATGAGTTTGCTCCGATGGTTGATCCTGGCTACGCAATCGACATAGAACCTAAAAATTTAATTTACTTGCCGGTGAACAAGTAAGAGATTTCCAATATAAGCATCAACATCGTCGACCAAGATTCAGTTCCTGTCAACTTTCAAGGTGAAGAGGTGTCTGTTCGCTTGAAACTTATAAAAGTTGCTTAGTATGTTGGTCTTTAAGGATATAAAAGCAAGTGCATCTACCACAACAAATTCAGTTGAGTCAGACACGTCAAAGGGTACGCTTCGTCCCGATAATATTGAGTTCCTGCAGAGCCTGGGTTATCATGTCGTCAAAACTAGAAATATTCAAAGAACCCGTGTTTGATGATGGCATCGATCGAGAAGAGCTGCGCTCTTACTATTCACCAACTAAATCGTTTGGTAACAGCGATGAAATTGAAATAGCCATCAACCAACAAGATGCGTTCGTATGTCTGGCCGAGTCAGCTCTAATAATCGAAGGTGCTCTGGAACCTGTAGCAATCCAAAATGCCACTGGTGGTTGTTATCTGTCAAATAATGGAGGTGCAGCTCTGTTCGAATCAGTGACCTATGAGTTAAATAACAAGGAAGTGGAACGAGTGCGAGACCCATACACCACAACCATCATCAAAAGTCTGCTATCGTTCAGTAAGAATGAAGCCCAATCTCTTAGCAACGCCGGACTGAATGTGTCGTCGGAGCACATCACCTTAAATGATAACAAGTTTCACATGCTCATACCTGTCTGGTTCCTCTTCAGTTTCTTTCATCATTTCAAAGGAGTTCTCTGTGGCAAACATACTTTCCGCTTTACAAGAGCTCGAAACGATTCCAACGGCTATTACAGCACAGGTACGGCACGAGCAAAAATTACCGTAACCAATATGTTTTTAAAGGTAAAACATGTATTTCCCAATGATAAAATGAAATTGGAACTGATGGATAAAATAGCCAAAGACACCTCTATATTTCTCGCATACCGCAAATGGGACATATATGAGTTACCAGCACTCAGAGATATCAACAGAGATGTGTGGGCTGTTAAAACTGCAACCAACTTGGAAAGACCTCGATATGTGATTATAGCATTTCAAACAGATCGTAAGGATAACGTGAAGAAGAGGTCAGACTATTTCGATAACATTGGTATGTTGGACCTCAGAGTGTTTCTAAATTCAGAATGCTACCCGTATGAATCTATGAATATGGATTTTGAGAAATCGAAATATGCAGAAGCCTATAACATGTATACAGATTTTCAAAAAAGCTTCTGTTATAAAAACATGTCGGAGCCTATCTTGAATTATGACGAGTTCAAAGACAGAGCTCTATTTGTGATTGACTGTCAGCACCAGAACGAGTCAATCAAGTCTTCAACGGTGGACATTAAGGTGGAGTTTATGAGTCACGCCAACTTCCCTAAAAATACGCGTGTTTATTGTTTGGTTATTCATGACAGTGTAATGGAATATAAACCTCTAACGGGTATCGTTAGAGCCATTATGTAATAATAGTATGTCATTTTATGTATCAATATGTACAACTTAATTAATCCTAATAAATTTTTATTGTATGTAAAACAGTTGTTTTATTTTTATTTTGTTGCATTTTTATTAACCCCTTTCTGTCTGTCAGTCTAAGCAAAGACTTCGAGCTGTCATGACGTGTTTGTTAAACAGCTGTACAAGCTCAAACAAGGTTATATATGATACTTGTTGGGCAATCAATTGTCTGTCTGTCTTTTATTACACAGCTCTGTCAGTCTAAGCAAAGACTTCGAGCTGTCATGACGTGTGTGTGTGTGTGTGTGTGTTAACAATCAACAACAGCGTCAATATGTTTTGTTTGATTCAAGTGGATGTCATTAAACAACTGTGTTATTTCTATAACGACCCCCATTCAAGACCTCAACAGACGTCAGTGTGTGTTAAGCCGTGAAACATGTATGACGTCTCTTGCTGTATGTAAGTATACTATTATATTATTTATGTTTGCATACAAACAATACTTATCAAACAATCCTCGTATATCAAAGTTTAGTTTTCTTGTTTTAAATCGAGTTTTGTTACTTGTGTTTTTTGATCACTCCCTATATAAATACAGATCCATTCTAATAGGAAAACACTAACATAAACAAACCTCCATAAAACCAGGTCTCCAGTTTTATTACCCCATTAAACAAATTCATTAACATATCTAGATGTAAATACGTTTTGTTATTGATAGTTTGCTTCAAACGTTTTTGTTTTTAGAATTTGATATTAGATATGTAAATTGGAACGTCTTTAAATATCTTTTACTATAAAATATCTTTTACTATAAAATATCTTTTACTATAAAATATAAATATACAATTGTTTTTAAAAAATTACCGTACCTATTATATATTCAAATTGGAATGTAATAGAGATACCACCCCTGCCCACACACACACACTCATCAGCCTGATAAACTCGTTTTAAATTATCATATGTAACAGGTTTTATTTTATATATACCACTGCGAACAAACTTTCACCGTGTGTCTGGCTAGCATAATCGGTTTAGGGGCGTTTGCATATCTTAGTAAGCTGTATGGTTGGGGTTCGAATCTAATTCAAATCTAATTTCAGGCGAATGCTTTTCTTTCAAAAATCATATTTCAAATTAAAAATCAAATTTCAAATTACCCGCTCAATATCTTCCTAATATATGTAAGTGTGTGTGACTAAACCGAATGACTGTGTCCAACAGATGTCTCTCCTCGAACAAGGGAATATTCTCCCACTCTACAACTTTACAAATAGAATATTCCCTTGTTCGAGAAGAGTCAGATCTCTGGACATAACAGACACAAGTTTTAGAATAAATTCAAATTTCCCGCCAAAAACGAAATACCCTAACAACTTCAATACAACACATCTTACCAACACAATAAACAACAAACAGCTGTGTGTGTGTGTGTGTACGAACATAACCTTAATAAACAAATACATAACCTTAACAAACAAACAGATGATTGGTATTCAACACGTGTGTGAACATAACCTCAATCAACAAATACAAACATAACCTTAATAAACAATCAGACAGCTGGTATTCGACAAACACACACACACATGGAGACCTGACTTGTAGATATCTATGGACACAGGTCAGACATCTTGGAACGCTTGTGACGTCATCACAGGTCAGACATAAGACAGTTAATACCTAACCTGACTTGTAGATATCTATGGACACAGGTCAGACATCTTGGAACGCTTGTGACGTCATCTCAGGTCAGTTTCATAGAGAACCAGGGGTTGCAGCTGTCTATTACAGGTCAGCCATCTTGGAATGCTTGTGACAGATGTGACATATGACAGGTTAGGTGACATTTGACATCTGTCAACACTGTCAGGTCAGGTGACAGCTGACATTGACACCTGTCAGGTCAGTGACATTTGACACCTGTCAAAACTGACAGGTCAGCTGTCAACTGTCACAGGTCAGCGCATGCGCATGACGTAATCGCGCATGCGTAGAAAAAAGTGGAGGGGGTGAGCCCAGGTGGCCCACTATCTACTCATATAAAACCCCACCTGCAACGAATATTCAAAGCTAGTTTAGTCCTAGGCTATATTTTGCAGGCGAATGTGGTGTTAATGGAGAAGGCATTAGATCAATACATTCGAAGTGAAACTCTAACAAGAAAACCGCTCCATTTAAACAATTTGCCTACCAGGCAGGCAAAGACACATTAGATGCTCTACACTGTTTAGTGTGAGGAGTATAGAAAACACTTCAGTGCATTCATTGACATAGAGGGTGCCTTTGACAACACCTCATATCAATCAATCAAATGGGCACTACAAGAAAGGGAAGTGGAAGTCCCCATTGTATGATGGATTGAGTCAATGCCAAAACGCCGTGTTATCACAGTCACCACAAATGACACCAACATAAGAGTGATAACGGCAAAAGGTCCGGGGGGTGGGGGGGTGCCTCGTGGCTGCTATCACCTCTGCTGTGGTCACTCGTTGTTAAACGAATGACTACAATGGGCGGGATAGCATTTATTGTCCAAGGACGCGCAGATGATATTGTAATAACAGTAAAGTACAAGTATGATGCTGTAATATCCAGTCTAGTACAAACAGCCCCAAATATAGTAATGAACTGGTGTGAGATAGAGGGGCTTACTGTCAATCCTCATAAGACAGTTGTAGTCCCATTTACGAACAGAAGGAAGCTAAATTTAGGAGCTCCCACTCTAAATTTGACACATATACAATTTTTCACTGAAGCTAAATATTAAGGGATCTTAGATCAAAAACTGAATGGAAAACACACAAAGAAAAAACTCTTTTGAGAGCCACAATGACAATCTGGATTTTCCGTAGACACGTGGGAGAGACATGGCGGCTGAATCCCAGGATATGGTGTATTGTATAAACCAAACAGTAGGTATAGATGGGGAATTCTAACTCCGCCACCCGCCACCGCCACCGGGCGGAGTGGCGGAACTGACCGGACCCGACCGCCCCCGAGCTAACCCGAGCACAAGGTGGCGGACCCGACCGCTCCCGAGCTAACCCGAGCACAAGGTGGCGGACCCGACCGCCCCCGACCTAACCCGAGCACAAGGTGGCGGAGCCACTGACCAGACCCGAGCACCTCCACCACCTGATTTCGTATTTAACCCGAACAAGTAGCGAACTAACCTGAGATGACGTAATCAAATTCAAAAGCCAACTAACCTGTATTAGGCAAACGAGGAACCGCCATTTAAAATAACATGCGTAATAAGAAAGTAATTATTAGTAATAAATATAAACCACATGCCAAAGACTAACCTGTTTATTAAAATCAAATCAATTTAAAATTATCTCATTAGAATTAATATAAATAACGTCGTATGTAAGATGAAAATTCGCTAACGGAACGCACTTGCTGCGTTTAGCTTATTTCTACAAAAAATTAGTAGACCAACTCACCAAACATAGTCATCACCTTCAGACAGATTATTTTCGTAAAACGTTTTAGTTCTGATTTTTCACAAAAAACTAGACACATATTGATACAAAGTCACCAACAAACCATAGCTATATATACACAGAAATTTCTACAAATAAACACAATTTCTCGCTTCACTAAACCTAAACACCTGTAATGAAAACACACCTATGGCATATTAGGTCAGATTCCAAAAATTATTACTGCAAAACGCATAATTTTCATGACCACGCCTGGCTGATGTAAACTGAGGTTATTAGCTGGTCGCTCAACAAAACCGGAAACACTCTTGATAACGGTTAATCAGCTGATATACTAATGTGTTTGGAATAAAATCATAACGTTTTATTTCGCTTTCATTTAATTCAATCGTTTAAAGATTACACCAGCTGAGTAACCGTTTCATTATCGTCGGCTTCCGGCTGAGATGATAGGTGAATGCCCAGATCATATGACGGCTTTAGTTTAAATAGAGTATCGGTAGCGAATTTTTATATAAGTAGTTGGTGTAAATTATTTTATTATAAAATTGAAATATATGTTTTTATATCGTAAACCCACCAAATTTGTTTCTTAGACAACGGTTTAAGGTTAGAAATAAAACACTCGATTGTAATACAATTAATTTATTAGGAGTAATAATATTTACATACAAAATATTACATAATGGCTCTTACAATACCAGTTAGAGGTTTATATTCAAATACACAATCATGAATAATTAAACAGTAGGCCCTAGTTCTCGGAGCAAAATTGTCTTTACTCATAAACTCCACTTTGATGTCGACTGTTGAAGACTTGATTGATTCATTCTGGTGTTGGCAATCGATTACAAATAGAGCTCGATCTTTAAACTCATCATAATTTAAAAGAGGCTCCGACATGTTTTTATAGTAAAAACTTTTTTGAAAATCTGTATACATCTGGTAGGCTTCAACATATTTTGATCTTTCGAAATCCATATTCATAGCTTCATAAGGGTAGCATTCTGAATTTAGGAACACTCGTAGATCTACCATACTGATGTTATCGAAGAAGTCACCTTTTTTGCTTATGTTATCTTTCCGATCTGTTTGAAACGCTATAATCACATATCTAGGTCTTTCCAAGTTGGTTGCAGTTTTAACAGCCCACACATCTCTGTTTATATCTCTGAGTGATGGTAGCTCATATATATCCCATTTCCGATATGCGAGAAATATAGATGTGTCTTTTGCTATTTTATCCATCAGTTCCAGCTTCATTTGATCGTTTGGAAATACATGTTTTGCTTTTAAAAACATGTTGGTTACAGTTATCTTAGATCTTGCTGTACCTGTGCTGTAATAGCAGTTGGAATCATTTCGAGCTCTTGTAAATCGGAAAGTATGTTTGCCACAGAGAACTCCTTTAAAGTGATGAAAGAAACTGAAGAGGAACCAAAGAGGTAGGAGCAAGTGAAACTTGTTATCGTTTAAGGTGATGTGATCTGATGATACATTCAACCCAGCATTGCTAAGAGATTTTGCTTCATTCTTACTAAACGAAAGCAGAGTTTTGATGTTTGTTGTGGTGTATGGATCTCGTACTCGCTCCACTTCCTTGTTATTTAATTCATAGATCATTGATTCAAACAGAGCTACTCCTCCGTTATTTGACATGTGGCAGACACCAGTAGCATTTTGTACTGCTAGAGGTTCCAGAGCACCTTCGATTATTAGAGCTGACTCTGCTAGACATACGAATGCATCTTGCTGATTGATGTTTATTTCAACTTCATCGCTGTTACCAAACGATTTAGTTGATGAATAGTAAGACCTAAGTTCTTCTCGATCAATGGAGTCGTCAAACTTGGGGTCTTTGAATATTTCTAGTTTTGATGACATGATAACCAAGACTTTTAAGGAATTTAATATTATCGGAACGAAGTGTATGCTTCAAAGGAGCTGATTGTACTAAATTTGTTTTGGTAGATTCGCTTGCTTTTATATCTTTAAAGACTAGCATTCTAGGCAATCTTTTTAAGCTCTAAGCGAACAGACACCTCTTCACCTTGAAAGTTTACAGGAACTGAATCTTGATCCACGATGTCGATGCTTATATTTGAAATCTCTCGTTTGTTTACTGGTAAATAAATTAGATTCTTAGGTTCTATATCGATTGCATAACCAGGATCGACCATCGGTGCAAACTCATATAACGTATGTGAAGGTTTTTCATTATAGTAAGAACCAGACACAATATTAGTTTCTATACGAATCTGTTTAACATCCACTATTTCAACAGGTAAATCAGATTCATGGAAGACACCTGGTTGAAGAACTTGCTTTGAAAATCCCAGCATTCGCCCAATCGAATCATCAGATTCAAAACTGATACTTGTGAAACACTTTATTTCACATCTAATGGTGTTGGGATTAGGTCTTAGAATCAAAGCTAGCTGCTTTTGTTCACGTGTTGCTGTAGCACCAACAAGTTCATTTTGAAGCAAGTTTTCCAAATGTGTTATTTCATATGCACCAGTAGGTATCGTGATGATTCTCCAAGCAGCTCCTTCTTTTACATAAAATTTATTTTTACCTTTATATATGTTAGGTATGTTGTTGTATGTGTGAAAACCTATCAAAGCAACTGCATAACTACCACCTGGATCCAATTCAATTGGAGGATCGTAGTCTGTTGACAGATGACAACTGCGATCTTTCAACGTGAAGGTTTGCGACATGACTGAAACACAGATACTACTGTTTAAGGCTTTTATTTAAAAATTTTAAACATAAATGACCACAATTATTAGTATTATATTTCTGATACACATCATGATTGTACATTAGAGTAGAGTCTTTAAGGTAACGCTGCAGCTCAACTGGTGGCTTCAAGTTTCCATATGAGTCAAAGTACACGGCTGTGTCACCACGTTTCTTAACTGCAACCCAATGACTGCCAGGTTCCTTGTTTGTTTGCAAATTCATGATAAGTGATTCATTCTTGCGTGGCCCATTCGATGGCAAAGTATCTCGCATGTATACACCTCTAAAATATGGAATTTTCATTTTACCAGCAAATTTCATAAGATCTTCATTTGTTAGAGGTCTTGCTGGTAAACATCTTACTCGTTTTTTGGTTTCTGCAAATACAACCCATAACCGCTACGCTGCTTCTTCAGATATAATCCTTTACCGAATCTCTTATACTTTGGTTTTAATTTCAAACCATTACCTCTCTTACCCATAGCAATAGCCTCCATCGTTTTGTTATGACGTTCTTCTTCTTCTAGTTTTTGTTTGGCTGATTTGGCATCGTTAACTGCTTTAGCAATGCCTGCAGCACCGCCACCTAGAGCACCTAGCGCTGACAGGCCACCAAAAATTAAAGGTAGTAGTGGAAGGAAGCCTCCGCTTTTAGGTATTGGAATAACTCGCGGTTTCAGCACATTCTTGCGCCCACCAATCTGTTTAACAATTGCGTGAGCGATATCAAACACAGCATTCTCTGATGGAATAAGATTTCTGTCTTTTAGAACTTCCCCAATCAGACTAAGAATGTTTTTAAAGGGAACTTTTTTCCTCGGTTTTGAGTTGATTACATCAAGACCCATACCGAGCTTTCTTTTAACTTTCAAGGTGTTTGTAACACTCCAAGCGGCTAACTTTTCACCAAAACTCGCGTCCTTTGACTTGACTCTCTCCCAAGCTCGATTCTCCAACACTTCGTCGGCTCGATGCCTATTACTTAACTCTTTTGATTGAGAGTAAGCGATGTCGTGGTCTCGACAAGCACGATCTAAAGGATTGATACCTTGATCACCTCTAGCAAGACGTTCTTTAAGTTTAGTACCCGGGCCACAAAATTGATAACCAGGAACGTGCAGCTCAACAGGTAGCTTGTTAATAGCTGTGTTTACAAGACCTTCACCCTGTGACACCAACATTAATACTAACTGTGTGATCCGCTTACATGTCTATATTTATATACATACTCGAAAAATATAGTTTAGTTCCAGTCAAGATGCACACCATCAAACACGCTTCTGTCTTACCTATTACAAATATAGACGATGTTGTTGATACAGCAGAACAACAACTAAGGCATGGTCCTCTCTTCCCAAACACAGTTAGAGGTATCATATGTGGTCCTAGTGGGTGTGGTAAAACAAATGTTATGTTAAGTTTATTGTTTGAACCGAACGGCTTAAAGTTTGATAACGTGTATGTGTATTCAAAGTCTCTGTATCAACCTAAATATAAGATGTTACAAAGGGTGTTGGATGCTACAAAAAGTGTTGGTTATTATCCATATAGTGAAAACGATGAAATATTAGATCCAGCAGAAGCCCAGGACAACTCGGTGTTTATATTCGATGATGTGGCTTGTGACAAACAAGATAAAATGAGAGCATACTTTAGTATGGGGAGACATAAGAATATTGATTCATTCTATCTCTGTCAAACATATACTCGAATACCCAAACATCTGATACGTGATAACGCTAACGTTTTGATTCTCTTTAAACAAGATGAAACGAACTTAAAACACATCTATGACGATCATGTGACCACTGATATGGACTTTAAACAATTTAAAAATATATGTTGTCAATGCTGGAATGGTAATAAGTATGGTGTGTTGGTGATTGTAAAAGAAAACGAAGTCCACAGAGGGAGATATAGAAAAGGATTCGATAGCTACATATTAATCTAATGGTCTACAACCAACAACAACAAAGAGATGTCTAGCAGGACAACCAACCAGCTAACAAGACAGACAACCTGTCTAAAACAACCTGTCTAAAACAACCTGTCTAAAACAACTTGTCTAAAACAACCTGTCTAAAACAACTTGTCCAAAACAACTTGTCTAAAACAACCTGTCTAAAACAACCTGTCTAAAACAACCTGTCTAAAACAACCTGTCTAACAACCTGTCTAACAACCTGTCTAAAACAACCTGTCTAAAACAACCTGTCTAACAACCTGTCTAACAACCTGTCTAACAACCGGGTCTACCTGTTGTGTTAGATACCTAACACTAGATAGGCAGACACACAACCAATTCAAAGCTAGTACACCTTAAACCACCGAACTGTTTGCATCTCTTAACACGAAACAAATAACTTTAGCAAGATGGAGGTGATGGGTAAACAAGAGAGAAAAATCAAGAAAAAGATTTTACAACTTGCCGAAAACATTCGAAAAAAACATTTAATGCTTAAGCTTGGTAGAGTTGAGAATGATGAGGTCCTACAACGTTTATATAAACCAATTGTTGAACCACTAAGTGAAATATCTAAAAACACATCGGTACTTAAACTACAGCCAACGGTTGAACAAATCAAAGAAGAAGAAGCTTCTGATGATGTACCAGAAAAGAAACCCAAAGTTGAGTTCCTTAAAGACCATGAAGTTTTTGAAGCCGAACCAGAAGTAGAGACAAGTTTTGATGAGGATATCCCAACATTTGAAGAGCTTGAGGCAGATCTACAAACTGTCACAAACAACCCAGCATATCAAGAATTTTTGGAGCAATATCCTGAACGAGTTCGATATTATGTAGACAAGTATTTTACTGAATCACCGAGGCTTGCTACTATTGATCAAACGTATGGTGCTCGCTACGCTAAAGATACTGGTAGTTGGAGTCTTGGCAATAAACACTTGGACTTTACTGATAATGACATTCGACTAGGTCAAAGGCGATATCCGCAAACACAAGGTCTGCTAGAATTGATATTTATGAAAACACCTAGAGGGTATACCTATGACGATCTTCAACACTATAGAGATATTCTAGAAGCAACTAGTGTTCATAAAATGAACTACGATCCCAACGCACGAACCAAGGGTTGTTCCTCGGAAAAGTATCTGACTCTAATAAAACCAGTTATAAACCCAAGAGGACGAAGATCCTCAACTCCTCAAGGTTTTGGTTACGACACACATCATAACGCAGAACAAAAAACTGAACCTAGAGCTCAGAACGTCAGTGATAGAAAAATCAGCACTAACAACTATATGATGCAAAATAACAAACAAATAGAGTATGTGTATTGGGATGACATAAATGAGTTGGTTGATAGACTTAGACTTTTAGTAGCTTCCCAAGCTGCTGGTAATAATGCTCATAACAATGAAATTCAGTCAATCATTGAAGAACTGAAGGAGGTTGGTGTTATCGCCTAATATACCTACATATATCACAGATATACCTACCTTAGTGCTTAGTATAAAAATGTCTATCGATAAGTTCGGACGTTCCCAATCCAATAAAGGTTCTAAGTTTAAAATTATTGAAAGAGAGATTTTCCCAAGAACTGATAGTGGTGATTTTGATTTGCAAAGCCATAGATTGTGTAACATCGCTGATCCAGTCGATGCAACAGATGGTGTAAATAAAAAATTTGTTGATGTATGGATAGACGACTATCAGAAGAACAAAGATGAGGTAAAACAAAGAATCATTGCCATACTACTTGAAGCTGTACACAAACCTGAGTTGGAAGATTTAAAAAACGAATTTGAAAATAAATTGAAAATTTTAGCTAAGAACATAACTACTCAAGTTTTAAAAGATATTGATGTGTTAAAGAATAAGAAGCTAAAGAATAAGCTGGGAGAAATAGACAGCAAACTAAAAGATTTACATGATAAGTGGATACTTTTAAATCCAACATCACCATGAGACGCAAAACTGTTGAACCATCTAATACCAAAAAACAAATTATTGATGAGTTATATAAACCAGCAAGAATCAATTTTAAACGTAGACGTACAATAATAAAAGGTTTAAATGATTTGTGGCAGATTGATTTAGCAGAATTTACAGACTACTACAAAGCAAACTCTGGTTACAAGTATATTTTAGTGGTTATTAATTGTTTTTCAAAGTATGTGTGGACTCGCCCTCTTAAATCTAAAACTGCTGAAGAGGTGACTAAAGCTATGGCTGATATTTTATCTACTAGTACAGCGCCCTCTAACATCCAGTCTGATCTTGGCCGCGAGTTCTATAACTCAAAATTTAACGCCTTAATGAAAAAATATAACATCAATCACTACAGCACTTATAGTGTGAAGAAGGCTGCAATGGTGGAAAGAGTCATACGTACCTTGAAAGAGAAGATCTATAAAAATTTCAACTTGATTGGTTCCTACAAGTGGATTAATACACTACCTGACGTGACTGTTGCTTACAACGCTACTGTTCATCGAACAACTGGTGTAAAACCTCAAGATGTTAACAAGAAAAATGAAAAAGCTATTCTGAAACAAGTTTACTCAAATCTGAAAGTGTTTAACAAAAATAAATTTAAAGTGGGTGATGTTGTACGTATAAGTAAAGCAAAAGCTCAATTTGAAAAGGGGTATACACCTCGCTGGTCAACAGAATTATTCAAGATTGTTAGTATTCATTTCACAAATCCAGTAACATACTTTCTTGAAGATATGCAGGGGAAACCAATCAGTGGAGGGTTTTACGAGGAAGAACTACAAACGACTAAACAAACAGACATCTATCTGGTTGAACGCATCTTGAGGAAGAAAGGCAAGCAGCTCTATGTAAAATGGCTGGGTTTCGATAAATCTCATAATTCTTGGATACATTCAGATGATGTTAAATAAGCTTATATATTTAATGTATTAATGTACTTAGAATAAAATAAAAGTCTTTATTAAAATAATGTTATTTTATTTTTTCATCTGGTTACATACAATTAAGCTAAGTGAACAATTACAATTTATGTCGTAAATCAATAATATCCTGAATAAACTTCTCCTGCGGTACATCTGCTATCTGTAGATCGTTTCTCTTCGCCTTGAGGTATTCGACTTCGGTCTTTATTCTGTTAAAGAGATTTACAGAATTTGGATCATACAACATGTTTAAAACTACTTCGGAATCAGGGTGTTTATTTTTAAAGTTCTTGACAGCTCTTTTAAAACTTTTCTTCTGAGTCCTTACAGCATGATATGGATAGGTAGCATCCTTCTCATTTCTTGAAAGCAAACCAAAAACACAAAGTTTTCCAGGGTTGCTTGGTTTTGGAGATATATCTTCTAAATGTTCTGTGATTTTAGCATTTGTTTCTCGCATACGCTGCACTTCCTCATCTATCTCCATTAATTTCACTTCAATTTCTTTGAGGTTATCCTTGTATTTTTGATTAAATTCACTTACGAAAAAATCAAAAATAATTTGGTTGCACTTTTCATAGAAACTATTGGATATCCAACAAGCCAAATTTACTATTAAATCTTTACAGACATATGTACCAGATATCAAGTTGTTTTCAGCTTGTCTTCCACCAAAGTCCACCAAGTATGTAGCGGTTGTTGGTGTTAATTGAGATGTTGCTTCCGCCACTTCTAGGGCATCGGTATTCCGAGCCCCTGGAGATGAGTCTAAGTGGGCTCCTTTGGTTGAAATATTTAGGGTATCGGTATTCCGGCTACCTAACTGTTTCTTTAGCTGACCGTTGTAATAGACAATCAACTCTTTAGTTTTCTTATTTTCCAACCAATGATACAGTTTTTTCTCACCATTTTTACACAGCTTAGTCGCATTAAAATAACCAGTGTTCTTATCGATAATTAGTTGAAAGTCTCCAAATAAACCATACCAGAAGTTATCTTTGATTTGCTGGTAACACACATCACTTAATGTAGCCATTTTAAACACACTACTGAGCACTTGGATACGTTAGAGTTAACTAAAGCACGTCTTACCTCTACGATAACTAAATTTTGAATGAGTTTAACAGTGTGTAGTGAACAATTTATAGATGTTGATACCACTATCGTTTGAAGCTGTATTTATTAATATTTATTTCCAACCACATTAGCTGTTCCAACATCCATCCGCTTTCAGCTTCTGCAAACTCTAAAGCTTTTGTGTAAATTTCGTCGACGAATTCTTGATATATACTTTCAAAATTAGTTGACACTGTAACATTTTTATTTTTAGTATTAAATGACTTCATTTCTTTTTTATTTCGACTTTGGAGTACATACAAACCAAACAATTCTAAATTCATTTTAATTTCATTATGCTTAGCTAAAGCAGCTTCCATCAGATGAAACACTTTATGTCTTATTGTTTCCATAAGCTGTTTAATATCAATACCTTTTTCGTATATACGATAGGTAGCCATTCTGTTTTTAAAAGCTTGAGTTAACATCTGTACTTGTTCAACTTGCCATGGTTCACATACTTTTGATTTATGAATTTCACTACGTAAATGCCCAGAGAAAGCACTCTTTTTCACTTGTAACGAGCACGATTCACAGTATCTCATCTTAACTATAGATGCTTAACTAATGAATAAAAACACAAATCTTCAGCTTATATATCTTTATTAACAAAAATGTTTACGATAGATACCTTTAAGTATAGTGTTATATTTAAAACAAAAGTACATCAGCATAAATATAGCAAGACATATAAGAAAACCAGTTGACATAAACATAGAAATATAATTTGAAGTGAACAGATAAGAATCGGTTAATATGAGAGTTCTCCAATCAGATGTCTCATTACGGGTACCATTATCAAACAAGAACATAAGTTTATAGCGCACCATATCACTCTTAATTTTGGACATGTTATATGTTGAAACTTCAATCACCTCATCGTTGTGTAGATGTGTTCTTGAAAGTCCAGACCATTTCATGCAGTCGTCGCTGTCGAAACAGATTCGCATTTCTTTCACATTTGGTGGTTTGTAGATATAAAATACATTTTGACATAGTGCTGTCAGGATGATAAAACTTGCTTTAAAATGGCCCATTGTATATCGTGTGTATTTCTTTAAAACGATTAAGTATTTGTTTCTCTGCAAAGTGTAAACACTCTAACATGCAAACTCGGAATGATGGGTCCTGATCTTTCAACATAATATTTATAAGCTTTACTATTTCATCGTCACACGGTAGCTCCTTCTTATTAACACATTTGAGAACATCAGCGACACAATAGAGGAAATCACTAAGCCGAATATCAAAGTTAAAATTAGTTAGAAACTTCACCTTTTCGTTGATGATTTCAACCAGATCTAGTAGTTGTTGAACCGCATCTTCGGTTAAATAAAAAGTAGTAGAATCATCTGAGATTGATATACCTTTACTGTCTAAAATTTTAATAGGTTTGACAGTACATACTCCAATATTTTCAGGTTCAATCGTATTACCTTTGGTAAAGTATTCTTTAGCTGCTTTTGTTAGTGTTGAAATAAAATAGTCCCACTCCCAGGAGCCAGATGAGATTGTTATATTTGGATTTGGCGGATACGGACTATTATTTACAATCTTAATTATTGGAATCAATCCAGCAGCGTTTGATATACCAATTGCAACACTTAGAGAGGGGTTAACAGTATACCTTGTTTCCAACAGCATTCTACTTTCTTGCTTAATCTCAATAATATTCTGGCGCATAGCTGCATCAACTTGACCCCAATAACAATTTTCACAAACACTGTTATTAGCAGATCTGAAGGACTCAGGTTCATCGTTAACATCGATACCATACATGTTGAACAGAACAAGTACACTCCTATAACTACTATGAATAACTACTGTGAGCAAATTGTAGACTGATGTGCTTGCATGTCACTCGGTGTTTTTATAATTATATCCCCACCTTTGATTTAAAATTATCAACCTTTTATACAAAAAATTCTGGAGTTTTATCTATTTCATATGACTTTAAGGTCATTCAACGGAAATAAAACCACAAACAGGAAATATGAACTGCTCACAAGGTTATTTCAACAGCTGCGAGGAAAATATGTTGGCTAACAAGGTTAATTTCGGGAAATGCTAAATATAGCCATAGTTGGAAGCGATATCGCGGCTACCACTAGATGTATACCTTGTTGTCGGCTCTACTTTCAACAGATTCTTTAAATCAAACCGATTTCAATAAGACTTAAGAATATAAATATTTTCTTGTACGCATGTACATATGTTAAATTTGGATTCTGCTTACCTAGACGAGTGATATGACACCAAACACGTAGGCCTTTAACCAACAAATAAAAAATTGCTTGTACGCATGCGCTAGCCGCCATGTTTAAATGGCGGTTCCTCGTTTGCCTAATACAGGTTAGTTGGCTTTTGAATTTGATTACGTCATCTCAGGTTAGTTCGCTACTTGTTCGGGTTAAATACGAAGTCAGGTGGTGGAGGTGCTCGGGTCTGGTCAGTGGCTCCGCCACCTTGTGCTCGGGTTAGGTCGGGGGCGGTCGGGTCCGCCACCTTGTGCTCGGGTTAGCTCGGGGGCGGTCGGGTCCGGTCAGTTCCGCCACTCCGCCCGGTGGCGATGGCGGGTGGCGGAGTTAGAATTCCCCATCTATACCTACTCCAAACTATGGTTAAACCCATGGTCAAATATGCATCTATAGTATGGGGGGCCAAAAATGGAACAAGTCAATACAAATCAAACTGCAAAATGCGCAGAAGCTGATCTGTCTTGGAATGCTTCATGCACCGGAGCTGCAATAGAGGCAATGCTGAATCTTACTCCACTGCAGATATGCGTGTAGAGGGGACCCGCTCTAAGTGCTTCAAGGCCATCTCAAGCAGACAAGTTCAAACCAGGAGACTTTGTTGGCAACTTGAAAATTATTTCATTGGAGTCACTCGTCAACCCAACAGATTAGATGCCAGCTAAACTGGACTTCGTAGTTCCATTTGACGTGGTCATCATAGTGACTGCAAAGCATGGGACAGAGACAGTAAATGTCCAGCAAACAACTAATCTGTATGGTATACAAACAGGTTTAGGCAAATGGAAGGAGTGCGTATTGTTCGACCGACAGCGCCTACATGTATGCAACCACTGCATACACCAATTCATTTAGGCGGACGCACAATAATTTATTGGTCGAATGTATTTCATCGCGGTGGTCTTTAAATTTATGCGATAGGCAATTTGCTTAACACCTTTGCGTGTTGATATAGTATACCTATGATTACAAAAAATTGTGGGCGCAGCAAATGCGTATTGGTAACAAATTTTTCTTTTTTTTTTAATTTCAACAACACACCACGAGGGCTTACAGCCTAAATACTATCGTACCGTGGGTGTTGACAAGGAGGAAAGAGGCAACTTGTTAATTCTGGACTTGAAGGTTTGGAGGATAAGTAAAAACATGTGCCGGCAAGGAATTCCACAACTTGGAAGTCCTCGGGACAAAAGAGCGGGCATAACAAGATGTTCTATGTCTAGAGACCTCGACAGTAAAAGGTGCATTCGCTCTGTTCCCCTGGTAGATCTGTTGGGGGCAGCAGGTGAAGGAACTATGGAGGAAAGCTCCTCTGAGCAGTGCCCGTGCAGATATCTATAAAAGAGAGAGAGAGGTCACCAACGGCACGTCGGTGGGCAAGGAATGGCAGCCTTTGGGTGAGGGTAGGGTCACCGATGAGACGTATAGTTCTCTTCTGAATGGAGTCCAGGATAGCGAGTGTAGAAGCGGCAGCGGCACCCCAGATGTGGGAGCAGTATTCGAGGTTTGGTCTTGTTTGTGAACTATATAAGGTATAGAGATTAGCTGGTGAAAAGTACTTGCGAGCCCGGAAGAGGAAACATAATTTCTTAGCAGCCGCTTATGCAATTGATCTGACATGTTGGTGCCAATTGAAATTTCGATCCACATAAATGCCAACAAGTGAAAAGGACTCATTACTTTGAATAACTTGGTTGTTTATTGTGATGGGTCTAGGGGTGGTGTATCTCTTATGAGAAAGAATGCAAGACTGTGATTTGGTGGGGTTGAATTGTACAAGATTTCTACTTCCCAAGTCTGATAATGTTTGGAGATCCACGGAGACAGAACTCTCCATGAGTCTGCGATCCTCATCTAATTGGGCTAAAGAGACAGGCTTAGAATATTGTATATTTGAGTAGAGGGTGCTGTCGTCCGCGTAACTGTGAACTGGGTTGGATGTGCTAGAGAGGAGGGCATTGATGTGGAGAAGAAACAAAGCAGGGGTTAAAGCTGAACATTGAGGAACTCCTGCATTAATTGGATACAGTTTAGAGGAATGGCCATCCACGACAACAGAAATGCTCCGGTTGGAGAGGAAATTTGCTGTCCACGTACAGAGTTTTGGTGGTAGGTCATAGGCCGGTAGTTTATTAAGCAGCGCTGCGTGCCAGACCTGGTCGAATGCTCTGGATATGTCTACAGCGACAATCTGGGATTCACCGTGTAGTTCCATAGACTTGTTCCAAGAATGGGTGACAAAGGAAAGAAGGTCGGCAGTTGATCTGCGCTGACGGAATCCATACTGCCTGTCGTGGATTAGACGGTGTTTTTCCTTGCCGTACACCTTTTCTTATTTTAGCTTCAGTTTCATATCCGTTAACATCCACTATGATAATTTGATTTGTATGTAGATTAGAGAGAATAATGCGCCTATCCCTCGAATCCAATCCAGTTTCTTCATTATATAAAACAATATTGTTACGTTCTACGGGGTTCTGGGTTCGTTGACTAACAAAACACAGCTTTTCAAACTACTAATTTATTATAAGAAACTATTTTTCAACACCAGTCACCAGTCGGTGACACCATTAGACGCTCAAAAGTGTCTGGGGCATTACACAACCCAAATGGTATGAGGTTGAATCGCCACAGTCCACTAGTAGTGGCAAACGCAGTCTTTTCTTTGTCTTTGGGCTCGATCTCGACTTGCCAGTAGCCACTTTTTAAGTCCAATGTCGAAAACCACCTAGCACCTGCCAGTGTATCAAGTGTATCGTCAATTCTGGAAAGTGGATAGCTGCCTTTCTTAGTGACATCGTTTAACATAGCATGGTGTCAACTTCGTGCTGTTTTGCCAATGGTACCCTTCGCGGTGGTTGCTTGATTGGTACAGATGTCCCAGTCTCAATGCGATGACGTACTAGGTCTGTTCTTCCAAAATCGTTCTTGTCGGTTACAAAAACGTTGCGATATTTGGACAGCAATTTAGCCACTGCTTGCTTCTGTTGTGGAGAAACATTTCCACTAGCTTCTGCTAAGACATCACGTAGATGTTCTGGAAGTGGTTCATCCGGGATGGACGAGGCTGGGTCTTCTTGGTCGTGGCAACGCCGTATGATGGTTACTGGCGAGAATGTTCCGATTTCGGAACCTTTGGAAATCTTCTGATCAAAGCTCCTAAGGTTGGCTATTCTGACAGCTGCCAGCTCTTTAGCTTAAATAAGAGTTCTACCGACTAGTAGAGCCTTCTTTAAAAAATCGTTGTCTTCTGGTTCTATAATACCCACCACTTGTCCCGAATTGTCTCCCACTATCCTCACTGGGACAATACACTCACTCTGTGCTCTCACAATGACATCTTCTTTGGCCGTGACTTTTCGGATCGCAAGGTTATTGACAGTCGACATGACTGATATTTAAAACATTGTTCTCGAGATGTAACTTGACACCATGACCTTGTGAACATCTAGTCCAAGTAATGGGGTCTGATATGGCGGCAACAATAACTCGCTGTTTGATTTTCCAAGCTCCAATTTGTAGCTTGACCTCAGTCTCACCAAATACACGAATCTGTTCGCCACCAGCTGTGGTCACTTGGTAGATTCTTTCTGGCTCTCTTACGCTATTTTGGTACTATATCACGACGGATTATCGTTCTGGATGCGGCAGTGTCTACAACTATTTGAGCCTTCTTGTCCGTCTACGATGAGCGTGTTGCCAGAATCGTTGACCAGTGAAACAGTTGTCAACCTCGGGGCATTGTGGTGGGCAGCCAGCTCTCGCCCCCTAAAGCCAGCTGCATTTAGTTTTCCTGTGCGTTAGTTGAAGATGATCTTGGGGCCTGGCATTCACTCCTTATATGTCCCACCTTGCCACAGTTCCAACAGCGTATGACGCTTGCACGATGAGCTTGCATTGGCTCCTTATGAAGTGTGGGCTTCGTCTGTTCTACTATCTTTATATTCTTTAGTAGCTGCATGACCTCGGATGAATCTGTTTTATTTTCCTCTGAGACTTGGAGACCGCGAACCCTCACACTGCCTTTAGAGGCTTGCTTGGCAGCTTCAAATTCTAACGAATGTGCCAAAGCATCGTTTAAGTTTTTATGTCTCGCCATCCTCAGCGCCTGTTGAGTGTCGGTATCCTTAATGTTGTCAATGAATGTTTGCAGCGACAGCTGGTTCAAAAATTCCACCGGAGCTGTGGGGTAAGCTGATCGCGTTAGTCTGGCAACGTCGGCTTTAAATTGTTGCAGAGTTTCGCCCGATTTCTGACAGCGACTTTTCAACTGAGTTTGGTACAGCTGTTGTAAGTGCTGGTCTGAAAATCTCATTTCTAGGTAATACCGAATGCTGTCGAAACTGTTTTGTTCTTCCCTGGGAATTCCTTGAGGCACGTCGAGGGCATCTGCTCTCAGGGCTACTATTAACGAGGTCGCTTTCTCTCTCTCTCTCTCTCTCTCTCTCTCTCTCTCTCTCTCTCGCCCCAACCATTTGCTGTAGCAGCGGCTTCGAACTGGCGTAGATAAATACCCCATGGGACTGAGCAATCAAATGTGGGAACCTTACTTCTTACGTGGCTATCTTCGAGTCTGATGTTTCCCTTGACTAGGGTATCATACTTCTTTTCTAGCGATTGCATTTTCTCCTGTACCCTCGCTTGTACTTCCTGTACACTCGTCAGCTTGTCGTGTACATCGTCGCTGATACCCCTTACTCGACTTTCTACTTGTTGGAAGATGTCGTCTTTTACCTGCTTCATACGTTCGTCCACACACGAAGTAATTCTCAATTCTGATGGCTTGCAGAATTTCCTTTCTTTTTTCATCTCTTCTTCGGGCTTCTTCATCTCCTTTTCTCATTTATTCTTTTGTTTCTTCATCTCGTTTTCTCATTTCTTTTTTGGCTTCTTCGTCCGTTTGCTTAGTTCCTCTCTTATCTCTTCGTCTCTTTTTCTCTCATCTTCATCTCTTTTTCTCATTTCCTCTTTGGCTTCTTCGTCTCTTTTCTGGCTTCTTCATCTGGTTTTCTGGCTTCTTCATCTCTTTTTTAATCAATTCCAATAGCTGGGCGTCCATATTGACTGTTGCGCTACGTGTCTTAGGCATAGACGTACTTAAAGCTGGTACAAAGTTTATTCTGTTTCAAAAATACACCCAGTTATGAATTACTGCTGACACTGATCTTCCAGAGATTATAGAAGTTTCTACGTTGTTCAACGAATATTCTGGAAAATATTTCCGCTAGCAGCTTGAAAATCCCACTTCTGAAACCAGTTGTTACGTTCTACGGGGTTCTGGATTCGTTGACTAACAAACCACAGCTTTTCAAACTACTAATTTATTATAAGCAACTATTTTCCAACACCAGTCACCAGTCAATCAACTAAAATATTTCTCTATTATTAAATGTCCATAGAACTGTATTCCACTATTCGCCTTCTATGATTGCTTCTTAAACACCAACACTTACTGCTAAGTCGCTTAATACTCTATGACCACTATTCTACACAACACCGACTTAATACTGAACTAACTTACTCTGCGCACCGCTCGTCTATTTATACTGTCCATAGAGATTCTAGACCTTCTACACTATTTTATACCTGTCACTTCTGGTCCATTCTAGAAATATAATTACAGAGTGTTCGCTCTGACCAACACACTTTATAACCGACATCTGACCACAGAATAACAAAGTCCATAACCGTAATTCTCATAGACAAATATGACAATATTTTCCAATCCACATTATCGACTGCTTTTTCAGGTCTACAAAAGCAATAAATTCATATATATTTTTCTCAAGCCTCTTTCTGCCATTGTTTTAAGTGTGTGTGTCTGTGTTCAAATGCTAGGATGCAACGGAATGATCCTCCACTAGCCACAGACTTTTATAAATTACGCGGTGTGGATTTGAAGTTTTATATATGATACGGGATAGGCAAGTGGAAAGTAGGAAATTTATTTGATATGTTTAAACATATGAGTTAGATACGGTGCTTATATTTTGTCTTATATAATTAGTGTATGCTTTAAGGACTTATTAACATCAATATACAAACACAAATACATACACACATGCACATATATACACACATGTGCATATATACACTCCTTTAGAAACTTTTTTTTATATATACATTTTTTTTAATATACATACACATACACACACACACATATATATATATATATATATATATATATATATATATATATATATATATATATATATATATATATATATATATATTGTTATATTTTTATTCAGATCTTTTTTTTTCTTTTTTTTAAATATTATATTTTTATTGAGATCCTTTTTTTATTATTGAGATTTTTTTTGCGGGATACACAAGGACACTTGCTCGCCAAGGGACCCGCCATGGCTCATACAATTGTTTTAAGTGCTGGAATTGTTTCTATAGTTTCTCGTATAGGTTTAACTCCTAGGTGATCTTCGTTCAAGCAACTCTCAATTTTATTTATTCTATTTTTTATTATGATTTGCATCAATTTTCGAAGGAACTGGTTCTCCGTTTTTAATTTGACATTTTTCCAGTTATATAATTTTTGTATTTTGTATCTTAATTTTCTTAGCCAACTTCGCGTTAATGACTACAATTGTTGTGTTACCTTGAAAACATGTTAAATTATAATCTACATGTGTTTACCCAAAGACAGTATTATAAACTGAAAACAAACACTTGTGAAGCCAGAGAAAAGTCTCTCATCATCAATCATCATCAATCAGCCCTCTGCGTCCACTGCTGGACATAGGCCTCCCCTAGTTGAGTCCATTCTTTTCTCTCTTGAGCGCTACGAATCCAGTTTTTTGTAATTTTTGTAATGTCGTCTGTCCAGCGAGTTGGTGGTCTTCCTCTGTTTCTTTTATTGGATCTGGATCTCCATTCAAGTAATCGTTTGGTCCACCTGTCATCTTGCATGCGAGCCACATGTCCCGCCCACTTCCACTTGAGTTTTGCCACATGTACGACCACATCAGTCACTCCTGTTCTTCTGCGTAATTCTTCATTTCTAATGTGGTCACGTAACGAAACGCCAAGCATCGACCTCTCCATTTTGCGCTGTGTTACTTTGAGTTTCTTAGCAGAAGCGTTGGTAAGGGTTAGTGTTTCGGCGCCGTAGGTCATAACCGGTAGAACACATTGGTTGAAAACTTTTCTTTTCAAGCATATTGGAAGGTCGCTTCTGAAAACGTCTCTAAGTTTGCCGTAAGCCGTCCAGGAGAGTATAACTCTTCTGTTTACCTCGCATTGTTTGGTTGGTTTTGGATATGCTTATCTCGTGGCCCAAATATGTGTATTTGTCTACCCATTTCACCTCAGAGTTTTCAATAATTGGGTTGTTACTAGGGACGAGGTTTGTCATAAATTTTGTTTTTCCGATGTTCATTTTTTGACCTACTGTTGCACAGACCTCCTGAAGTTCCTGTAGCATCACTCTAATATCTTCCAAGTTGTCAGCTAGTAAGACAATGCCGTCTGCAAACCGTAAGTTTGACAAACTTTGGCCGTCTATTCTTAGACCTTTTTGGTCCCAATCTAGCTTCTTGAACACATACTCCAGGGCGGTGATAAACAGTTTTGGAGACATCGTATCGCCCTGGCGTACTCCTCTCCCAATTTTTATAGGATTCGTGAAAAGTCTCTACATCTATATTTATTATAAAATGAATACCTTTGTATAACACTTCGTGCGTAAATTTTATTGCTTAATAAATAAATACACACAAGACAAAGAAGAGAATTACAATAATTAAAATATACTTATGGATAAAAAAAATCCACACATAAAGTTATTAAAATTATTCATGTTTGATCCAGCATCTTCTTCATTCTGTTAATTTTATTTTTGTGATTTGGTTTCCTAATCAAATTCTACCATAATGTCATCGAGTGGTTTTCTTTTCAAATCGGGTACGTGGCACTCATTAGCAGGATAACCAACAGGAATGAGGAAAACAAGTTTTTCAGAAGATGGCCGATTTAGAAGGATTCGAAGTGCTGGGCCACAATTTAATGGTGTTGATATTAAAGATGCTAAACCTGCATTCTGCAAAAAGACAAAAATATAAGTTATAGAGTAATGCAAACAGGCGCGGCTCCTCAATAAGTGCGCCCGTGCGCGCGCATTGCCGCCTGCCGTGGAAAAAACAATATTTTTGCTATGCTATATTTTAATAGATTTTTATTTACTTTTTTACCTCCTGCATTCAACAAACTAAATTAGTATATCGAGGATCGCAGAGAGTCGGCAGCCAATAATACAGAATACAGAATCAGAATAAGTATAGTGTTAATATCATATCCATATAAAGCATTCGGGCGGCGGTGTGTATTTTTCGGCGCTCTCACGAAATCCGATACTTCAGTGCGAAATGATCGCTGAATCTTGATTACCTTCGTCGAAAACGACCGAATAAGCAATGTGTTGTGCGCTATAAAATTACACACTTCAGTTTATAGTTGACTTTTGGCAGAGCGTGTGTACCTACTACGTAGTAATTTTCGTCTTCGCGTCGGATTGATTTTTAATTAGATCATTTCGTTGTTGTTTACATGTTCTAACAAGACAATTATTATTATTATGATTAGTACTTGGGGTTGCTTAATAAGTGGAGAAAATAATTGTGATACTGTGATTAATTCAGTGGATATTTTAAATTTAAAGGTTAACTTTTTAAGGGACTTTTTAACTACTATAACGTATAACTAACTAGAGGAAAACTTGGTAAGTAGTTAATAATTATTAAGTTTAGTAATACTTTATAATTAGTAATTCTTTATAATACATTTTCGGGGAAAAAATAGGCGAACCCTTCTTTTTTAGTGAATTTTTTTAAATAAAAATTCACTAAAAATTAATGGCTTCGATGAGTTTGTTAGTCAGGAAAATCGGATAAGGTTTTCCGGAAAAATTTTGAGTTTTGTTTAAAAAAGAATCTTTTTGAAATTACAAAGGTATTTTAATGAAATTTGGTGGATATGTTGCCTTCTAAAAGACCTCACTACACACCAAAATTCAACTTTCTGCAATTTTAGAAAGTTAAGTTAGTCAAATTTTGAGTTTTATTTTGAAAAAAAAAAAAATTTTCTCCGAAAATTACAAAGTTATTTTGATGAAATTTGGTGGATATATTTCCCTGGGTAAGACCCTACTATACACCAAAATTCAGATTTCTGAGTTCCTAGAAACTTGAGTCATTCAAATTTGAAGCCTTTAATAAAAATTTACTGCCATAACGCACTTGCTGCGTCCCGAACTTTTTTTCTTGCGCACCCCCAATGCATTAAGGCACGAGCCGCTACTGAATGCAAATAAAAAAATCAGCTTTTCAGTGAATTTTCTTTAAAATATTCACTAATGAGGAGATCGCGACCTTTGAATTTTGACAAAATTTCTTTAAATGAGCGCTAATTTGGTCCCCTAAAAACACATATCCGGGGTCAGTTTAGATTTTTATATGTTTTTATATATATATATATATATATATATATATATATATATATATATATATATATATATATATATATATATATATATATATATATATAGGCATCACATCGATAACTCAAAAAATAATCTGGCGATTTCGATCAAATTTGGTGAGTACCTTACTTTTGCAAATGGGTTGGATAAGTTCGTTAGCCAGGAGAATCGGCCCAGTTTTTCGCGGAAAATTTTGTGTTTTATTTTGGAAAAAATTATATCTCCGGAAATAACAAAGTAAGTGCAACCAAATTTGGTACGCGTATTTGCGATATAAAGAGTTAGCCATGACAAAAATTTAGATCTGTAAGTTAAAAAAAAGAAAAAAAGTTATAGTCATTTAAAGAAAATGAATTTTTGGTTATCCTGAAAACGTCAATGTCGCGATTTGAAACGTCGAAATTGGCAATATTTAGGCAAAGCACCGGAAACAAATACTGGCTATGTAAAGAAAGTGTCGCAAGAAAGGTGTTTGCAATCCCTCAAGTTTCAGCTTTAATCGTCATTATCCTTCATTTTACTAAAATATTTCCTGAAAATTAATTTCAAATAGACTTTTTCTCTGATGCTTTGGCCGTAGTTTTAGTTAAGTTTATGGTTTAACGGTCTATAATTTTTAGCGAATTTTCGTAGAAAAAAATCGTTAATGAGAAGACCGCGACTTTTGAATTTTAAAAACATTTCTTCAAATGAGTGCAAACTAGGCCCCTTAGAATCCATATCCGGGTTTAGTTTCATATATACAGGGTGGCGCATTTCTACGGTAAAGCTAAATATAATTGTTATTATACAAGGTACGAGAAAAATTTGTATGCGGTAATTATAGGGTGTCTCGAGCTGCATCTTACAAAATTATTTTGACCATCACATGGTGGCCCATAACTCGTTGGCGATACCTACCATTTTTTTTCGAACATCCCTCGTATTATTGCATTTTTGCATTTTTTAAACAAAATATGATGCATGTTTGTAATAAAAAAAGACGCAGTAAGTGCGAATTTTCATTACATGCTTTAAATTTCAATAACTCAATTCTCAATTTGCTATTAACCTAAGGTTTGTTGGCTACGAAACCAGTTTTCTCGGACACATTTTAAGTTTATTTTCGAAAATTTTTGTACATTTTCAAAAAATAAGTTGTTTTGATAAAATATGGTACACTGTTTCTACTACATAGGTTATACCGGTAATCAAATTGATGATTGCTTGCATTAAAGAGACATATTTGCTATTAAAAACATTTTTTATAAAAATTCACTTCCATAACGCATTTGCTGCGACCAGACTTTTGATAGATATACGCAGTGTGATGGAAGTTTGGAACATAATTCATAAATGCGTTATTTAATGTTTTCAAGAAAAACGCTCGAACAGGTCAATTTTATCTCTTCAATTGGCAACTTATGACGTCACTTATTTCTGAATGATGACATCATCATAAGTTTTTTAAATGCCAACCATCTTTTTTGCCGTTTTTCATATACCTGCTTACTACTTAAATGATGATGAAAAAAATTGGTACCTAACATAACATTTTTTTTTTGAAAAATTGCATTATTTATTTAAAAAAGGGAAACGTAAATTTGATAATAAATAAGAAATATTTCCCACCGTTTTTATTCAGGACGAGTTTTCTTTAGAATAACGAGGTTTTCCTTCACTTTACTAAAGTAATGAACACTTGATTTTGTGATTTTTTAATACGTTGTCATGTAACTATTTAACAGGTGGAACAAAAATTAAAGTGAAAATTAATTTTTAACAACATTCATTGTGATTATTTATTGATATTTGGTGTCATCAGTATTTCGTTATCGGACTTTTATCGCAATATGGATTTGGAATTCAATGAATAAAGACAATAATGTTTAATCGTAAATTAATTTCAACTATTACCTGCTGCTTAAATTAGTAGTCTTAGTGGTGAAAGTGTAGAAGTGCTAAAGTAATCAATTTTAATTCGAATTTAGCAAAAATGGTACGTTCAACCGAAAGGGAAAGAATAGAGATATTAATGATAATGGGATATGGCGATAGGCTTAGAAGTTATCAGGAAGCGTGCAAGTTATTTAACCAACAACATCCTGATATACCGCCAATTACAAAATCTAGAGTAATTAAATTGGTTGCCAATTTCACAGAAACGGGATCCTTTCAAAAATTTGCCTCGACAAGGTCGACCTCTAGTAAGTGAAGTAGTCAGATTGGATATATTGCTTTAATCTGAAAAAATCCTCACCACACCACTCTAAGGCTACCAAACGTGGGCCAATCTAGTGGTAAAATTATTCAAAGAAAAGAAATATCCTTACAAAGGGCAATTGATACACAAGTTAAACGATGATGATTCAGACCGCCGTTTACAGGTTTACGAACAATTATTGTTACGCTGATATGAAGATCCCAATTTTCTTATGAACATTATCGTTTCTGGTGAAGCCACTTTTTGCCTGAATGGGACAGTAAATCATCACAATTCAAGATATTGGTCATTGGAAAATCCTCATTGGGTTCAAAACTTCCATAGTCAAGGTCATGGCAAGGTGAATGTATGAATGGGGATAATCAGACGGCGTTTCATAGGGACTTACTTTTTTCAAGAAAATCTTACAGCAGCATGTTACCTAAATTTCATGAGATTGTATTTAGTGCCAGCTCTGTCAGTAATTTTTCCAAATAATCACGAGACAGATGTGCCCCATCAAGATTTTTGGCGCCTCTTCACTTTGGTGTAGACGTCCGCCAATATCTAGATGCCACATTTCCTGAAAGATGGATGGGGCATCGAGGAGCAATTGAGGGGCCACCGCGTTCGCCAGGCTTGACTGCCTTGGATTTTTTCTGTAGGGTTATTTGGATAGAAAGTTTATTTCAACAGACCCAATAATTTAGAGGAGCTACAACTAAGAATTCGCGCTGAAGTGGAGCAAATTAGTCCTGGCATTTTTGAGCGGTGCACAAAGTGTTTACACTTGTTTCGGTCAACGTCGAATGGTAGGTAGAGAACCATTTGAATATTTGGGCTAAATTTTGTTCGTTTTCCTTGGTTCAATAATTTTTTCCGTTAAACTTGCGTTACAATTTTTAAAAGTAAATAATGCCATTTTTTCCAAAAAAGTGTTATGTAAGGTATCAATTTTTTTTCATCATCATTTATGTAGTAAGCAGGTCTATGGAAAAACAGCAAAAATATGGTTGTCATTTAGAAAAACTTATGATGACGCCAGCATTCAGAAATAGTTAACGTCATAAATGTAATTTGTATGTCATAAGTTGGCAATTGAAAAGAGAAAATTAATCTGTCCGTGCGTATTTCTTGAAAAAAAAAAATAATGCATTTATTAATTATGTTCCAACTTTATCATCACATTGTATATAGCGTATATCCGAAAAAAATCCTTTTGCGGATTTTCGTAGTGTTTTTAGGAATTTTCAAGGAAAACACTTTTTCATAGAATTTTAGTAAAACCCCGTTTTAGTGAATTTTCGTATAATTTTTTTTATGGCCAGTGAGTTTGAGAAGTTGGTTTTGTCATACAAAGGTTTTTTTATGTTCTCGTTTGGTTTCCAGAAGCGAAAAAAATAAATACATATAACTCAATTTTATATAAAGCTAGAAGCTTAAAATTTAATTGTACCTACTAGTCTACAAAAGCAACTTGGGTTCAAAACTTTAGTAAACTAACTTTGTTATTTTCCAAGGTACAGAAATATTTTTTTATTTATTATTAATTTATTGCCCAACAGGCTTACACCCAATTAAAGGACAAAGAAAATATTTATTTATTTTTTATTTCAACAACACACCACGAGGGCTTACAGCCTAAATACTATCGTACCGTGGGTGTCGACAAGGAGGAAAGAGGCAACTTGTTAATTCTGAACTTGAAGGTTTGGAGGTTTTTTTTTAATTTTGACAACACCCCACGAGGGCTTACTGCCTAAATACTATCGTACCGTGGGTGTCGACAAGGAGGAAAGGGGCAACTTGTTAATTCTGGACTTGAAGGTTTAGAGGTTCGGAGGAGAAGGAAAAACATGTGCCGGCAAAGAATTCCCTAACTTGGAAGTCCTCGGGACAAAAGAGCGGGCATAACAAGATGTTCTATGTCTGGAGACCTGGACAGTAAAAGAATGCATTCGCTCTATTCCCCTGGTAGATCTGTTGGGGGCAGCAGGTGGAGGAACTATGGAAGAAAGCTCCTCTGAGCACTGCCCGTGTAGATATCTATAAAAGAGAGAGAGGTCACCAACGGCACGTCGGTGGGCAAGGGATGGCAGCCTTTGGGTGAGTGTAGGGTCACCGATGAGACGTATAGCTTTCTTGTGAATGGAGTCCAGGATCGCGAGTGTAGAAGCGGCAGCGGCACCCCAGATGTGGGAGCAGTATTCGAGGTTTGGCCTTATTTGTGAAGTATATAAGGTATAGAGATTAGCTGGTGAAAAGTATTTGCGAGCCCGGAAGAGGAAGCCTAGTTTATTAGCAGCCGATTCTGCAATTGAAGTGACATGTTGGTGCTAATTGAGACTTCGATCCACAGAAATGCCAACAAGTGAAAAGGACTCATTACTTTGGATAACTTGGCTGTTCATTGTGATGGGTCTAGGGCTGGTGTATCTCTTATGAGTAAGACAACAAGACTGAGTTTTGGTGGGGTTGAATTGTACAAGATTTCTACTTCCCCAGTCTAATATTTTTTGAAGATCCACGGAGATAGAACCCTCCATGAGTCTGAGATCCTCCTTTAGTTGGGCTAAAGACACATGCTTAGAATATTGTATATTGGAGTGGAGGGTGCTGTCGTCCGCGTAACTGTGAACTGGGTTGGATGTGCTAGAGAGGAGGTCATTGATGTGGAGAAGAAACAAAGTAGGGACTAAAGCTGAACCTTGAGAAACTCCTGCATTAATTGGATACAGTTTAGAGGAATGGCCATCCACGACAACAGAAATGCTCCGGTTGGAGAGGAAATTTGCTGTCCACGTACAGAGTTTTGGTGGTAGGCCATAGGCCGGTAGTTTATTAAGCAGCGCTGCGTGCGAGACCTGGTCGAATGATTTGGATATGTCTAGAGTGACAATCTGGGATTCACCATGTAGTTCCATAGACTTGTTCCAAGAATGGGTGACAAAGGAAAGGAGGTCGGCAGTTGATCTGCGCTGACGGAATCCATACTGTCTGTCGTGGATTAGACTGTGTTTTTCAAGAAATTTTAGTAATTCGGTGTTTATATACTTTTCCATCACTTTAGAGATGACTGAAAGGAGAGAAATAGGCCTGTAGTTGCTAGGAAGCGCTTTCGATCCTTTCTTGGGGACGGGTTGTACTCGAGCAGTTTTCCAGTTACTAGGGAATATGCCTCTATTGTAAGATGTCTGAAACAGATGAGTCAGGACAGGAGCATGTTCTGGTGCGCATTTTTTGAGAACAATTGCTGGGATCTCGTCAAGGCCAGAGGCTTTCCTGGTATTAAGAGAAGAGAGCATCTTACGTACCTTTCTAGTTTTGAAAATGATATCCGTCATTTTATGCGCGACATTGGGGACTGTTGGTGGTTGAACATTTGGAGGTGGGTTGAGAGTAGAATTGCCGGCGAACAACGAGGCAAAAAGTTCAGCCTTGCCCAGGGCGGTAGAAACAATTTCATCCCCTGAGACAAGAGGTGGGAACGTGCTCTTGTAGAAATTATTTCCAATAGATTTAGCAAGAGTCCAGAAGGGTTTGCTGCCGCTGGAGCTTAAGAGGACTTTGTTTTTGATGTGGTTATTAAACGAGTTTTTTGCCTCAAAAAGAATGCGGACATAGCGGTTTCTTGCATCGATAAATGCTTGACGGTTTTCTTGACTGGGACTGTGTAGAAGCTTTTTGTGCGGTTTGACCTTTTCAAGTCTGGCCTTGTCACAGGATTTAGAGAACCAGGGCTTTTGAGTGGCTGCAGAGGTTTTCTGTGTACGTGGAATAAATAATTCCATGCCAGCTTGAATAATTTCGGTGACGTTTTGTGAGATATCAGAGGGGTCAGGATGAGAGAAGCAGACAGACGCCCATGGACATGAGGAAAATTAATCTCGCAGTTCGTCCCAGTTCGCGGAGTTGTAGTGCCAAACGATACGTGGGTGTGATGACTGTGTGACCTCGGGTTGCATTGCGCAGGAAGGAGTGACCATGCCGTGGTCTGAGCGACCCAGGGGGCAGTGACTGATATCTTATAGCAGTCAAGATTTGTAGTAAGAAGGAGATCCAAGGAATTTGAGCTGTGTGTAGGGATGCAAGAAAAGTAAGTAGGTTGCTTAACCATATTGCCTAAAGAATTACTGACTGCAAAGGCCTCCGCTGCTCTTCCTTGTGGATCGGTTTTTGAAGATCCTAGCCATTCCTTATTATGGACATTGAAGTCACCAAGAATAGTGACCTCGGAGGAAGGATATTCAGAAATCAGATGGTCGGTTTTTTCAGAAACGTAGTCAAAGAGCTGGACAAAGTTGTTGTCAGAAGGTGACCGGTAAATGCAACAGATGAATTTAGTTGCAGACTGAGAGATAGTTTTATCCATAGTATGTCTTTTCTTCAAGCTTCTAAATTGGGGAGTCTGGTTCAGGGTAGATTACTACGGACGTACGCGCACACGCCTCCATGCAATCTAAAAGAAGTAAGGAGCTCATATCCCGGGAAATTAAGGTAATTAGTGGCTGTTTTGGCACTGATTTGAGTTTTGGTCAGGAAGAGGAGTTGGGGCCTATTAGCCTGGAGGAAATGGTGGACGGAGTTCAGGTTAGAATTTAGGCCACATATGTTCGAGAGGATATTGTAAATCTCGATGTTGGCGCCCCCTGTACACCCCTCTCCCGGAGATCCGATTGGAGGGGTATTTTACCTCAGGAATATTTTGTACAAGGAAGAGCCATCATCATTTTTGCTTATAAGGGAAACCGACTCATACACCAGAACCGGAAACGTCCGTTGGGACTTCACCTGCCCCTTGATGCAAGGGGTGGCACCTCCTCGGGCGTGAAAAAAATACTTTACTATCACGTAAAGGAAAATTCCACTACCACCTACTATATTGCAAGTATACCACACCAGCCAACTATTAAAGAGCTGACCAGCTTTAGAACTTGCTTACAAATGTTATGCATTAGTACAGCCATCAACTAGCAGTTATTTTTAAAAACTTAAAGGACTACGAACAGAATCATTGTATAGTAAAACTAAAAGGACTACAAAGAAAACCTGGTACGTGCGACCCTAATGACCTCATTTATACTTAATTTATGTCACATATGTTACTTAAGGAGTGATAATTGCAACAGTGGTATGAATAGGCGATCTTATAAGCAGATTGGTTCTCCCAATTGGAATGTAGAAAGTACCACAAATACTACTATTTATTATAGGTACAGGAAATCTAATCTGTCCAAGCAGCTCTGAGCAACTTAGGAAAATATTTAAAAGCTTATAAACAACCCATATAGACGCAACCTTTCTACGAGACTCAAGACTATCAACGCCGCACGCCTGAACCAGTATCAAATTATCAAATTCACGGAGATATTCCACCACAGCTTTAAGTCTTAAAAAATTTCAGAAAACTTCACTGGACTAACTCAAGGCAACACTTTTGAAAAGTATAATATGGAGAAAAAAATTTTGTGCTCCATATTCGAGCCTGGTACGTACAGATGAAAAATAAAGAGTTTCCAGGGCGATTTTATTGCGCAACTTTTTGTTTCTCCCTCAGGAGTCGTCCGCGTCTTTGCCGCCCCGATAGCACTGCAGCCTTTAGCTTACTGTACATGCCCTTAATTTTTTCTACTCCACCCATTCCAAAATCACTGTGCCTTGAACTAGTCTGCATAGCAATTGGTAGGGTGAAGTTTTATAATGCTGTCTCCGGTCTAGACTGACCGTAGATCAGTTGTCTTTTGCGGTCCAGAGCTTTACACTCGCACAAAATGTGCTAGGCTGATTTCTCCCCCTCTCCGCAGAGTTTGCATGCTAGGTCCCCCTCGAACCACCCCATTTTACGCAGGTGTTGCTTGACGGACATGTGAGACCTGTTATGTTTCTGAGCTGCCCTCTGCTAAGATTTACCAGCTCCACAACTCTCTTTGAACTGGGTTCGTCAATTACTGAATTCCCATGTCTGAGCCCTGGACAGTCACAGTACACCTTGTGTTCGTTTCTAACCCAGGACTTAATGGCTCCCCTGGCCGTGCTCTTTGTCAAGCCCAGAACCAGTTCTGGTCACATAAATGATTCTGCTCACCCTCTCTTCGCGAGACTGTCCTTCTTCATTGCCTTTGACCCCCCGAGTGACTCGGCACCTAGATGAGGGTGATCTGATTCTGCCCAGCCAGGTCGTTCGTCTCGTCTCGGCACTCACTTACCAGCCTGGAATTTACTCGTGGGCTACTTAAGGCCTTAATGGCTGCCTGGCTGTCTGTGGCTATGAGGATCCGCTTGTTGGTGTAGCCCCTCCTCTTGTTCTCCCACCACACAGTGTAGGATGGCGTACATTTCGGCCCGAAAGACCGTTGAATGGGCTCCGAAGGAAATACTATGACTTACCCTCGGTCCTTTCGAATAAACACCTGCCCCTGTCCCGCGCTCCTCGCCGGATCCGCCAGTGAACCAGACGAGCGCGTCCCGTGGTAAGCCGGGCGTCTCCCCCCGCCATGCCTCGGTGATTTCCACGGAACTTACTACAGTTTCTGATTATGAAGCGCAGCAAACGAAGAGCTGAACATACCACTTCTTCTATGTGTAAATTGAAAGATAATTTGTTGTCAAATTTAATGCCCAGATCTTTTGTGCTGCTACACCCTACCCAAGTTCAGGTACAGTATATTATCAACACACCACTCGTCAACTCTATTGTACATTGAAGCTCTATACAATCAACTCCACTTATAGAATAAATTTTAAAATCGTCAGCAAAAGGCAGGTGACTGGCCCGCAAAACAAAGCTGAAGTTGTTGGTGAAAAGTAAGAAGAACCTGAGGGTGGATCCCTGAGGACGTCCAAAGTTGTGTAATAACAAATGGAATCAAAACCACCATATGTGTCAACATTTAGCCTCCTATTTAAATAGGATCCAAAAGAGAGGCAGGGAGAAAGAGAGGCTGAGAAACGCGCAGGCTTAAGTTTATCAAGTTACACTATAATATGATCAATACGATCCCTTGGCCAAGTCCATATAAATCGCGTCAACCTGACCACCTTGCCTATCAGGAGTATTATCAATCAACTGTGATGCAAGATATATTGGAGGCAGTAGACATCTTTTCCATGAAGCTTTGTTGACACTTTACATGGCAAAATCATATTTTTCATATGTGGGTAAGATGAGATTATTAATGGCGATTTCAAATGCCTTACTTAAATTTCATAGAAGAGCAAATGGTCTGTAGTCGAAAATCAAGGATCTATCGCCACTCGTCAAGATTGGAATAACCTTCACTCACCATTTATAGGCGTGTTTTTAGTGAATTTTCGTAGAAAAAATTCACTAATGGGGAGATCCCGACTTTTGAATTTTGAAAAATTTTTTGCAAATGAGTGCGAACTAGGACCCCTAGAACCCATATCCGGGGTTAGTTTCAATTTTTATATGTTTATATATATATATATATATATATATATATATATATATATATATATATATATATATATATATATATATATATATATATATATATGTATGTATCACACCGATAACTCAAAAAATAATGGGCCGATTTTGATAAAATTTGGCATGTACGTTTCTTTTGTAAATAGCTTGGATAAGTTCGTTAGTCAGGAAAATCGGACGAGGTTTTCCGGGAAAATTTTGAGTTTTCATTCGAAAAAAATTCTTATCTCAAAAAGTAATAGGACGATTTTAATTAAATTTCGCATGTACCTTCCCTTTGAAAATGGCCTTGATGAGTTTGTTAGCTAGGAAAATCGGATGAGGTTTTCCGAGAAAAATTTGAGTTTTCATTAAAAAAAAAATTTATCTCAAATAATAATAGGCCTATTTTGATAAAATTTGGCATGTACCTTCCTTTTATAAATATATTTGATAAGTTCGTTAATCAGAAAAATCAGACGAGGTTTTCTGGAAAACTTTTGAGTTTTCATTTGAAAAAAATTTTTATCTTAAAAAATAAAAACTCTATGATAACCAAATTCGGTAGGTAGGTTTACGATATAAAAAGTAAACTATACACCAAAATTTAGATTTATATGTTACAAGAAAAAAAAGTTATAATAAAATATTTTGTGCCAGATCATTTTTATGAAAATTCACTACCATAACGCACTTGCTGCGTCTTCGACTTTTTAATTTGAGGAATGACTTCTTGACAGAGAAATTAGGCAAAAAACTATATTCTGGTCAGATTGTGAAAGGTGGAAAGTGGAAGGTATACACTTTGCAAATAACCTGCAAGTGCATCAATTATATATTCTTGTGTACCAAAAATGACACCATCACCACCCTTCATTAAACCAGTAAGTCTTAAAGATCTCCTTTTATTTTGGATGTGTGACCCGAATGATATTGCGAATATTGCAGGAGTCGATAACAAATTTTCCCAGAAAAACTGGTTCGATCTGGCTGTGTGAAAACTGGAACCTGTGATGAGCACTGATACGTACACTTGGATGAAAGATTCTATTTTTCATCATCTGATGACGCTGACGTGGTCAGTGAAACGATCGTAAGGTCTTCAAAATATGTGTTGTGGTGATTTGGGTTAAAAAAACCTGCAAGTTTATAATTTTACCTTATGTAATTCCTTGGATAGGTTCGTTAGTCAGCTTAATCAACCAGAATTTAAAAAAAAAGTTTTTCGCGACTTTAAATATTTTTATGAAGCTAAGTTAACGTACTTGCTGCGTCCAGACTTTTTTGGAGCTTTTGATGTTTTTGAAAAGGTAGTTGAATGCAATCTTGATAAAAAGATTCACAAAGTGTTGAAAACAAATAAAAACTTAGCTAACATCGGCGACAACGATTTTTACTACTTACTTGAATTGCAGCAATCAGCAATCCCGTGGCTATGGATACACTTTGTTCATGGTAGTAGTGCAGTTTTTTCTTACCATCAGCTCTCTGGCTGTGCGTTTGTTTAAAAACCAAAATTAAGTATGGTGCTTCTGTTAAATATTCTTTGACCCAATAGGTTTTAAGTGGTTTCAAATCTGTAGTCCATACTTTCCCCATTCTTTTCTTATAATTTATTTCTTCCTCTTCTTCTATTAATCTCCGAACTTCGTTTTTTATTTCTTTTGCAGTAATAAGGACAAAAGTCCAAGGTTCTGTATGGGCACCACTGGGAGAAGTACCTAGAAATAGGATAAGTTATCAGGTAAGCGGCGACCATATCTTTTGTATGCAAAGATTGTGCTTTAAGTAAACGTGTCACCATTGGCATACCATAAACATGTAAATTTTCAGAAAATTCAACAGCACAGAGAGGACAAAAATTTGAAACCTTCTTCCGTTTTTTTTGGACTACTTAATTAAATTTATCAAAAGAAAATAACAGGTATAAACACATAGATAGAAAACATGTGTATCCTAACACAGGTACAAAAAAAAATGGAAATCTTAAAATTTGCAGATAGGACCTTTTGTCTTAGTAGGGCAGAGTACATGACTTATTTATCGTTATTTTTGGTCCTTTCGAATATATTATAATTAACATACATGTTTTATATGAGGTTAAAAGACAGTGAGAGGTTTGTCTGCAGAGAGAAGTAAAACAATTTGGTATGTTTAAGTTGAGAGACCACCGATTTAATTAGATTATTTATTTTTGGCAGTTGAAGCTGTTGTGTCAAATGACCCGGTGGAGGTTGTTATCTCTGGGGAGTGGTATACACCCCAATCTCTGCTCCGAAACGGATAGACGACCGCCGTTGGGTGGTGCTCGAGAGCGGGACAGATCTAGACAAACTCGGGGGGAGCTGAGATCTCTAGGGGTGGGTTACCACTGAAGGTTTAGGCCTATTCTGTGAGCTTCGGAACGGCCAAACGATCTCGCTTGGATTCTGCTGGGCCGCGGGACTTGATGATACCGCCTCGAGTGACACAATAACGGATGTCGGGTCCAGACGAACTTGGAGAGGTTATCTCTCTTTATTCCTCGAAATGGGCAAGCGACTCCACTCAGATGACAGTACACCTATGACCCTAAAAATATCGCCTCCTGCGGCGATATGATAGGTAAACTTCAAGCAAACATTGGCCGGTATCGGGTCTAGACGAAGCGGGAAGAGAGCTGCTGTCTCTAGGGGTGGGTTACATCTGGAGATTGCGGCCCTCTCTGTGAGCTTCGAAACGGGCTAACAACCCCGCTTGGATACTGCTCGAGACTGGGCTTCATCATACCACCTCGAGTCAAACACTGAAGGATCTTGGGTCCAGACGAATGCGGTGAAAGGTTTTCTCTCTTTGAGCTTCGAAACGGGAAACCGACAAGCGACTTCACTGAGATGGCAGTACAGCAGTCACACACTGTTTGTCTAGAAACAGACAGACGACTTCGCTAGGGCAAAGCTCAGGAGCGGGACTCGGTGGGATGTCGCCTTGAGTCTAGCACTGGTAGTCGTCAAATCTTAACGAACCCGGAGGAGAGCTGAAATCTCTAGCTGTGGGTTACAACTGGAGATTGATGCCTCTCCTGTAAACTTCGAAATGGGCGAACAACGTCTCTTGGATGCTGCTCGGGTGCGGGACTTCATTATACCGCCTCGAGTCAAACACGGACGGATGGATCTAGACGAACTCGGAGAGAGGTTATCTTTCTTTGTGCTTCTAAACGGATAAGCGACTTCACTCAGATGGCAATACACCCGTCAAATCAACTGTCATCTTCAAAAATATCGTCTCCTGCAGGGAGCGCGATTTGTTAGGTGAAATTTCGATGCAGCTTGAGAGCGGGAGTTTACGCCGCCTCGAGTCAAACACTGACGGGTCGATATTATAGACCACGCTGTAAATGACGTAGTACAAGAATACAAGGAGTGTAAACAAAAAAACATCAAAAAAGAGCCACTGGCAAGATCTATACGATGAACTGGACGAGGATATATGGGGTCACGGGTATAAAATTGTAGGAAGATGTATGACAAACCAAATACCTGTAGAATTGACCACCACAAAGAAACTAGCAGTTGCTAAAGAACTGTTCCGGAAACAAAATATTAAACGGCGACCACAAATAACAGGCACTGAGGTGGAACCATTTACGATTGAAGAATTACGGTAAGCCGCTACAAATCTGAAGAGCAGGACGGCACCAGGTCTAGATGCAATCCCACCTGAAGCCGTAAAGAGGGCAGTGAAAGTAGCTCCGGATTGGATTTTAAGTATTATGAACCAATTTTCACAATCTCAAGAATTCTTCTAAGCTTATCTTTCTGTTGAAGGGTAAAAACAATATATCGAATACCACTTCTGGCTGGCTACAGATCTATATGTTTGCTTAGCACCTTTTTTTTTTTTTTTTTGTTCCCTCAGGGCTCGTCCGCGGCCTTGCCGCCCCGATAGCACCGCAACCCTTGGTTGATTGTGCATACCCCTAGTCTTACTCCACCCATTCCAAAATCACTGTGCCTTGAACTAGTCTGCACAGCGATTGGTAGGGTGAAGTTTTATATTGCTCTGTCTCCGGTCTAGAGTGACCGTAGATCAGTTGTCTTTTCCGGTCCAGAGCTATACACTCGCACAAGATGTGCTGGGCTGATTCCTCCCCCTCGCCGCAGAGTCTGCATGCGAGGTCCCCTTCGAACCGCCCCATTTTATGTAGGTGTTTCTTGACGGCCATGTGTCCCGTCAAGAGACCTGTTGTGTTTCTGAGCTGTCCTCTGCTAAGGTTTAGCAGCTCCACAGCTCTCTTTGAACTGGGTCCGTCAATTATTGACTTCCCATGTCTGAGCCCTGGACAGTCCGCCCAGTACACCTTGTGTTGGTTTCTGACCCAGGACTTAATGGCTCCCCTGGCAGTGCTCTTTGACACGCCCAGAGCCGGTTCTGGTCCCATAAATGGTTCTGCTGACCCCCTCTTTGCGAGACTGTCAGCTTCTTCATTGCCTTTGACCCCCGAGTGACCCGGCACCCAGATGAGGGTCACCTCATTCTGCCCAGCCAGGTCGCTCGTCTCGTCTCGGCACTCACTCACCAGCCAGGAATTTACCCGTGGGCTACTTAGTGCCTTAAGGGCTGCCTGGCTGTCTGTGGCTATGAGGATCCGCTTGTTGGTGTAGCCCCTCCTCTTGTTCTCCCGCACACAGTGCAGGATGGCGTACATCTCGGCCTGAAACACCGTTGCATGGGCTCCGAGGGAAATACTGTGACTTACCCTCGGTCCTTCCGAGTAAACACCTGCCCCCGTCCCACGCTCCCCGCCAGATCCGTCCGTGAACCAGACTGCTTAGCACCTTAAGCAAACTGTTCTAAATTTTAGTTACGGACTTGAACGCAAGGTTGAGGAAAAATGAGGATTGTAGCCTTTACCGTTCGGCTTTAGAAAAGGATGCTCAACGACACAAGCAATAAAAGAGGTATCAAAAGCGATCGATATCAGGAATGCCTTAACACCGCATCGTGGAACTTCATTATGAAAGAACTAGAAAAAAGAAGTATTTCTCAGTACTTAATTAAGATAATATGTTTATACTTTAAAGACTAAAAATCGACAGAAGAATTGAAATGGAAGTTACGGCATAGGTTGCGCAAAGCTCGGTGCTGCGTCCATTACTGTGGAATATTCTCTACAATATGGTGTTAAAGATGTTGACAGACGAGGCAATGTCCATTGCATTCGCCGACGATTCTGCCTTGGTCGTGACAGCAGAGAATGAAGAAGAGCTAACCCACAGAGTAAATGAATCGTTAGTAAGAATCACAACATGGGTAAACCGTAACGGTCTGGAATTGGCGCCACAAAAAAACGGAGGTCGTCATCTTGAAAGGTCCAAGAAAGAGGAGCCATGTCCACTTCCAAATTGGAAATAACTGAGTAACACCATCGAAAGCCCTGTGCTATTTAGGAGTGTGGTTCAATGACAACAATACATTCGGAAAACACATTAAAAAAACTGTACACAAAGCGGAGGAACGAGCATCTGTGCTGGCCCAAATAATTCCCAACATCAGAGGCCTCAGGAGCTGCAAAAGAAGTTTGCAGTGCAGGGTGGTATATTAATTATATTGTACGGTGTCCCAGTGTGGTATGCAGTACTCAATAGGGAAAGATACAAGTTCATGAGACAGAAGACACAGTGCCGAATACTTTTAAGAACAACAAGCGCACACAGGACTGTATCCGTAAAAGCGCTGCAAGTCATAGCGCACTCTTTATAGGGAGAACACGGAATAAATGCCGAAAGCAAGGGCAATTTTAAGGGAACACTTGATACAGGAGTGGCTAAGAGCATATGGGAAGAGAATGAAGAGTAAGCCCAGTAGATAATCCGACTGATTCCTGATATCGATATGTGGCTGAACTGCCAACATCGTAACGATGACACAGATCTTAACTGGCCACGGCAGATTTCGAGCATATGCATCCAAAATAGGGAAAGTTAATAGTGAGGAATGTGGGTACTGTGGAGAACGAGACACAGCGGAACACACACTGTTTAACTGTATCCGCTGGGAAAGAGAACGACAAGAAGCACACACAGAAATAAGCGTACAGCTCACGGTAGAAAATGTAGTGCCAGTAATAACTGCCCAAAGACGACATTGGCACGAGTGAGGAAGCTAACACAGTCCATCATGCCAAAGAAAAAGGAAGCGGAAAGAGGGGCAGTATAAAGTTTCACGAAACAATTAGATAGAGAAACCTGAACTCCTAGTCCTCGCAGGAAAACCAAGGTAGAATAAAAGACAGACCTTCGCTCTGATGTTATGTCGCGAGACGATTTCAGGGTAAAGCAAACGGAGGCTCAAAAGGGCCAATGACTCAGTTGGCCTCGACCGACGCCGGATATGCCCTCCAAAAAAAAACACTGACGGATGTCGGGTACAGATGAACTCGGAGAGAGGTTATGTCTGTTTGAGCTTCGAAACGGGCAAACGACTTCACTCAGATGACAGTAAACCTGTCAAATGAACTTTTAACCTAAAAAAAGGAGACTCCGCAAAGAGCTGAATTTGATGGGTGAAACTTAAGCAAGTAGACGTGAGTGAATCTAATCTAATCTAACTAGTATAACCCCTTTGACTTTTATTGTAATTTTATGCTGTCATTAATTGATGTTTATAGCACTTGATGGAAGGGTTTGGATGGTTATCATTGACTGACCTTGATGACATTACAGTCTTACTCTGACTTTGGGGCTGTAAGTGGAAGCTATATATGTTTTTGGCATTCCAAAGAAATTTTAAGTAATAGTTAACGTTATCGAAACTAAAATGTAATAGTTTGCCCTCATGAGATTTAATAAAACAGTTATAAACCCGAAGCGTAAAGCTTTGTAACAATATTTAAAAACAAATGTTCTCTTAAAATTTCCACATTCGATAGTGTCGAAAAAAAATTGAAGTTTTATAAAGTTTTGATAATATCTTATGTATTAAAATCATAAAAATTCAAATAAAAAAACTCACCAGCAGCTTTGATAATGTTGTAAATAATTTCTTTATCCACAGTTTCTGGACTAAAATGTCGTACTGAACGTCTTTTATTCATAATTGAATAAAACTCTTCAGATTTCTTCAGCATTTCTTCAACAGGTCTTTTCTGAAAATTCAACGGAACATGAGCTAAGTCAGATGGCAAGGCTGGTTTGATTTCTTCATATTCCCTTTCATTGTCACTATCCCAATCATTTTCTTCTACTTCAGCTGCTATAATATTAATTTATAGTACATATGCAATAGGTTTATTTATAAAATAGGTACCTACGTACTGAGTTAGATCATTAGTAAGAAATTGGCATCATGTGGGTATTAAAATTACCGTAGAATAAAATAATCTGGGGCACGGGTTACTTAAGGCAATAATAATTGCGCCTTCTTTCAACGGATCACCATTTGTGAGGATTTCTGCCATTAATAAGCCACTTTGAAACCGATCACAGATAAATGTGTCTTCAATGCGTCCAAAAAATATTTACTCCGAAACAAGGGGCTGAAAAGCGTTTTAAAACCGCAATACGTTAAACGCAACACTATATTAAGCCACTATATCCATACTTGCAATAGTGGCTACATCCACGTTTTATCAAAATTGAGGTAAGGATACAGCTGAAATCAAAGTTTTTCCCTGCCATGTGGTGACAACAGTTTTTTCTTTGAAACGGCTGTTTCCTTTCAAAAGCTCAAAATTAGGAAATAGGTACTTTAGTTTGCAATTTATCGCTTGGTAAATTTTATCTATATTGTAAGGTGCAAATAGAAATAGTATATTACGTACCATAAACTGTAAGTGACACTTTTCATGCAGAGAATGCAGTTTGGAAAATCGAGGCCCGTAGGGCCGAGGTTTTCTAAGCATTCGAGGCATGAAGAGTGACTTACAGTTTACGGTTTAGTAATAATTTTTTGCAATACCTGCTTTAACGGTTTTTTTTTTGAATTTGCATTCTTTTTTAATAATTACTGCGTGAATAGATGTCAGACTGACAGCACTGACAGTCGAATTAATTAGATGGATTCTAACATACTACTTAACAACAAGTAGCTTGTGACTTGGTTGTTGTGTTGGGTTACTAAGGACGCTACGGGTAAACAAACAAAACTTACCGCTGGCTGCAGTTCAGCACAGGTCCAGGTTAAACATTAATTTGTATTTTAATTGTGATTTTTGAATTAAAATTAGTGTTGAAGTGACTTTGAATATGGAAGAATCTGACATCGAAGAAGCGGCAGGTATTGCTTGTTTGTCACTTTTACCAGAAAAGTCTAAGCAAAGGTATGAAAGTTGCTATGAGGGTTTCAAAAAGTGGTGCCACACTAAAAAGGTTGTAATACATACCAGTGAGACAGTTTTACTAGCATATTTCTTGGAAAAATCAGGTAAATATTCTGCTCCATCAAGCTTATGGTCCGAATACTCTATGTTACGATCGACAATCTCTTTGAATGACAATGTTGATATTTCCAAATATGCAAAGTTAAAGGCATTTTTAAAGAAGAAAAATATTGGATATGTTTCAAAGAAAAGTGAAGTGTTTACGATCGAGGAAATTCAGACCTTTTTAAGTGAAGCACATGACCAAATATACCTGATGAAGAAGGTGGTTGTAGTTATGGGAATTGCAGGTGCCTGCCGTAAAGATGAATTATGTAAGCTAACAATCAATAATGTTATTGATAAAGGAGACATTATTTTGGTCAGAATACTTGACGCTAAGAATCATCAATCCAGAAGTTTTACCATTGTCGACAATGAGAATGAGAAGTTTCACTTTGTGGCATTAGTGAGGAAGTATATGAACCTGCGACCAAAAAATTCAATACAGAGATTCTTCTTGAGGTATCAAAATGGGAAATGCTCTAACCAACCAGTTGGAAGAAATATTTTTTTTCTACATTTGGAGAATGCGGAAAAATATACTGGGCATTCCTTTCGCCGAACTTCCGCTACTTTTTTGGCTAATAGCGGAGTTGACATTTTAGCACTGAAGAGGCATGGCGGGTGGAAATCCTCGGCAGTAGCTGAAAGCTATGTGGCGGATTCCTTGAATAATAAAGTACAAGTCGCTAAGAAGATATTTCATATTAGCAACCAAGAAGCCAGCTCCTCTCGCCAAATCCCTATTATTGAGGTCGGTGATTCTTCGAATACTCCGCAAGATAGTCTTGATAATTTAACATTGCTAGAAACTGAAGATAATAATATAAAGAAGAGCATGGCGTCAATCCTTACTGTTAATCATATGACTAATTGTACTTTCAATATTTCGATGAATTATAATAATTAATAAATCTTCTCAAACAATTTGTTCATTATTCAGATTTGCTATTTATAGGTTTACAGTACTTACCGTACCTAGGTAAGGTAAGTCTTACCGTACCTAGGTATGAAAAATGTCCTGTTCTCATGGAAACTGACAAATGCTTTAAAAGTTCAACTTACATTGTCAAAAAACTGTCATTAAAAGTGAACTTACTTAACAGGTATTGCAAAAAGATAATTTGCAAGTCAGCAATAATATTGAAACCAGATGAAATATTTGTTATTGTTAAACAGCAATGAAGTATCTAATATTTGGAATATATATATATATATATATATATATATATATATATATATATATATATATATATATATATATATACAGTGTGTCCCCGGATCGACGTATGAATAGGTGAAAAAGACTGTAATTTTTTGAGCTGAAACTTTATTTTCTGGGAATAAGCACTGCTTGAATAACAAATAATTTGTGTCATACTTTTAATTTCCAAACATCCTGTCTCTCTTGGAAATTTGCAAATAACTAATTTTTTAGAGTAATAAAGTGTCCTTTCTCTAGGTGATATGGAAATATTTCATTGAGAAAAGATGATCGGAACGAAAAACTAAGTAGGAATACAAAATGTTTAAATCCTAGGCCTACTTTGATATTTTGAAAATCTGCGAACAAGTGTTCTATGGAAGACAGACGAATAAACTAATATTTTGACTGTTGTCAAAAATAGTTAATTGTAATTATTTTCATAGCTATGCTTTAAAACAAATCCAAACTTAACTGTGAAATATTGAATGGATCTACCTAAGTCGGTGTTATGGAACTGGTGAATTATCTGATCCAGTGTTTATCACACTATTTCATTCCCATTTCCTTAATTATCTAAGTGTCTAATAGAGGGATAAATAAGGCGATCGTGTTCCATTAAGTATTTTTAACAACTTTTGTTAACGAATTTTTTAAATATCTTCAGTAAGGAGGGTCCGTTGGGGTTAAGGAGTCGCGGGCCAAAGGACTCCTGAGGAAGTGGAAACAACAACATAAACTTTCGATGAAGCTTTCCCCAAGACAGTCATCCGCAGTGAAAAGCCGCATCCTGCACAAGGTGACCCTGCTAATAACTAAACATGACGGATCTAGACAAGGAGGTCGAACTAAACTCCCCCAATCTACGGTGTCATGTGACGCGTGCCTAGGGATGGATGGCACGAGGACGATGGTGTCGTGAACGGAACCTCTGGAGTACCGGGCAACCCTCCAGAGTAACCCGCCTTGCACCACACAGGGGGTTCTGATGGCGTGGACAGTACTTCCCCCATTCTCGTGGGAACAACATGAAGATCATAAAAACTCATTAGGCTCGAGGAGTGGCCCCGGCTACAAACTCGTGCCGCCCACTCGGGAAGCAACCAGGGGTTGATGGGACTTAGATTCCTTCAGGTCAACCTCCAACACAATAGGGCAGCCACGGCCGGACTACTGATGGCTCTGAGGAACACGGAGGTGGCCCTTATCCAGGAACCGTACTCCTATAAAGGAGAGATCAAGAGACTCGGCGGAGCTGCTGGAAAGCTCATCTACAGCAGATCCAGCGAGAACCCAAGGGCCTGCATTTTTGTCAGGGAACGGATAGAGTTTCTACCTTTAATGAATTTTTGTTCCAGGGATTTGGCAACGATCAAAATCCGATGTGGAGGAGCGGATGGGCTGAGGGACATTACCGTCGCGTCAGCTTATCTGCCAGGGGACAGCACGGACCCTCCTCCACCCAACGAATTGGAGCAGCTGATGGTGGGTAGCAGAGCAGGTGGATGGCAGACCATCATCGGCATGGATGCGAACGCGCACCATGAGTTGTGGGGAAGCTCGGACACAAACTATACGGGTAAGGAAGGCACTTTTACAATTCTTTATGAAATTTAATTTAGACCTATTGAATAGAGGTAATAAGCCGACCTTCGTCACAACACGGCGTGAGGAAGTTTTAGATCTAACAGTTTCCACCCAGTTTCTGGGTGACTTTGTTAAGAACTGGGCTGTGTCTGGGGAAGTGAGTAGCTCAGACCACAGATACATCTGCTTTGAAATCGCCAAAGTCGAAAGACAAACGGTATGGTACCGGGACCTCCGCAAGGCGGACTGGGAAGCATACAGGGCAGACTTAGCAGTGGAACTGCGGATGGTTAAAAGTACCATATACAATTAAAAAGACCTTGAGATTGCGGCAGCCCAATTGAGAGACGCAATCACCTCGGCCTATAACGCAAACTGCCCCTTGAAAATGAGGGCGTCCACCAGGAACGTCCCGTGGTGGAACGGGGACCGCAGACAACGGAGGACGCAGGTTCGTAAGCTGTTGCACGCGGCCAAACGGTCGGGAGCATGGAACGAATATAGAGAGGTCCTAACGACCTATAACAAAAGACTGAGGGGAGCCAAGAAGGAGTCGTGGAGGAGGTACTGCGCGGAAGTATAGAACACGTCCTAGAGCGCTCGACTACACTTGATCCTGTCCAAGGGCACTCAGACCAAGATAGGCTCCCTTAGAACATCCACTGGAGGGCTAACAAGTTCGGGGGAGGCAACTATGGAAATTTTACTCCAGACGCACTTCTCCGCCTGTAACATAATAAACCAATCACCTCCGAACACTCAGAAATAGAGGCGTCTTATAGGCGGGCACCTAGAGTAGACTGGACAGTCGCTAAAGAGGTGGTTACTTGGAGCAAAATCAGATGGGCCATTAACAGCTTTAAGCCATACAAATCCCCGGGATTTGACGAAAAATGCCCATCATGCTCCAACAGGGGATAGATATACTGGCGCCGGTGCTTACCCTCATTATGAGGGCCAGCCTGGCGCTGGAGTACATTCCGAGGGCATGGAGACTGGCCAGGGTTGTATTCATTCCTAAACCTGCGTGTCCAACAGATTAGGCAAAGTCCCTGAGGCCAATAAGCCTCATGTCCTTCTTGCTAAAACCAGTGGAAAAACTGCTCGACAGAAACATTAGGGGCGGTGTACTGGAAGCATATCCCCTACACTGCTATAAATATGCATACAGAGCAGGATTCTGAACAGAAACAGCACTGAAACTGGAGAATACGCTGGAGAACAGGGAGGTGGCGCTGGGGGACTTCCTAGCCATAGAGGGAGCCTTCAGCAACACCTCATTCGGATAGGTTCTGGAAGCTGTCAGAAACACATTTTACACAACAATTGTCCTTTATAAACTGCATCTGCACAAAACCCTTTGTTTATAAACGCCAATTTAGACATTTAATTGGGACATATTAAACTTCTTGCCTTGTAACTGGTCAATATCTACAGACTCTCTTAGGACAGCTGATTCAATGTTATTATCGTTTTGATCTTGTAAACTATTGGTTATAAAAATTCCAAACGCAGTAAATGCGTTATGATAGTGAATTTATTTCAAACTCTTGTAACTTATTTTTCTATTAACATGCAATTTTGGTTTGTGCCTAAATTTCTATCAAAGCCACATGTACACCAAATTATCAAAGAGCCTTATTGTTTTCGGAAATATAGATTTTTTGCAAAAAAAGTTGACACCTCGATCGGGCTGATTAACGAACTCGTCCAATAAATTTACAAAAGAAACATACTTGCCAAGTTTTATCCAATAATTCAGTTAATTATTTTTCAAGTAATGGTTCTGATACATATACACACACAGATATATATATATATATATATATATATATATATATATATATATATATATATATAATGTTTAGCTTACTGTGACGATAATATTAATACTTCTTGAAAAACAATTGTGGGGTAGCTGTCAGATTTTATCTTGCAACTCACGGCTATCCCAAAATTTTCAAGAAATATATACATATAATATACCGACTTAAAAAAATTCGAACAATCAGTAAAAGTTAATCAATTTTAATGAACATTATACATAATGTGTGTTTAATAAAATTAAAAAAATCATTTTCAAATTAAAATATTAAAAGATAATAAAGGTAATAATGAGGTGGTCCGCCGCAGTTTCTTATACATTCGATAACTCTTTGAGGCATGCTTAAAATTAAATGATTTATGGTGCCTAGGAATGCCGTCTTAGGCTTGTTGAAATCAATGACGAAGGTCAACTAGGGATTTGGTGGTTGGGGTAAATTACCCATTCGATTCCCAATCATATCCCACACATGTTTGGTTAGTGATAAGTCTGGAGAGCGAGAAGCCCATGGAAGCAGGGTCACGTCATTTTCTTGTAGTAAGTAACCCTTAATAAGTAACCCTGGCTTTATGAGGACGTGCGTTATCTTGCGTATGTATGGCAGTGCAACAGCCTGCAGCACGTTTCGTATATAATCATTTGTATTCAAATTTCTGTGAAATAAGAACTAGAGATGACCTGCTAGCGTACTTTATGGCACGGCATATATTATTTCAGTTTTACAGTATAATTGTGTTTAATTCATGCATTCAATTCGTATTGTTAATATTGGTAAATGACTACGTTATTTAATTAAACGTATATTTTCTCTGTGATTGGGTTTATCCCGTTTGATAATAGAGATTGTATTATTATTAGTATTGTGAATTTTTCGATTAATCATACTGCAACAATACGCGTAAATAAGTGATTATATTTTACCGGTCTCAGCCAGTTACAAGCCTCATATTTAAGATTGACATTTACAAATTATTATTGTAGCATTTGTAAACTGTAAACAAATAATTGTATTTAGGTGGATATGTTTTACTTGTTGATAGACTTAAGATACGACTAAAGCATAACGAAATTTTAAAAACGGTTCTGTGAAGAAACGAACAGGGTTGAAATTTGTGCAAGATATTGTATTTACGATAGGGTAATAAAATCGACAAGTGGCCAAACCATTTCACAGATAAGAAAAGTGTCTGAATAAACATCAAAGTGCCGAAAGACCAGTGACCCTGCTGTATATATCTATGCTGTGGTAAAATTCGCAACCAAGCATTTCCAAGCGACTGCATTGTGGGCGATCTTCTGTGCTGAAGTTGCTCGAGGTCGTCCGGATCCATGAGGACGGTTATGGATTTTTACAGACTACCTGGACCAACACTGTAACACTGTTGACACACTGCGTCCTATGCGGTCGGTAATTTGTCTGAAAAACCGGCTTCCTGCATAACTGGAATACGCTCCCTTTCAAATTCACTTAACAGATTGTAATTGTAAACGGCGCGTAGGCATAATGAGATAATGACTCAATAAATGGGACACAAAGAGCTACGAAATATTGCTTCAAACTGAAGGAAACGCAAAGTAAAGAAGTGTGCACCTGTTAAAAGTTTTTGTCCATATTGTTATCATTTCTTATCGGAGACAAAACAGAGTAATATAGAAAATTGCAATTGGTCGAGTCTTACTGGGTGTTCGGTTTTTTTTAAGGTCAGTACACACACACACACACACACACACACATATATATATATATATATATATATATATATATATATATATATATATATATATATATATATATATATATATATATATATAAACAGAAACATATACAATGTTTAAGGGGCCCTAAAAATGGGTTCTAGGCTCTCTAGTTCGCGGTCTCTTGAAGAAAATGTTCGAAAGTGTCACCATCGTGACGTTTCTTTTAAGTAGTAAATTTTCTTAATGAAAATTCACTAAAAAGGTAACTTGTGAAATGTAAAAATTTAAACACGGCACTCTCAGAAACACAAGTTACTGAAATTTAAAATCGTGCTACATAAATAAAGAAATTAAAAAAATACTGAATTTGCCTGCTTAGAAAATTATTTTGCTGTGTCTGATTAACTAAATTTTACCAGATAATGTTTTGATGACCCCCACGTTACAAAAATATATTTTTCAAGTTCATCGATACCCGATAAGTATGAACTTTAATAGATTGCACAACATGTGCGATAATTTAGCGATTATAACTCTTTAATTATATTTCCAGCATATTTCTCGCTTTTACTTACTTTCTTGTTCCACTTTTGAATTTCGGTTTTCACATTCTTTCTTCCCAGAATTTTTCACTTTTCTTTCAACCACAACATAGATAACCCTTGCTGCAATATAAATAACAAGTCCTGCAACAAAATATTGCCAATACAATTCGAACAACATATTGTTATCCACAAGTATATCACTATCCATAAGACTAACTAGTTTCAGACTGATCACATTCGCAATTTTATCTCAGTGACCTAAATAGAATTTACAATAATTATCAGCTTCGATAATTCAACGAAACTTGTTTTCTATCATATGTGGACAAAACTGATGGTCAAATGTAAAGAGTTACATGCATGAAACACAAAATATACATATTATTAGGTGTGTTTGGTGTATGCGTGGTTGAAATAATCGATTATTATATTATCAGTGACCTATCTGCGGATATAAATCAATTATAGAATAATTTTAAATTAATAAAATTGTATACTTTATAGACAATAACCAGCAATTTACTATCAAAGGGTTAAAATGAAAATGTGCAAATGCGAATTCACTGCACAAACCAATATGATAATCCTAACGAATTTATTGATTTGCATTTAATTTATTTAATAAAGCTATAAATTGTTAAACTGCATTAAACATTCAGCGCAAAATTTTTATTAATTTTGAAATAAATTGTTCATTATGTCTAGTAGTTAAAACGTTAATGGTATTTTATTAGTCAATTTTGTACCTTTATCATATCTGTTCGACCTAGTCAGAGCATATATAGGCTGGCCCATCGAAAACTATTTATTACTTTTTATTATTATTTTTTAAATAAAATCTGTTGGGCAACCGTTAGAGGCTCCGATACACTCAGATGTCCACCCAACGTCATTACGCCAAGGTACCGCTCCAGCGGTGGTAAGAGTGCACGGGGCTGGAAATCATTAACCCATGTTCAGAAAACGGAGGTAACGTAAAGATCCGTGGACGATAACTAGTTGCATCCTGCAGGCTAGCGAATATGCATCAGCGTGGCATGAAGGCATTTACTCGAGTTTCCGTAGGGCACAACCATTGGAGAGCCAATTAAAACAACGAATCGTATATTATGTCCTAGATAAAGCAGCCTAGACTTAAACATAAGATCTCTATACGTGGTCCGTTTTTCCTCCTCACTTGTCCTAACGTTCGTCTCCGCTGGAGCCGAGAACTCTACGACAAACAGGATTTTATTTTGTTTGTCAAGGAGGACAATGTGAGGCTTATTAGCGACCACTGGCCTGACAGTGGAGACTTAGTAATTCCGGTATATACGACATGTCTCGTTCTCCACTGGGGACTCAATATACCCTGGTTGGTAAGGCAGCACACGTGTTTGGTCTATCCCATAGGAGTCGCGAATATGGTAATACAACACTAAAACGGCCACATTATGTCGACACACGTAACTGATAGACTCCATCACCGGACATGCACTGAAGAGATGCTTAAGCGTCTCCTGCGATTGGTGACAGATTCTACAGCTGTAATCTGTTACGCCCACCTGTATTATGCGCTTGCGGTAGACCAAGGTGTTTACAACACCATCTTTGCAGGCTACGATGAACCCTTTAGTCTCCGACCTGAGCTCCACTGATTAAAAAAAAAGAGAACGTCAGCCTTGTTGGCAAGCCGTGTTTTTCTATATGCCGAAAGAACATTCCGTGCAAAGGCTTATCAACATACTGCGTCAAGAGATGTTTTTGTGGGGCATATCTTTTAGCTCTTCAGGCCGGAACGTCAAGCAAAGTCACCAAAAAGCGATCATCTTGCCTTCTGCCCGACCTGTGGTCGAGTACACCTGCTGATCTGCCTGCTGCCTTGAACAAGAATGCTCCTGTTTCCGCAACTTCGCGAGTCTTTACAATTCGCAAAATGAGATCTGCGCTTTTAAGCATGTTGCAGCTCATCTCAAGGACCTCTTTTTCTTGTAACCACTCGAAGCACAGTTATCATCTACCCCTGATATATCTTAGGAGGTAGTATCGGACAACCTCGAGTGCAAGCTTCGGTGTTTAGGGAGAAGCTTGCGAGTATCCCTATTCAATTGGCGTAACACTTCTACGTCCATTTGACCACTACAAAGGGGTAACGAACCATCGGATCAATAAGTAGGTTGGTGGTCACCATCTTGTTTGGCCGGATAGCTCTGAGTACCAGATTCGCCGGAACCGCTGTATATACCAACCGCTGAGAGCATCTTTCGTTCTTGCAGCGTCCTAAATGCCTGATTCCTCGACATCCAGGTACATATAGGTCTCTCCGGCATCTAGATGTTTTATGGTACCTCCGTTAATGACTTGCCAATCATTTGGGTACCAATAAAGTCGCCTCCTTTTATATGGACCACGGCGCACTTGTCCAAACCAAGCTCCATTCCAGTGTCACGCGTAAACTCCTGTACCACCCGGGGAGCTGGCTGGAGTTCGCTCTCACCACAGGTATATATTTTAAGCCACCCTTGTAAAAAATCCTGTGTTATTACTATTATTATTATTATTATTATTATTATTATTATTATTATTGATATTATTATTATTATAATTGTTGTTGTTGTTATTAAATGCTCTTTCGGCGTGTGCCGGTGGATATATTCTCAGATATCCTGGGAGCAAGAACTAACATCATTCACCGGATATTTAAAAATTTTCGGGCTATATGTATGGTTTGCAGGACTGTGGTTCTCTGCAGTAACTTGACTTGATTGGTAGCTCGAGTTTCGCGAGTAATTCTGAGAACTTCTTACTTACTATCCCTGTCACCGAGGTTATTACTGGAACTACGCGTACTTCCTGTAGCTGCCAGGTCTGTGTAATTTCCATAGACAGGTTTTGGTATTTTCTGATTTTTTCTGCCCCCGTCTTCTCGATATTGGTACTCAGAGGGCAAGCGATATCAATAATATTGGCAAATATCTGTCTTTTTTCACTAGGACAATATCCGGTTTGTTGAAGTTTGCCGTTCGGTCAGTGATAATTGATTTGTCCCAGTATAGAAGGAAATCGCTCGATAGCAACACCGGTTGAGGAGAGTATTTATAAAGAGGCGGAGGGTTCTGCAGCATGATATACTTGATAGCAACTTCTTTATGGATCCTTTTTGCCACTTGATTGTGTCTGGTCAAGTTCTCAGTCTGGCTCATAACGGGACATCTGGATGTGACATGTTCTATCGTTTCGCCGCTTTGATTGCACATCCTGCATATGTTGCGAACTTGTTTTGCCATCGAAAAACGTTCATGGTTCCTTGAAGTGGATGCTCTTCAGCTTTTGTATGGAAGTAACTATATAATTTAATTTGTTGGTCATTACAAATCTTTTTATATTCAACATGACTCTTCCATCCTCCGATCTTGGTAATGACATTCCTTCTACAGCTGAGTTTTTGTGTAGCTAACTAGTTGAATTCTAAGTATCGAAGTAACATGGGACATCAGTTGCTGTTTCAACTTTTCCTTTATGATTCTTTTGTTATTATTATTATTATTATTATTATTATTATTATTATTATTATTATTATTATTATTATTATTATTATTATTATTATTATTATTATTATTATTATTATTATTTGTGTATTTCAAAGCAATTTGCTGGTGGATGATCTTGACGATCTGGTTATGCCTGCCTAATTAAACTAAGTCTGAGAGTGTAGGACATGCTGCCATGAGGTGTTCAATGGTCTCTCCAACAGCTGCGCATTTTCGACATTTATCCACCAGTTCTAATTTTAGGCAATGCTTCTCGTAGTTTTTAGTTTTTACAACCACATCCAGAATGGCCATCACAAAACCCTCCGTCTCCGGGTAGAGTTGCCCCCCAACCAACCACATAAGCGAAGAGGCTTTATCAACATTATTTGCCTGCAGGTGTTTGAGACACCTTTCATGTATAACCTGGTCACTCCATTGGACTATGCTGTCCTGGTCAGTTGGGATGTCCACCTCATAGTTGCGCTGACCCAGCCTAAGTGCAGTATAATCCTCATCCTCGCACACCACCAACTTCATCAGTTCATCCTGCGATGCAAGAAAACGTTGCCGCATGTTTCTTTCTTGCTCAAAACAGAGGTTCTTTATTAGAATTAATCCTCTGCCGCCTTCTTTCCGAGGTGTGTAAAGTCTTCTAACAGATGAGTTGCTGTGAAGGCACCGGAATTTCGTAAGAAACCTTTTTGTGAGTCTGTGCAGTTCATCCAAGTCGGTGTTAAACCATTTGACAACTCCAAGAGAGCATGTCAATACTGGTACCGCCCATGAGTTGATAGCAGCACAGGGGTTACCTCCGGAGAGCTTAGTATTTATGAGCTTCGAAACTCACTTCTTATATTTCTCCTGGAACTCTCGCTTTAGCCGGCTATGATCCGCGCGCTGGTTTTGAGCACTCCCTAGGTAGCGGTATCTTTCTTCAGGCGGTAGTTGTTCTATATCGCAGAAGGGCTGTCGGTGGCTTTCGACTGCCTCTCTCCTGACGTTGAGTATAGCATATTTGTAGAGTCCAAACAACATTTTTATATCACTGCTAAATTTTTTTTAACAGTATTCATCAGTGAGTGAAGCTTATCTTGTGACTCCGAGTCTAATTTAAGATCATCCATGTATAGTAAGTGGGATATTCTTCTTCTGTTTTTCATATTGAGTTTATACCCGGCTCTAGTTTTGTTTAGGACAGTCTACATCATGCGGTACTGTGTCAAGCAGAACCACACCGGCGACAGGGATTCCTCCTGGAAATCCCCCCCCCCCCCCAAATGCACTTTTCCACAATTTTTATTGGTCATCCATATGTTTGTTCTCCAAGTACTCATGACATGTTGAAGAACGTTTCTGATCCTTGGGCAGATCTTGTAGATTTCAAGTACCTTGTTTAACCAATCGTGGGGTAGATAATCAACTGCTTTACTGTAGTCGATGTAGCATACATGTAGATTTCGTTTTCTTTCTCCCGGCTTGTTTTAGTACTACAGCGTCAATTGTTAGCCGGTGCTTGCAGCCCAAAGATTTTCTAAGATATCCCTCCTGTTCCTCCTCGAAGATGTTGTTTGTCAGACAGTGTTGGTATATTTTTTCATTAACTGGGGAAGTGAAAAGCTTGCAAAAGACTGACAGGCAAGTTATTGGCCTGTAGTTTTTGGGTTCCTTTGCATCTCCTTTTTTTGAAGAGCATAAAAGTGTTTCCTTCAGTGAAAAATTCAGGGACTTCGTCTGGGTTGCTCAGTGCTCGGGTGAATCAACGTGAAATACTCGTGCGCGCCAGTCAAATTCTTAAGCCAGAAGCTGTGCAGCCTGTCAGGTCCCGGGGCTATCAACTTCCGAGTTCTCCTGACGGTGGCAGTCACCTCAGCTGGTACAAACTCTCTCACCGACATCTGGGGCAGGTTCACATGCACGTCTTCCACGTCCCTGATCCATGATGCAGACCGATTAAAACCGCCTTATTATTATTGTTGTCGTTGTTGTTGTTTTTATTATTATTACTATTATTATTATTCGTTTTATTATTATTATTCGTTTTATTATTATTATTATTATTATTATTATTATTATTATTATTATTATTATTATTATTATTATTATTATTATTATTATTATTATTATTATTATTATTATTATTAGGCATGGCAACGGCCACCCCGCATTGAACATATGTGAAGGTAGCGAAAATGGAAACCTCACTGAGCCATGCAATAACTGTTAAAAGCAGCTATTAGTATTGGACCACATTAGTAAAGTTAGGAATTTTTTCCCGCTGGTTCATAGTTTAAGTTTATAACCATTGCTGTTCTATGAGAGGTATAGTTTCATCGCCTGTAGAATTTGAATTAAACAATTCTTATACTTTCAGGGATCCAGGCTGAGAAGTTTGAGGTTTTAACTACTAATTTCCAATTTTAGAATTTAAAGTAGCGTATTTTATTACGAAATATCAAAAATATAAATTAATAATGCACTACTGGGCGACGTACCTCGATGATTACTGGTGGATATTCCAACATCATGAATGTGAGAAATGTTATTTAAACTCCACAAAATGCATGGTTTCGCGTTCGTAAATCCGCAACACTTGCTCACTGCTTAGTTGATATTAATCGTTTGTGTGTTTGCTGAATAAAACTTGTTTGAAATGAACCAAAAGATGGCTCCCAGAATAATATCATTTTCAACTATTAATGATTTTTATAGCAATGATATGAAATGCACAAATCTCATCAGCCAAAACTTTTCACTGTGGGGCAGGTACTCTTACAAAGAATTAACGACTGATCAAACCTATCAGCTAGCCAATATGTAAAAACCCACCATCTACAAAACTGTCTTAACAAAGGGTCATAATCTGCAAATATAGTAATAATATAGTAATAAAGTAAAAGATCTGCATTAAAGGTGTTTCAAAATTTAAAATACCCGCCCCCTAAAGTGGCCTTAAGTCATGTTGTCATATTTGGTCATACATCTTAACTTACCTCTGAAAATTATTATTTCTCTTTTTGTTATCACATTATCACTTTCTAATTAACTACATTTGCCTAGAAGTGATCGCTTCTACCGCAAAAAACTAGAGTATCTAATAAAAAAAAAAATCATTTTAGTGAATTTTCTTAGAAAAAATTCACTAATGAGGAGATCTCGACTTTTGAATTTTGAAAAAATTTCTTCAAATGAGCGCGATCTAGGACCCCTAGAACCCATATCCGGGGTCAGTTTCAATTTTTATATGTTTATATATATATATATATATATATATATATATATATATATATATATATATATATATATATATATATATATATATATATATATATAAATATAAATATATATTTATTTAAATATATATTTATATTTATATAAATAAAAATATATAAATATATATATATATATATATATATATATATATATATATATATATATATATATATATATATATATATATATATATATATATATATAAACATATAAAAATTGAAACTGACCCCGGATATGGGTTCTAGGGGTCCTAGATCGCGCTCATTTGAAGAAATTTTTTCAAAATTCAAAAGTCGAGATCTCCTCATTAGTGAATCTTTTCTAAGAAAATTCACTAAAATGATTTTTATCACACCGAGAACTCAAAAAATAATGGGCTGATTTTGATAAAATTTGGAATGTACCTTTCTTTTGTAAATGGCTTGGATAAGTTCGTTAGTCAGGAAAATCGGACGAGGTTTTCCGGGAAAATTTTTGAGTTTTCATTCAAAAAAAATTCTTATCTCAAAAAGTAAAAAGCCGATTTAAATAAAATTTGGCATGTACCTTTCTCTTGTAAATGGCTTTGACAAGTTTGTTAGTCAGGAAAATCGGACGAGGTTTTCCGGGAAAATTTTGAGTTTTCATTCGAAAAAAATTTTTATCTCAAAGAATAATAGGCCGATTTTGATAAAATTTGCCATGTACCTTCCTTTTGTAAATGACTTTGACAAGTTCGTTAATCAAAAAAATCGGACGAGGTTTTCCGGGAAAATTTTGAGTTTTCATTTGAAAAAAAATTTTATCTTAAAAAATAAAAAATCTATGATAACCAAATTTGGTAGGTAGGTTTACGATATAAAAAATAAACCATACACCAAAATTTAGATTTCTATGTTACAAGAAAAAAAAGTTATAATAAAATATTTTGTGCCAGATCATTTCTATGAAAATTCACTACTATAACGCACTTGCTGCGTCCAGGCTTTTTAATTTTCCTCAAGTCGTTTGACAACGCTGCCGATCTGATCACTTTTAAAGCAACAACATGCAAGATCTTGCATGTCAAATCGACAGTGGATTAATGCGTTCGCACAAAGGGACGAGTGAAGCTAAAACCTACGAATTTCTTAAAATGCAAGGTTCGATTGTTTCTTGATTTTCTCATTAGAAAAGCTGGCTCATCGTACTAGTTTAGATATTTTAGTATTATTCACTAATCCTCTGTGTGTCAGGGGACGAACTAAAAGAATAGGCCCAAGGAAACTACTGCCTATCGTAAGAGGCGATTAATTTGAGTTGAATACTAGCGGAGGTCTGCAGACGAAACTGGCGGGAGGCGGATATATCTGGGGAGTCATATACACCTGTATTTTGAGGCCTCCACTGTGGCCTTCGAAATGGACAATTGACCTCACTTGGTTACTCGGGAGCGGTGTTCCAGATGATACCAACTTGGGTTGTGTCAGGTGTCCAAACAATCCGGAGGGGTTTGAGATCTTTGGGGAGTGGTATACACCTGGATTTTGAGGCCCTCACTGTGTGCTTTAAAACGGACAAACGACCTCGCTTGGGTTATGCTCGGGAGCGGGACTCGATGTCGCCTTGATCGTAGCACTGGTGGGTGTCAGGTCTAGACGAACCTGGAGGAGAGCCGAGATCTCAAGGATGGATTACAACAGGAGATTATGGCCTCTTCTGTCAGTTTCGAAATGGGCAAACGATCTCGCTGGGAGGCTGCTCGGGTGCGGAACTTCATGATACCGCCTCGAGTCAAACACTGACCGATGTATAATCCAGACGAACTCGGAGAGAGGTTATCTCTCTTTAAGCTTCGAAACGGGCAAGCGATTTCACTATGCTGGCAGCACACCTGTCAAACCAACTTTTACCCTAAAAATTATCGCCTCCTGCGGGGAGCTCTCTTTGTTGGGTAAAATTTAAGCAAACACTGGCGAGCATCGGGTCTAGACGAACCCGAAGGAAAGCTTAAATCTCTAAGAGTGAATTACACCTGGAGATTGAGGCCATCTCTGTGAGGTTCTAAACGGACTTGCGATCCTGCTTGGACGCTGCTCGAGAGCGGGCCTTCATGATATCGCCTCGAGTCAAACACTGACATATATTGGGTCTAGACGAACTCGGAGAGAGGTTATCTCGCTTTGAGCTTCGAAACGGGCAAGCTACTTTACTGAGGTGGCAGTACAACTTTCACCCCCAAAAAAGATCGACCCCTACATGGAGCTGAATTTGATTAGTGAAATTTAAGCAATTAGACGTGAGCCACAATAGATCTAAGGTAGCTGTAAAGGGACTGAAATAGTCACATTGAATCTAATCTAATCTAATCCAATTATTCAGAAAGGCATATGCCCTCTTTTGGCTCTTAGTACAGCCTCAACTCGTTTTGGTATAGAATCAATTATTTTTTTGCAATTCTCCTTGATTTTGTCATGTTGAAGCCACACCTGAATGACAGCCTCAATCATATTAATTTTTTAATCAATTTTAGCAATCTGGCATTTCATATAGACCACAAGTTCTCAATAGGATTAATGTCAGTTCCATAGTTTCCAGTCCAGAATAGTGATCTTTTTGTCATTAAACTATTTCACCATCTTCTTGCAAACATGAGACGGTGCTAAATATTGGTGTAAGATTGACCGCTTGAAGTTTTTCCAGTTCTCTGAACAAACAAGTCTCTAACATATATTTATATTTTTTACTGTTCATCATGTCTTCGATGGGTATAAGTTTCCATATTTCCATATATAAAAACAGCTCTAAGACATCTTTTTGATTGGATATTTCATTGTCCGGACCAAGTGAGCTGTAGATAACTTTTCTTCTACACCCTTTCGTACGAATTTTGATCGGTACCTCTGCACCAAAAACTCTGTCTCATGTCAGAACAATACATTTCTCCAGTGTTCTTCTGTCCAAGGAGCAAATTTTTCCGCCCAAATCAGTCTTTTTTAAATCATAAACTCCATCAGAAGCTGTTTCTTTAAACGTATCACGGCTTTTCTTTCCCCCTCCAAAAAGCGTATGCAAATTGTAAGGTTGTGAATATTTACACCGTAGTTGCTTTCCTTTTACCCAACATTTCCCCTTTCACTGAAGTTCAAGTTTTGTTTAATTATCGTATTTAAAGCTTCCAAGTCCACGGCACACTCTATAGCAATGTCTCTTCATCATGAATGTAGGCTCACTATGTGCAATTATCCTTTCTTTTTTCTGGGCGTAATTTCCATGATGCCACAAGCACGAAAAAGTAACTAAAACGTGCTGTTTCTCCCAACACCACAAAAACTCGTGTAACTTAGTCACAATAACCGGTAAAACGACTGACCTAGACAATAACTTACCGCAGGATGTCAGGTTATGGGATATGTCGAGAAACACATGTCAGAATTGTTGGCTTGTTGAAATAATACATAAATTCCCAATGCTTACATTTATTCGCACAATACTATACACTGCTTCCCAACATAAGGGAGGTATTCCAGGCCAGCCTGGCGTGGGGCTACGTCCCAAAGGCCTGGCACCGGGTTAGGGGGTCTTCAGTCCCAAGCCGGGAAGGGTGGACTACACGCTGGCCAAGGCGTACATGCTAATCAGCCTTACATCATTCCTGCTTAAGGCATTAGAAAAGATAGTAGATAGGTTTATGTTGGGAGAGATCCTAAAGATCACCCCTTCCATAAAGGTCAGCACGCATACCAGTGGGGGAAGTCGATGGAAACGGCGCTCCATGCTGTGACGCGGAAGGTGGAAAGGGCCCTACACTACGGGGAGAGCACATTAGCTGTGTTCTTCGATGTGGAGGGGGCCTTTTATGTGGAGGGGGCCTTTTATAAGGCAAGGACGGATACGGTTTGTACCGCCCTACAGGATAGGGGAACGCCGAGGTCCCTAATAAGCTGGGTGGCGAGCATGCTGGAGAATAGGAGAGTTTCGCTGACCTTAGGGGGCCGGGGGCTGGAGGTCGAGGTGACGGGTGGCTGTCCTCAGGGCAGCTGCCTTTCGCCACATCTATGACGTCTGGTCATGGATGGCCTCTTGGAGCGGCTCTCCGAGAACGGCTTCTACGCCCAGGCGTACGCTGATGATGGGCTCGTCTTAGTCACCGGCAAATTCCTCGGCGTCGTCTGTGAGTGCATGCAAGCTACCTGTAGCATAATCGAAAGGTGGTGTGGTGAGCTGGGACTCTCCGTAAACCCGGCGAAGACGGAGATGATCCTATTTACCAAGAAGAGGAAGGTAGAGCGGTTTAGGGCGCCCGTGATGTTTGGAAAACCTTTATCTTTAGAGCGGGAGGTCAAATATCTGGGGGTGATCCTGAACTGCAAACTAACATGGGGGTCGCAAATAGAACAGGTTGTAAGGAAGGGAGTAGCGACCCTCTGGCAGCTGCGTCGAGTGATAGGGAGGACCCGGGGAGTTAATCCTCGGATCCTTCACTGGATCTACATTGCGATCGTCAGGCCGAGAATCCTCTATGGAGCGTTGGTCTGGTGGTGCCGTGTGAACCAAACTACCAGCAGGAAGATAGACAAACTCCAAAGGCTGCCAATCCTGGGTATCACAGGCGCTATGAGGACGACATCCTCAGCCGCGCTAGAGGCCCTGTTGATGCTGCCACCACTTCCCATCTGTGTCAGGGGGGAGCGATGGCGTCGCATCTCAGAATGCGAGACGCAGGAAACTGGTACGGAGAGGGAGCAATAATAGGGCATGCAAGAATCGCCAAGGAGGTGGAAAAGGAAATTCCGATTTCCGCCATAAAGGTGCGAGATGCCGAGGATATTAGGTTGACTAGGCCATACACCCTCAGGATCCCCAGTAGGGATCAGTGGAGGGAAAATGAGGTTGAATTCCAGCCCGCAAGCCAGGTCTGTTTCACCGACGGATCGCGGCTGGAGGACCAACAATCCTCCGGGGCAGGAATATATATCGAGGGCCGGGGGGGAGGGGTGGGGGAGGGGGGTAGCTATGTTTTGGCGCATATACCACGGCATTCGAAACAGAGGTGCACGCTATGCTGTCTGTGGCCAATAGACAGGATGTAAAGAGGAGTCCCGAGAAATGTGTGTACATCTGCTCGGATAGCCAGGCAGTCCTCCGGGCAGTCTGCGCGGCCAGAATCAGGTCTACACTGGTTCAGGAGTACGCTGACGCCCTCAAAGGATTAGTCAGGACAAAGGAGGTGCAACTAGTGTGGGTTCCGGGATACTGTGGCCTGGCGGGGAATGAGGTCGCGAATAATCTCGCAAGGCTTGGTTCCCGGCGGCCGTTCTGTGGCCCGGAGCTGGCGATAGGTATAAGTAGGAAGACGGTCTCTGTCGCCTTAGACAGGTGGACCGAGGAAGCAATGAAGAGGCACTGGAGGTTGGTTGGTGGCTGCAGGCAGGCGAGGGATTTCGTGGGGGGGCCGGACAGAGATAAAGCTGCCTGGCTACTCGGAAGGAGTCGATGTACGCTTCGCCGCATCCTTGGGGTGCTCACAGGCCACTGCGCCCTTAGAAGACACCCCACATTGATAGGCGTAGAGAGGGATCCCATTTGCCACGAATGCGGCGAGGATGAGGAAACGTCCTACCACTACCTGTGCAAATGCGAGGCTTTTGGGAGTCTTCGAGCAGAATTGTTCGGATCGGGGATTCTGCAGAGGAATCAGGTAAGTACCGTCCAATTAAACCGAGGAAGAGTTGAGCATGGTTGCTGGGGTTGGCAAAAAGGGCCCATTGTGGCCTAATTGCTTGCCGTTGTCCTCCCCTCCACTGCTACTACTACTACTACACAATGTCTGGGTATAAATCGTTATAAATCGCAATATCTATAATTTTGTTCTTTTCTGAATTGTAACGCTTACTGCTTAAAGGAAAACTAAGTAACCTCCGAACAAGAAAGCTCAAACTTGAGATTTTTTTACTGAAAGGATGGTTTGAATTTGATGATATGAAGCTATTTGTAGAAGATTATTTCCTATAAATGTAACATTCTAACCTATCTATATTTTGACGACAAGAGTGTCAAGGAAGGGTAATTGATTCGAAATGTATGCCATCCTGCACTGTGTGCGGGAGAGCAAAAGGAAGGGCTACACCAACAAGCGGATCCTCATAGCCACAGACAGCCAGGCAGCACTTAAGGCACTAAGTAGCCCATGGGTAAATTCCTGGCTGGTGAGTGAGTGCCGAGACGAGACGATCGACCTGGCTGGGCAGAATGAGGTGACCCTCATCTGGGTGCCGGGTCACTCGGGGGTCAAAGGCAATGAAGAAGCTGACAGTCTCGCGAAGAGAGGGTCAGCAGAACCATTTATTTGACCAGAACCGTCTCTGGGCGTGACAAAGAGCACTGCCAGGGGAGCCATTAAGTCCTGGGTCAGAAACCAACACAAGATGTACTGGGCAGACTGTCTAGGGCTCAGACATGGGAAGTCAATAATTGACGCACCCAGTTCCAAGAGAGCTGTGGAGCTGCTAAATCTTAGCAGAAGACAGCTCAGAAACACAACATGTCTCTTGACGGGACACATGGCCGTCAAGAAACACCTGCATAAAATGGAGCGGTTCGAAGGGGACCTCGCATGCAGACTCTGCGGCGAGGGGAGGAATCAGATCAGCACATCTTGTGCGAGTGTAAAGCTCTGGACCGCAAAAGACAACTGATCTACGGTTAGTCTAGACCGGAGACAGAGCAATATAAAACTTCACCCTACCAATCGCTGTGCAGACTAGTTCAAGGCACAGTGATTTTGGAATGGGTGGAGTAAGACTAAGGGTATGTACAATCAATCAAAGGTTGCAGTGCTATCGGGGCGGCAAGACCGTGGGCGAGCCCTGAGGAAAACAAAAGGATAATTGATCGTTGTTCCCCATTTCGTAAGGAAACTTAATTGAAGGCAATCTACTGTTAAACTCATTAACAAAATTATTGATGTAATCTTTGCTGAGATCAAATATGGGAAAAATATCGTCGACATATCTCAATCATACCCTCGGAAAATACGCCACCGATCCAGCAATGGGAAACTTATTGTCTCCTTCGTTGCTGAACTCTTCAGGAGACGATTTGAGTGACAACCGGTTAGATGTATCTACTGACACAATAATAGTCCTTGAATTACGTCACCCGGTGTACGCCATACGATGTTGCATCATCCCGCAACGAGGCATATGATATTGCATCATGCGGTGCTGCATTATCCGGTGTTGCATCATCAGATATTGCATCATCTGGTATTACATCGTCATCCGGTATTGTATCATCGGTGTTACATCATTTTTAGTGTACAGTTTAGGTATATAAATAGGATAATTTTGCCCATACAGTTTAGCGATAGCTGCCGCTGAAGACATAACTTCGTTGTCGAAATACGTATCTAGCGCAAAACTCTTTGTTACTATTTTTCGTTTTTTTTATAGGGTGATTCAATATTGTACCTACCAAAAAAATAAACAAAATCGATTTAAAATCGCCATATCTTGTCGGTAGTAGTATACAGAAACAAGATTAAAATCAATGCAAATAGCAACAAGTGGCAGTATTGCCATTTCGAACCAGCACAAAAGCTACTTTCAGGTGTCAAACAAGTGTTTGTTGGAAACATGCGCTCTATTGATTTTTCGCAATGGCCTGATTATCAAAGTTCCGAACATGCTGCAGACAGCGCATAAAAAACAAGTTTAAGATGATAATGTAGGTAGGTATGTTTGTAATAATATGCGAAAGCTTCTTAAATCGCTAAGAACTCCTTTATTTTCCACTCTCAGTCTCGGTACACATGTGTTGCCAGATCATGCTTTAAATAAAATGAACTTGATTAATAATTGTTTTCTCAATGCCATCCAGAGTTGACTATTAAATGGTCTCTAAATAGGCTACGAAAGTTGGAATGAATGCAACGCTTAATAAATACGTATCAATCCACTAAATTCCATATAAAGTGTTGCTTGCGGTTGGATTATTTTATCTTACAAATGTGTTTTAGATTATTTTTGAACTTATTAACTTTTTAGCTACACTATGTACACATTAAGTGGCCAGTAATGATTAGGCAACGTATACGGATTCGACGTATTTGTGTGTACAAGATACCAAGACAGTTAGAATGAGGTACACTTCGACCGCAATCGGGCAAGCCTACTATGATCCGCGATTTGACATATGAAAACATTAGTAAATAAATTTGGTTTATTTGTGAAACAGGAGAATGTATAATTAGAACTAATAACATAATTAAGTGATAATAATATATAGCTTAAGTTCTCTTCAAGAAATGTCGTCTATCAACCGCTGATAAACCAGTTTAATAGCTATACATTTAACATTTAAATAACAACCTAGTGCATCTTCCAAGTTAAAAGTAGTTAAACATAAAGTGCAACATGGAAACACCTGCGAACCTACAGGAAAAATCCGATGAAAATTTCACAAAAACGCCTAAGCCTCTCTCGAAGTCGCCGGTAACCTCACCGTCTATCCGCTCCATGACACAGACTGTTATCGTGTCCTTAGCTGAGACTGTGACACACAACATCACATACGGTGAGTATATTTTACCGCTCAAATGGAATGTAAATATTTATGTAGGTGTATTATTATTGAAACCAGAATGAAAGTAAACTCTTAATTAAATAAGTGGGTGTTGAAAAATCAGAATCATTTTCTAACCTAACATGTTCAATCGTTTTCTCATCTGGGGGAGATTTCCTTATGTTAGAATTACAAGCGGTTTCCTATATATAGTCTGAAAATCACCTTGAATTGTATTTTTAAACGCACATACAGTTCCATCTAACAAATAATCACAATAGGTGCCAAAGTTATTGTCGATAAGTATTTTATCGTGTGAGAAACTACAATTTATTGTTTGTTTTTCGATAAAATATGCTACGGGACTACAGGTTAAGTATTTCTCTAAGCAAATTTCCACCTTGTAAATTGAGTTGTGAAATGTTAAATGTAGGGATAAGTCTAGTAGGCTGTTTTTAATATAAAATTATAATCATAATTTAGAAATGCTTCTAAGTACTCTGGAATTAGGTATGTTTTTGTTTAGGTTTGCGGTACCTAGGTATTTGCTTTTTGTAGATAGGTATGTAGGTGCTCGTATAACTGGGTTTTACAGGCCTGCAAGAAGACACCTGTTATTTATTGATTTTAAGTTACAATGACAAGATTCAAGTTCAGCTGAATTTAATCCAATGTGTGTCATAGAGAAAATATATTGATTGTTCAAATATTCGAGGGCAATTAATGATAAACTAATTATAATTTAAAAAAATATATTTTAAATAAACAAATTCAAATTATGGAGATTAGAGGAAAGCTTGCTTTAGATACATCGACTGCTCATAGATGAAGTTTACACACTTTTATACTATTTGTGAATTTTCTTTAAAAATGACAATCGCTACTTAATTTTTTTTTATTTCTTCAAATATGTATATATATATATATATATATATATATATATATATATATATATATATATATATATATATATATATATATATATATATATATATATATATATATATATATATATATATATATATATATATACAAAATAATGGGCCAACCCGCTAACCACGGATTCCCAAGACGAAAATTTTATGACTTTTCTTATAACATTTTTCTTCTGGGGGCCCCGTTTTCGAAATACAGAGTGTTGAAAAATAATTTTCCATTTCTAATCTTTGTTTTTTGAAGTTATCTTCATGAAATTTTCAACGCAGTCTTATTTCAGAACTAGACGCCATCTGTGTAGATGAGGAGAGAACCCGCTAACCACGGTATATATATATATATATATATATATATATATATATATATATATATATATATATATATATATATATATATATATATATATATATATATATATATATATATATATATATATATATATATATATATATATAGGTGTATATAGAGGGTGTTTCATAATAAGATGTCAATAGTGAAGGAAGTCAATCTATGGATAATTTTAAGGAAAAAAAGTTCATATGAATATAGGTCCGTTTTCGCTTTCTGTTTGAGATAGAGAGTGATAAAAGAAATATTTTTTATTTTCCTTTGTGTAACTCAGAAAAGCCATTGAATTTTTGTATGAAAGATGGTTGTGTGAATTAGGCCTATTTATTTGTCAACAGCCAATTAATATATACCATGCTCCATACCTAATTCGGTTCTGGTGGTTTTTAAATTAGTTATTGGATGATAGTTTCTTATTTCAATAAATAATTTAAAAAAAATCCCTAAAATGTAAAAAAATGTCGTTTTTATTTTCTTTCCATAAAAATGCTTAAAGTTACGAAAAAATTACAACAGATCTTTAAAAAAAAAGAAGTCATGTGAAAATGACTTTCATTCTTATTCAAAATATTTAGGGTCGCATCAAAAACTAGTTAAATTTAAAAATTCGTTTTCCCCTTCAAAGATGTGCCACTACACCTAATTCACCCCCACAAAGTTTCATAAACATATTCAAGGGCTGTTCTGAGTTATACTTACAAAAGTTAATTAAAAAAGGGATTTTTTGATCAGCCTGTATCTCGGGAAGAAAGCAAAACTGACCTATGTTCATGTAAACTTTTTTCTTAAAATCATTCATCGATTCACTCTCTTCAATATTGACATCTTATTATGAAATAGCCTGTATATACAGGCTGTCACTAAATTGTTTGGACAAACTTTGGGGGGTGATAGAACTTATGAAATTAGGGTGGGTAAGTCCTATCAAAAATATACCAAAAGCCCTTCGTTACCGCGATATAGGGTGTTAGAATTTACAAAAAAAAAGGTTTCAATCAATATAATAGAAACAATGTACCATATTTCATTATGAAAAATATGGTATGATTTTCCTGGACAATGAACCTCTTCAAGCTATTTACACATCTGTCAAGATATAATTTATTTCACAAAAATCTGACAAAAAAAGATTTCTACCGGAGCACTGAAAAAAATCTGCGAAAACTGACTTAATATTTTTTACACGAATATTTGTTGAAAAAATTAATAGAATTAAAATTATATAACCTATTAAAATTGAAGAAAAAGAAAATGTTAAAGAAGTTATTTTTTTTACTTTTCTGGGAAAACTGACCCAGTGGGTGTAAAGAAAAATATAAGCGGAAATTGACATTTTCATGTCACAAGCTGTCGGTAATATCAATTTGTAGCACTATTTTAAATGCAAATGTAAGCGATTTCTTCTCTGGCTTCAAAATTCCTTGTTATCTTTCCCGCAAGCTGTTTCGCTTTTAGAGAGGAAACAAGTAATTGTAAAGCCAGAGAAGAAGTGAATATCTTTCCACTATGACCCGGACCTTCAGCGACCACAGTGTTAAAATTCGATTGGTTAACGTTTAATAATCTATATAAATAAAACTTAACATACCAGATATAAATACTTGTATATTGAAACAAGAGTTAAAACCATATAAAGAAGCGGTCAAAATTTATACTGATAGGTCAAAAATTCAAGATTCAGTTTATGTTGAGATTATGTTGAGCTATTTAGTCTGCCAAAGTTCACTTCAATTTACACTGCTGAAGCTGTTGCCATACAAAAAGCGTTAGTACTAGCCTGTAACCAAACTATGAGTAGCTTTGTTGTTTTGACCGATTCCCTTTCACTGTTAAGAACTCTATCGAATCTTCAAAATGCTATATATCGGTCCAGGGTTATATGTGATATTGCATATCAATTAGAGGTGTTGAAACAACAGCACAAAAGAGTTACTTTCATATGGGTAAAAGAGCAATCAAAGCTTGAGGGTAATGGAAAGGCTGACTATTTTGCCAAAAAAGCAACTAAAACAGGTTGTAAACATGACTTTTACAGTAACAGAGATCTGCTTTCGCAAGTAAAACATGTGTGTAATATAAGATGGTAGGATCATTGGAATAAGTTTAAAAGTAGCTGTAACAAGCACTTCAGTAGTATCATCCCTAATCTAAGAAAACAGCCCATTTACAAAGAACTGTTGCTTCCTAGGTACTTGTCTACGACACTTAACAGAATTATCATAGGCCATGGTGCTTTTAAGTCTCATTTGTATAAAATAAAAGTTTAAGACAATCCATTTGGCTCATGCGACAATACCAGCCCAGCTGATTTAAATGATTTGACTTTTTCCTGTATTATGCATCATGAGCAAAGAAAAATATTATTTTGTAATTTGATAGAATACAATGTTTCCTTTCCACTTGATGTGACGTCACTTATGTATGAAGCTGTGTGTAATAAAAGTGTCATGGTAGCTTTCATGTGTTTTGTTAAACACTCTAAGTTAGCTAGGTATATATAGGTCTTAGTAAAAAAATGATATTCTGAAAATTGGACTGTTCTAATAGATATTGTACTAGTGGCAATTTACTATATAGTCTTAAGGGATAATAAATAAACTTAGCAGATTAATGTATAGTCAGAGAGATAAAAGTAAGTTCATTTGTGTCTTTCCTTTTGTTAGCCTCTTTTGACCGCAGGCTCCCCAGTGTGTTAAAAAGTCACCATAACAGGCTCCATTGGTGTGAAAAGTGTCCCAGTGTTTCTCCTGCAACAACATGTAGCGTAGATGTGTGCATGCATATGTATGTGTGTGTGTATGTGCACATGAAGAAATAATGTGCATTTTCTATCCTGCACTTAGTGTTAAGTACTGGACGTATAAAGCCTATTGACGTGAGTGCGTATACATGAGTGTATATGCGCTCGCGTATGTGTGTGAGCGGAGTATGTAAGTTTTAATTTTAAGATATATTTTTAGTAAACAGCAAGCGTATAGGGAGATAAAACAAGTTAAAAGAAAAAAGTTAAAGAGCTTGTTGGATTAACATTTTTAAGACAGGTTTTTCCATAATGAAAAGCAAGGTCAGATGCATCCTTGTTCATTTTGAAGATTGGCAGTGACTGAATGAGCCAGTTCTCAAAGTCAAAACTCTAATAAATAAATAAAAAATTACATACTGTTCGTTGGTAAGCGCATTCATTAAGAATGGCTCGACCGATTTGGATTATTTTCTTTTTTTTTAAATGTTCGTAATAGTCCGAATAAGGTTTTCAGAAAAACTGCGCTACGTGCGCAAATATCGTTTGACATATTGAAATTTGGACAGGACAACGTCAGTCAGGTCAGCTAGTTGAATATAACTTTTATTTGCTTTGCGGTGGTTTCATAGGGCCAATTTCTAAATAATATATTCTCGGGCAGGTGAAAGTTTTACTAATAAATTATTGTTATCCAAACTTGTTTACAAATATTAAGCATACCGCATTAACATTATCTCTATAATAAGCAATAACAAAACACATAGGCGTTTATAACAATGAATATCGAAATCATCATATAATCAATCAAACAAGTCAGGTAATTTACATATGACAAATCCGGTTTTAAACAATTCTCACACACAAAATCTAGAGAGCGAGCCCGTTTGGCAATCTTCTTGTCAATAGGATGTAAAGACTTTGATCATTGCTGATTTGTTATACAATTAATAATAAAAAAAAAGTTCCGGGCGCAGCAAGTGCGTTATGGTAGTGTATATTTATTAAATGCTTCAAATTTGAATAACTCAATTTTCTATCAACCTAGAAAGTTCAATTTTGGTATGTAGTAAGGTATTTTCTACGCACAATCAACCAAGGGTTGCGGTGCTATCGGGGCGGCAAGGCCACGGACGAGCCCTGAGGGAACAAAAAAAAGGTATTTTCTAAGGCAACGTATTCACCGAATTTCATTAAAATAAGTTTGTAATTTTCGGAGAAAAATTTTTTTCTAAAAGAAACTATAAATTTGAATAACTCAATTTTTTATAAATTTATAAAGTTGAACTTTGGTGCGTAGGAAGGTCTTTCGCAAGGCAACATATCCATTATATTTCATTAAAATAACTTTGTAATTTTCGGAGAAAAAATTTTTTCGAAAGAAAACTCCAAAATTTTCCGGAAAACCTTGTCGGATTTTCCTGGCTAACGAACTTATCCAAGTCATTAATAAAAGAAAGGTACTTGTCGAGTTTCATCAAAAACGGTTAATTATTTTTTGAGTTATCGGTTGGATACATATCGGATACACATCGGATTTTCGAATTTTTTTCCCAGAAAGATGCTTTAAACCACTCCAGTATGCATGAGCAAGAAGAAAAATGTTGTGGAAACAACCCCCCAAATGTTGCAGGATCCGGAGTGAACAGTGGTGCTGGGCCAAAGGAAATAAAGAGGAACATCGAAAAAAAAAACAGTTTAGTTGGGTGTTTTGTGCATAAACGAAAAAAAAAGTTGTCCTCTCAACCCTAAACAAGCTGGGCGACCTGTAGCAAATAGACTTGCTGAAGGGGAAGAACATTATTAGGAGAAAATGTTGATGCAAAATGTAAAAAAAATGTAAAAAAGCGAAATCGACAAAAACAGCCTAGTTGGACTTGTATAAGCAGCTTTTTTACATTTTGCATCAACATTTTCTCCTAATAATGTTCTTCCACTCCAGCAAGTCTATTTGCTACAGGTCGCCCAGCTTGTTTAGGGTTGAGAGGACAACTTTTTTTCAGTTTATGCACGAAACACCCAACTAAGCTGTTTTTTTCGATGTTCCTCTTTATTTCCTTTCGCCCAGCACCACTGTTCACTCCAGATCCTGCAACATTTGGGGGGTTGTTCGAAAATCCGGTTGGCCTCTTAATATGCAGTATTACCATTTTTTTGACAAACGTCAGATCTAACTTCAAAGGTCGGATTTAATAACTTAAATATCTCTAAGTGAAGATTGGATGTGATGCGCCTTGGTAATTATACTTAGATAGCCCAAATCACCACAACACATTTAAAAAACACCTGACGATCGTTTTGCTAACAAAGTTAGCGTCTACCTACAGACTTGAAGTTAGATCTGACATTTGTCAAAAAAACTGGTAATACTGCATCTTAGAACATCTAGAATTTAGAAGAGCCACTTGCTCCAGTTCCCTTACGCGCTTGCTACGCCCTTCACTTACCGAAACGAAACCCAACAGTGAAGCCAGAGAAGTAGTCTGAAAGTCTGTATGTAGTATGGGCCAGTTTCACCAAGCAAAGGCAACAAAAATCAATGAATTGAAAGTTAGCGTCACCAGAGGGATGGCTAAACTAAACAAATGAAAACTAGAACTAATATTTATATATTAGTCAACAAGCAACCACAAATAAGCCAATTTTCAGCTGGCATTTTCTGCAAAAAAAAATTGGGTAGCCCGAAGAATTCGGATTAAACTGCAGAAATGTCGGGAATCTATGAAATAGGGTGTGATAATTGTAAACTTAAATATGTTGGGCAACCTGAAGGGTCTGTTGAAGCTGGATTTAGGGAACATTTGGCGCAGCTGAGATATGGCACTTTTGATAAATCATGTACTGTTGAACATGTTTGGGATGTTGGTCACCATGTGGATGGGGAAAGTCTCAAGCTGATCACAATGTCAGGCGGTCGCGACAATTGGAGGCACATTTTCACGTTTTTTCAACAGCTTCCCAGTACGGTTGCGTTCCGTGACACGCCACTTCCTCCTATACATTAAAATTTAACGTAAACTTAATGAGATTCACTGGAATATTCCAGACCCGGTAGATCTTCTTCTTTGGACTCTTGGCTTGTATCTTGTATCACCAGATAGCTTTTCGTACGTATATCGGAGTGAGTGGGTTTTTGTTACGTTCTACGGGGTTCTGGATTTGTTGATTAACAAAACACAGCTTTTCAAACTACTAATTTATTATTACCAACTATTTTCCACCAGTGTCAACTAAAATATTTCTCTTCTCTATTATTAAATGTCCATAGAACTATATTCCACTATCGCCTTCTATGATCGCTTCTTATACACCAACACTTAGTATTGACTCGCCTAATACTCTATGATCACTTTTCTACACCACCTTATTCAATACTGAACTAACTTACTCTGCGCACCGCTCGTCTATTTATACTGTCTATAGAGATTCTAGACGTTCTACACTATTCTACACCTGTAACTTCTGGTCTATTCTAGAAATGTCATCCTAGAGTGTTCGCTGTGACACTGCCCCCCTCTTATATTCGATCGTCCCGGTCGAATTCTGACATTTCTTGGTATTGTGTAAGTCTGTGCATATGGACCACCTTCATCTTGCACTTCGGGCTCCTCTGAATGTGATAGACAACGCTATTGAACCTTTTGATCACCTTATTCAGACCTTCCCATAATTTCTGTAGTTTAGGTGACCGTCGCTTGCGTCGTACTGGCTTGTAAAACAACACCCGATCTTCTTATTTAAAACCAGCTGAATTAGTTGGCATGTCATAACGGGTCTTCATGCGGTCGCTTTCTATTCGTATGTGTATTCCGACAGCAAAGTGGATGGTTTTCCTTCTCGTTAATATGTCGGGGCTTCCTTCAAGCGAAGTTGTAGTTGCTGTTGTTTTGATGTTTCTACTTGCACAAATATCTCGGCGGGCCCTATTCCTCCTCTCGACATCAGCTCTGTTCCAACAAATGTGTTTACTGACCTTTTTCTGGGTTGGCTTCACATTTACGTGGTCTTTGCACCTTTCGTCTTGTATTTTTCTCATACTTTCTTCTCCACTTGCTTCTGGCTGAGTAACTGGGTCGTCTCTTCCTCTCACACCTCTCTTCACTGGAATGGCACTTTCACGGCAGGCGTTGCTATTTTTCTCCATGGTGATTTTCCGCACTACCAGGTTACTGCCGGGCCACATTATTATTTTTTCACCGCCGATAGTCATGATGTTAGTGCCAAGATCAAGTTCAGCGCACTGACCCTGAAGTATGTCCAAGCCAATTATAGCCGGGTCTGATATGGCAGCGACTATGACCCTCTGCTTTGCCTTCCATATGCCAATTTGCAGCTCAACGTCAGTTTCGCCAAATACCTGGATCCGATCACCACCGGCTGCATTTACTCTGTACACTCTGTCTGGCTCTCTTACTCGCCATCTTGGAACCATGTCGCGGCGAATAATCGTTCTAGGTGCCCCTGTGTCGACGACCATCTGGGTCTTATTACCGCTTATGCATCCGTCTACGATGAGAGCGCTGCCAGAATCGCTAACCTGAGAAATGGTTACCGGCCTTAGGTTCATTTTCTCCCTTGCGCGTGATCTTAGAGCCCAACATTCGCCCCTTATATGTCCCACCTTGCCGCAGTTCCAGCAGCGCAAGGCATTTGCACGGTGAGTTCTTATTGTGTGTCCATGAGACGTCGGCCTTATTTGTTCTGCTGTTTTCTCTAGTAGCTGCATGATCTTGGATGGATCTGTTTTATTTTCTTCTTGGACTTGAACACTCCGAACTTTCACATGACTTTCTGGCGCTTGCTTTACCGCTTCAAACTCCAAGGAATGTGCCGAAGCATCGTTCAAGTTTTTCAAACTAATAATTTATTATTACCAACTATTTTCCACCAGTGTCAACTAAAATATTTCTCTTCTCTATTATTAAATGTCCATAGAACTATATTCCACTATCGCCTTCTATGATCGCTTCTTGTACACCAACACTTACTGTTGACTCGCCTAATATTCTATGATCACTTTTCTACACCACCTTATTCAATACTGAACTAACTTACTCTGCGCACCGCTCGTCTATTTATACTGTATATAGATATTCTAGACGTTCTACACTATTCTACACCTGTCACTTTTGGTCTATTCTAGAAATGTCATCCCAGAGTGTTCGCTGTGACAATATGTTGGGCAACCTGAAGGGTCTGTTGAAGCTGGATTTAGGGAATATTTGGCGCAGCTGAGATATGGCACTTTTGATAAATCATGTACTGTTGAACATGTTTGGGATGTTGGTCACCATGTGGACGGGGAAAGTCTCAAGCTGGTCAGAATGTCAGACGGTCGTGACAATTGGAGGCCTATGAAAGTATATATATATATATATATATATATATATATATATATATATATATATATATATATATATATATATATATATATATTGCTTCTTTGTCTTTACTGAGTTATTTACATAACAACTTTTTATACATTTCACGTTTTTTCAACAGCTTCCCAGTACGGTTTCGTTCCGTGACACGCCACTTCCTCCTATACATTAAAATTTAACGTAAACTTAATGGGATTCACTGGAACATTCCAGACCCGGTAGATCTTCTTCTTTGGACTCTTGGCTTGTATCTTGTATCACCAGATAGCTTTTCCTACGTATATCGGAGTGAGTGGGTTCTTAATTTTTCTTGTGTTCCGAGAGCTTATTTCTGAAATTTTGCATTGTTTATTTACCTTGTTTTCTTATAATGACCCTTACACCTAGTGTTGCAGTGGTTGGAGAGTGTATGTGTCGCGATGACATGATCAATGACATATTATTTGTTTCCTGCTTTTTTGTAATGGGGAAAATGCGAAGCCGCAGGTTGTATGCAACTCATTTGCTTGAGATGAAAAAGGTAGGTTTAATGGAAATTTACCTTTTTTTAGTGACTTTTCTTTAAAAAAAATTCACCATTGAAAAAATTTCTTCAAATGAGCGCGAACTAGACCCCTTAGAACCCATACCCAGGGTCAGTTTAGATTTTTATATGTTTATATATATATATATATATATATATATATATATATATATATATATATATATATATATATATATATATATATATATATATATATTATATATATGTGTGTGTGTATCACACCGTTAACTCAAAAAGTAATGGGCCGATTTTGATTAAATTTGGTACGTACCTTCCTTTTGCAAGTTTCTTAGATAAGTTCGTTAACCAGGAAAATCGGCCCAGGTTTTGCCGGAAAATTTTGTGTTTTCTTTCGGACGAAATTTATATCTCCGGAAATAACAAAGTAAGGGCAACCAAGTTTGATAAGCGTGTTTGTATTATAAAGAGTGAGCCATGTACCAAACTTAGGTCTCTAAGTTTAAATACAAAAAAGTTTTAGGCATTTAAGGAAGATGTTGGTGTTTTCCTCAAAACGTCAAAGTCGCGATTTGAAACGTCAAAATTGGCAACATTTAGGCAAAGAACCTGAAACCAATACGGGTTATGTAAATAAAATATGTTCTGCAAACCCTCAAATTTGAGCTTCAACCGTCATTGTCCTTCAGTTTACTGAAACATTTCCAGAAAATTCAATTCAAATAGAACCATTTTCTGTAGCTCCTGCAGTGGTTTTAGTTATGTTATGTTATGGTTTAACGGTCTATAATTTTTAGCCAATTTTCGTAGAAAAAAATCGTTACTGAGGAGACCGCGACTTTTGAATTTCAAAAAAGTTTCTTCAAATGAGTGTAAACTAGGCTCCCTACAATTCCATGTCCGGGTTTAGTTTACATTTTTATCTGTTTACATGTATACAGGGTGACGCATTTCTACGGTAAAGCTAAATCGAATTCCTATTATAGGAGATACGAGAAAAATTGTATACGTTAAGTAGGTATAGGGTGTATCTTATAAAGTTATTTTGACAATCACAGGTTGCCTCATAAGTCGCTGGTGATACCTATAATTTTCTTTCGAGCCTCCCGTATATTATTGCATTTTTGAAATTTTTATCGAGATATGATGCATGTTTGTAATAAAACAAATCTAGATGCACTAAGTGCGTTTTGGTAGCGATTTTTTATTAAATGGTTCAAATTTTAATAACTCAATTTGCTATTAACCTAAGGTTCTTTGCCTACGAAACCAGTTTTCTCGAAGCCATTTTAAGTTTATTTTCGGAAAATTTTTGTGCATTTTCAAACAATAAGTTATTATGATAAAATATGGTACATTGTTTCTACTATTATAGTAGGTTATACCGGTAACCAAATTGATGCCTGCCTACATTAAAGAGACTTATTTGCTATTAAAAACTTTTTTATGAAAATTCCCTTCTATAACGCACTTGCTGCGCATAGATTTTTTCCCTTTATCTTGTCATGGCTTTTAAAATAGGTAGGTAAGTAGGTAGGTGTGCCATTATGAGAATTCCTTGTAAAGATTAAATCTAAACCGTTTTCTATAAATACCAATATACTATTCTGTTTTCCCAACCAAACTTAAACCTAATGTTGTATTGTAAAATAGGCAAGTTTACTAAATCAAAGCATAGAAAATAAGTATCCGTTCCATGGGTAAATAAATGTTTTTAAAGCTTGACCTACATGTGTTTGCTGGGTTCTTGTAGTTTTTCAGGCTTCGATTTCTTATACAACAGAAAAAACACGAGACTGCATCACGTGTTGCCTACACCACTTATGAAAATGATTTCTTATTTGTTTGGTTCTATGACCAATTTTATATAATGTTTTATAAAATTGTCAAACTGTTGTCTAATAGGCTCTGTTTAAAATTTTAGCTTTGGGTTATCAAGAACAAATTATGAACAACAATTTGTCATGAAGACTTCTAGATATGGGGTAATGGAGGTAGCAAATAAGGCAGCAAATAAGAGAAAAATACATAATGCTGTGAATGTGGGGTGTAAATACATAACGGATAGTTTGATATACGAGGGTTGATTGAAAAGTCTGTAGGCTAACATAGAGAGTGTAACAATATTTCGTTACTTAATTTTATACTTTTCTACATTTTTCTCCGCTGCTCCCATACACTGTATACACGATTCTGACGACGCAACATAGGGTTTTGCATGCAAATTTTTTAATGCACAAATTCGGGCTGCTCTGCTTATTTTAGAGACAAATTGTATTAGACTTTTTTTTAAAGCAGCACACTAGAAGTGAAGTATTTTGTTTTATTTTTCGCATAAGTTGAAAAAAAAATTGAACAAGAACAAGTACATACTTAGTCTCGAAGTTTATTTACAAACTAAACTAAAAGGACAGAAGCGTGGAATTAAAGTTAAATAAGATGTTCAAATAATCCTCCATCAGCTGCCAAACAATATCCTAAACGATTGTAAAATTCAGATCTAACATTGGTCAATTGATGGTATTAGGTGATTCTATCGTATTCTGCCGAAATTGCATTTTTAAGATGCTGAAGGTTTTCAAAACAAACGTTTGTATCAGGGGCGGCTTGTCCATAAGTGCAGAGGTGCTGCGGAACAACCAAAAATCCGAACAATATTATTGCCAATTGGATGAAACCATTAAAATCCTAATTTATTGCCGAGAAATAGATACGTTGTTGTTTAAAAGCTCGTGGTTCTTTGGCATTGGAGATTTGAGCAGGCGATCAAGCGCCACATGCCAGTCCCAGTCAGTCAGTTGGATATTAAAATAATGCAAGTCTTCTAGGATGGTCAAAGAAGTCGCTGTCTAACATCGTTGTTCTGCCAGCTCGATTACGAGCCGAATGTACGCTAGAAAAGAGCTGCACATATCGCAGTGCAAGTTCGCAGAGGTTTGCCTTTCATTTAGCAAGAATGCATCTGTATACGAGGGCGGGTCAATAAGTCCGTGACTTTTTGAATTTCCCGCCTCTTCACAGAAAGGGCAACACTGGTCCTGTCAAGAATCATTTGTCAGTTGACTCCTGCCAAATTTTGAACAATCTGCGTCATTTAGTTTGTGTTAGATAGCCATTGAAAGCAGACAACCTCTTGAGTTATAACGAAAATGGAAAAAAGTGAATGTCGTGTGCTCATCAAACAATATTTTTTGCGAAAAAAAATCATAACTCAAACCAAGGCTAAGCTTGATAAATACTATGGGGACTCTGCACCATCAATTTCCATGGTAAAAAGGTGGTTAACTGAATTTATTTGCGGCCGTACAAACACAAATGACGCCGAACGACCTGGACGCCCAGTTGAGGTCGCTACACCAGAAACAATTGAAAAAATGCACGATATGGTGTTGGCCGATCGGAGATTGAAAGTGCGGGAGATTGTGGAAACCATAGGCATATCACAAGGCTCCGTGGTTTCGATTTTGCATGATCACTTGGGTATGAGAAAGCTATCCGCAAGATGGGTGCCGCGTTTGCTCACAATCGTCCACAAACGCAATCCTGTGACAACTTCGAAGGAGTGTTTGGCGTTGTTGAACCGCAACTAGGACGAGTTTTTGCGCCGTTTTGTAATCGTGGACGAAATATGGATTTACCACAACACACCAGAGACCAAGCAGCAGTCAAAACAGTGAGTTTCTCCGTGCGAATTGGCGCCGAAGAAGGCCAAGGTCGGTTTGCTAGTCAATAAAGTCATGGTGACCGTTTTTTGGGATGCACGCAGTATAATCCACATTGATTACCTTCAGAAGGAAAGAACAATCAATAGAGAATATTATACCAACTTTTCCTGTTTGTGATTTGTGTTAAAATGGATGTAATGTTTTAGTTAGGTAAGACTAAGTCTTGCAAACTTAGTTACCAGGAACAATTAGTAAGGCAATTTAACGTAGCTATACAGGCTGTTCCTTAATGATATGCGAATATTTAAGGGTGTGAATATACATTAAAAATTAATGATAGTTTGCTTTATAACCTACGATCCAAAAGTATTTTTTTACGAAAATACGGGGTGTTAAAGTTTTAAGGAAAAAAATGCAAATTAATTAATATTTTCGAATCCGCTTGTGATATTTCAGTGATATTCAGTATGGAGACAGCTAATAAACATGCATTTTTTCAACGGAAGCATAATTTTCAGCTTCAACAGTGGCGTTGGTGCAGGCACTGATAATTTTGAATAAAACAAAACGGTATACCAATGATTTTTCCCAACAAAAATAATTATTGATATGCTTGGTCTATTGGAAACATAAGAGTTCTTTGAGTTATTTTCATGCAATGCGCTATTTTTGAGTAAAAAAATTGTTATATTGTCCGAGAAAATCAATGTAGATAATTATTGTCCCATAAATTTATCAGTTTTCTTAAATCCTTACATTTTTTCATGCAGCGCACCCAAAAATCTTAGGCACCAGCCGCCACTGATTTGTATACATCTTTCATTTAATGTGAACCCAAAGAAAACAATCGTTTGGTACGAGATCTGTAGATCTCGGAAGCCATAAAACATTATGATTTGGCCCAAAATAAGACCTTGAAAGTTATTTCGTAAATATTTTCGCACCACAAGGGTATTGTGTGCAGGACATCCATCCATCTGATACCAGATCTCTTGATTTTCCCGCAACATCATTTAATGAAGGTCCTATTATTTTCTGCAATAAACCTAAATAAGCTTATTCAAATTTCACTCAATATAAAACGGTCCAATAATATGCCTGTCGAAAATTCCACAATTCCACATCAAACATTGACTTTTTGGGGATATTAAGTTCTGGTTTCAATAAATCTTCGTTCATTGATCGTGCCCAATACCTACAGTTCTGAACATTGGGCTCGAAGCAAATGTTCTTTAGGCAATCCCTGTGATTATTTGCTAGTTCCATCATTTCATACCTAAAGTGGACCCTTCGCTCTCTATCGCCGTCCCTTAATCCTTGATGGCAGCTGTATTTGAATGAAATAATTATGCTTTTTCAATGCTCTAAGAATTGTTGAAGAATGCTCTCTAGTTTCGTTAGTAAGTTGCCTAATACTCAGATTTTTATTTTCTTCGATGTGGTGTAAAATATTCGGTTCCTTTTCGTTTGAATTTTTCTTACTTAATTTTAATTTAATTCTTTACCGCACTCGTAGTCATACAATATATACCCTCGGTTTCAAGCTTTGCCACCAATCGTTGAAATGTGGATTTATTTGGTATTGGTCTATATGGAGATTGAACACTGGGAAAACCACATACATTTTGCAAACTACGAGGGCGGGTCTATAAGTCCGTGACTTTTTGAATTTCCCGCCTCTTCACAGGAAGGACAACGCTTCTCCTGTCAACAAGCATCTGTCAGTTGTCTCATGTCAAATTTTGAACAAGCTGCGTCATTTAGTGTGTGTTAGATATACATTGAAAGCAGATAACCTCTGAAGTTATAACGAAAATGGAAAAAAGTGGATTTCGTGTGCTCTTCAAACATTATTTTTTGCGGAAAAAACATCACTCAAACCAAGGCTAAGCTTGATAAATACCATGGGCACTCTGCATCATCAATTTCCATGGTAAAAAAGTGGTTTACTGAATTTCGTTGCGGCCGTACAAGCACAAATGGCGCCGAACGTTCTGGACGCCCAGTTGAGGTCGCTACATCCGAAACAATTGAAAAAAATCACGATATGGTGTTGGCCGATCGGAGATTGAAAATGCGGGAGATTGTGGAAGCCGTAGGCATATCACATGGCTCAGTGGTTTCGATTTTGCATGATGACTTTGGTATGAGAAAGCTATCCGCGAGATGAGTGCCGCGTTTGCTCACAATCGACCACAAACGCAATCATGTGACAACTTCGGAGGAGTGTTTGGCGTTGTTAAACCGCAATAGAAACGAGTTTTTTCTCTGTTCTGTAACCGTGGACGTAACATGGATTCACCACAACACACCAGAGACCAAGCAGCAGTCAAAACAGTGGGTTTCTCCGTTCGAATCGGCGCCGAAGAAGGCCAGGGTTTGTCAGCCAATAAAGTCATGGCGACCGTTTTTTGGGATGCACGCGCTATAATTCACATTGATAACCTTCAAAAAGGAAGAACAATTAATGGGGAATATTATACCAACTTATTGGACCGATTCAATGACGGTTTCAAGAAAAAACGACTTGGCCAAGAAACAAGTTCGTTTCCACCAAGACAATGCAAGGGTGCACACATGTGTAGTCTCCAGGGCGAAATTGCATAAATTGGGCTAGGAATTGCTCCCTCATCCGCCCTATTTTCCGGATTTAGCTCCGAGCGACTATTTCTTTTTTCCAAACTTAAAGAAATGGCTCGGCGGAAAGAGATTTGACTCGAATGATGAAATCATCTCACAAACAAATACCTATTTTGAGGACCTCTACAAATCTTATTTTTTGGAAGGGATAAAAAAATTAGAGAAACGTTGGACGAAGTGTATAGAGCTCAAAGGAGACTATGTTGAGAAATAACATGATTTTTTGTCTATGTTTCATGCAAAAAGTCAGGGACTTATTGACTCGCCCTCGTATTACCTGAATCCTACAATTTTATAATTTTAACTTTCTCTTGGATTGTGTAATTCCTTGTAAGAACGTTTGTGGTATAAAAAACAAATCAACATTTATAAATCTTTTGATTTGACATTTGTTGTTATTTAAAGTTTTTACACTCGAACCTTTCCGAATGGAACTCCTGTTTCGTTTACATGATTTGATGATTTTTCCAAAATGTTCGGTACGCAGCCAGTGCGTTATGGCAGTGAATTTAAATAAGAATAATATATAATATAATAGTGATTTAGCTTTATATTAAAAGTTAAAAAAAATTACTTCATTTAATTAGGAACAGCAAAGATAATTGATAAATAAGAAATATACTCAACAAAAAATACACTAGGAAGCTGAAAATAAAAAAAATCCAGTGTTTCATGCAATGATGGTGATTGTATGCATGCTGAAGGGGAAGAAGAACCTCCAGGAGAAAGGAGGTTTCTGCCCCCTCACCAAAAACACGGGGTGTTCTCCTTCCCCTTGTACATGCATACAACTACCTTCAAAGCATAAAGCGCAAGAAAAATTTCTTGGGAGCAACTCCCAAGAAAGTTACGGGACCTGGGGCGAATATGGGTGTTGTGCGGGGTAGACAGGGTTTAAAGGAGGTATTGCTGCAAAATGTGAAAAACGCATCTTTTCAAAGTCAGATTAAGTGTTTTTTTTTTCAGCATTTTCCACTCATATTTCCTCCTCGCCCAGCACTCGTATTCATTCTTGGTCCCTTAACTCTCTTGTGGGTTGTTCGCAACAAATTTGTTTTGTGGCTTGTGCATCCAAAGAGGGTCAAGCATGTTTCTTAAAAAAAAAATCTAAAAACCCTCCGTGTAGTAAACTGCAAATTTACCGAAATTACATTCCATTTCGTCGCCTACAATGTCTTTTTCAGATAATGTAGAATACAGCACCAAACTAAATAAGTTCACTTGCGTTTTCCTTTCTTTTCTATTTTTATATTACATATATAAGTAGAAGATAAGTATAATTAAGGGGGGTCTTAATTAATATATTGTGGCAACATAAACTTAAAAAGTAGAGAAGTTATTTAGAGCGCGTTAACAGTCATAAACTTGATTTCATCATCATGTCACAGTAATATTCTGATCATAAAAAGTTACTTCTAATTGTATGCACAAAAATCAGTAAAATACATTTATAAAATCTAATACAAACGACAGTTTCAACAATTATATATATATATATATATATATATATATATATATATATATATATATATATATATATATATATATATATATATATATATATGTATGTATGTATGTATGTATGTATCCATCCGATAACTCAAAAAATAATTAACCGATTTCGATTAAACTCGGTAAGTGCCTTTCTTTTATTAATGGCTTGGATGAGTTCGTTATCCGGGAAAATTGGACAGGGTTTTCCGGAAAAAATTTGAGTTTTCTTTCGAAACAAAATTTTTTCTCCGAAAATTACACAGTTGTTTTAATTAAATTTACTAGATATGTTGCCTTGGGAGAGACCTTACTACGTACCAAAATTCAGGGGATGAAATTGTTTCTACCGCCCTGGACAAGGCTGAACTTTTTGCCTCGTTGTTCGCCGGCAATTCTACTCTCAACCCACCTCCAAATGTTCAAGCACCAACAGTCCCCAATGTCGCGCATAAAATGACGGATATCATTTTCAAAACTAAAAAGGTACGAAAGATGCTCTTTTCTCTTAATACCAGGAAAGCCCCTGGCCTTGACGAGATACCAGGAATTGTTCTCAAAAAATGCGCACCAGAACTTGCTCCTGTTCTGACTCGTCTGTTTCAGACATCTTACAATAGAGGCATATTCCCTAGTAACTGGAAAACTGCTCGAGTACAACCCGTTCCCAAGAATGGATCCAAAGCGCTTCCCAGCAACTACAGGCCTATTTCCGTCCTTTCAGTCGTCTCTAAAGTAATGGAAAAGGAGATAAAAACCGAATTACTAAAATTTCTTGAAAAACACAGTCTAATCCACGACAAGCAGTATGGATTCCGTCAGCGCAGATCAACTGCAGATCTCCTTTCCTTTGTCACCCATTCTTGGAAGAAGTCTATGGAATTACATGGTAAATCCCAGATTGTCGCTCTAGACATATCTAAAGCATTCGAGCAGGTCTGGCACGCAGCGCTGCTTAATAAACTTCCGGCCTATGGCCTACTACCAAAACTCTGTACCTGAACAGCAAATTTCCTCTACAACCGGAGGATTTCTGTTGTCGTGGATGGCCATTCCTTTAAACTGTATCCAATTAATGCAGGAGTCCCTCAAGGTTCAGCTGTAGCCCCTACTCTGTTTCTTCTCCACATCCATCACCTCCTCTCTAGCACATCCAACCCAGTTCACAGTTACGCGGATGACAGCACCCTCCACTCAAATATACAATATTCTAAGCCTGTCTCTTTAGCCCAATTAGATGAGGATCGCAGACTCATGGAGAGTTCTGTCTCTGTGGATCTCCAAAAAATATTAGACTGGTGAAGTAGAAATCTTATACAATTCAACTCCACTAAATTTCAGTCTTGCTTTCTATCTCATTAGAGATACACCAGCCCTAGACCCATTATTCAAAGTAATGAGTCCTTTTCACTTGTTGGCATTTTGTGGATCGAAATCTCAATTGGCACCAACATGTCACATCAATTGCAGAAGCGGCTGCTAAGAAATTAGGTTTCCTCTTTCGGGCTCGCAAATACTTTTCACCAGCTAATCTCTATACCTTATATACTTCACAAATAAGGCCAAACCTCAAATACTGCTCCCACATCTGGGGTGCCGCTGCCGCTTCTACACTCGCTATCCTGGACTCCATTCAGAAGAGAGCTATACGTCTCATCGGTGACCCTACCCTCACTCAAAGGCTCCCATTCCTTGCCCACCGACGTGCCGTTGGTGACCTCTCTCTTTTATAGATATTTTCACGGGCACTGCTCAGAGGAGCTTTCTTCCATAGTTCCTCCACCTGCTGCCCCCAACAGATCTACCAGTCATAGAACATCTTGTTATACCCGCTCTTTTGTCTCGAGGACTTCCAAGTTGTGGAACTCCTTACCGGCCACCAAACCTTCAAGTCCAGAATTACAGAATTAACAAGTTGCCTCTTTCCTCCTTGTCGACATAATATATATATATATATATATATATATATATATATATATATATATATATATATATATATATATAAACATATAAAAATTAAAACTGACCCTGGATATGGGTTCTAGGGATCCTATTTCGCGCCCTTTAAAAAAAAATTCAAAATTCAAAAGTCGGTATCTTCCCAATAGTAAATTTTCTCTAAGAAAATTCACTAAAAAGACATTCCTTTGAAAAGACTAACACGAAAATGCCGGCTAATTTCAATATTCAATGCACTATTATTCCACTTGACTTAAATTGAGAATACATGTGACGTACTCCCGCTCCGTTTTCTGATTGTTCTAGAGTTACCATACTCTTTAATCTATAAACCTTGTTTATTTTTAATGAATATTTTGATCAATCATAACGTACCACTGGGTTTTATTTGTAGTTGTCTTGTCATGAATACGTATAAATTAACCCAATTTTCTCTTGTCTGATGATGCTGTCAAGCAGCGAAAGCGGTTACAGAGAAGAAAACGAACATTTGTGAAGCCAGAGAAGAAGTGTCTACTCTACAACTATATTAAATATGGAGCGGTTTCACCAAGTACGGGCAAAAGCAATTAATGAATTGTGTTGTACCTATCTACCTATTACACGAATTATTTGTGCATGGATTGCGATTTTTAGTATAAATATTAATAGGTACCTACCTCTCAATAATTCTGCGAATCGGTAGTAATAATTACCTATCTAATTTAATTAATTACGTATAGCGCATATTATCTTTCTAAGAACATGATTTTAAAAAACAAATTTGCAAGAGAAGATGTTGATCAACAGCTAAATATAATTTACTCAGAAAATAACATTTGATTGAACTAGTTTTGTACGGTTTGCCCTACTTAATAATTAGGACAATGCTGCAGAAGTTTTTTTGTGTTAAATTAGATCTTCTAAGTCTAATACCTACCTATAAACGAATATTCATTATCTAACTAGAAAAGAGTAACTAAGTTGTTAATTTTTATTGTTTACATGCTCTCAAACCCGATAAAGTAAGTATATTTATTCTAATCGAGCGCGTGTTTGTTATAGATGCCATCCTCAAGGAAATTTTATCAGCTGATTGAGACATTCTATCTTTTTTTAGCTCATGAAGCGCAATCAGTTGCTATTTAAAGTACCGTTATCACAGATAAAAGTGTGTGATACCTACTGTTAAACTGTTTCATTTTCACATAGAACCACAAATTAATTCGATAAATTTCTACTTTGATGGCAATTGTGACCTTTGAAGTTTTTAAAACTTTGTAAATAATGGATGTTTAATTTTATTTTAATGGACATTTAGCATTCCAACCGTGCGCAGGCGAAATGGCAAGCTTTGTGTTGAAAACACGAGTGGTGGGAGGCCCCGAACAACATGGACACGAGAAGTAAACTATGTCTTGTTCAGTTGCTCCCGCTCCGTGGTAGAACGTGCGCTCCGTTTACGTTAATTTTCACATTTATGTACATTAGACTACCTCAGTTTTATTTTAAAGACAGTTATAGACTCCAAAGTGTGTCGGAGAAGTGGTTGGTTAGTTCGTAGTGATATTAAACAGTGTTAAAATAAGTTTTGGTTGTTTGGTGAAGTCTGACATAACCTTACTTCTAAATTGACAACTGGAGATTTTAAACAAATTAATTAAAAATTGTGACAGTGTCGTATGAAACAGGAATTGAAATTATTGCAGAAGTTTAGTGTTAATCAGTGAAATTTTTTGGTAATTGTGGCGTCCTGAAGAAACGGTACATGTGAATTAATTTACTGTTGTTTCGACCTACATTTAAAATATAAGAAACTGTTATATTAACTAGGCATGTACTATTTATTCATGATATAATCAACCATCAAGCTTCTCCAATTATAATTCAGGAAGACAGTGAATATTAATGCCAACAATCTATTAAATATGAATTCTTGTTATCTGTGAAAACGGAATTTCAAATTAAGCAAAACTTTAGTATCTTTCACAAGATGCGCTGCCACAAGAAAACCAAGGAAAGTGGTTTTTTCGAAGGCGATTCATCGGACGGAACTGACAGCGTAACTAGGGCAAAAAATGCCATGAAAGGTGAATCTTCAGACGGTGTTGATAGTGTTTTAAACATTAAAAGGGCTCTGAAAAGGACTAAATACTCAGATGCCGCATGTGAGTACAGGCGGAAAAAAGAACAGCGAAAAGAGCATAGAGATAAGAAAGAACCAAAGAAAGAATCTAAAAAGGAGCCTAGACATGAACCGACGGAGGAGGTCGTCATAGTGGAACCTGAATACACCCAGCTAGAACTCGATTCCCATATTAGGTCCATGCCAGATTCCGGTAAGTACAAAATTAAATTCAATCTAAAGTAGGTACCTACCTACCTACCTAGTTAGGAAAAAAAATAGTTTTGTAAAATACACATCCAGTGATGTCTTTTTTGTAATACCTATATGCATTCGAAAGGTCATACCTATAAAGTTTGTGCAGTCCTAGAACAACAAACGCTTATTTTATACAGCCTAGAATTAAAAAAAAACTTTTCTTTTAAATGCTTCATCGATTAAAAAAATAAATGTTACATACCTACTTATGTGGACGCAAATTGAGAATTAATTTGTTACAAAATAGTTTTGTTAGGTATCATTTAAGGAAATAATCAGGTTCAAAAAGTAGAGGTTCTGTGTCATCTATGCTATTTGATTTTATTGCGGATTGGGCTTTAATTTTGTTATAGGTACTTTACTGGCAGAATAATAAACACATGAAAATTAGGTCGTCGTTGCTCGATTGACAAACCGTCTACACGTTGGCTTGTCAAAGTTGACACGTGTGTTTTGATCCGGGTTCGCGTCCTAGGTAGAGTAAAACCAATTTGCCTTGTTTGAGAACATTATTGTTACATCGCTCATCCTGCTAATGAATGTACTAACTGTTCAAATGGTTCATCAAATAAAAAATCAGCATTATTGTAAATATGATAACTAAGTGTTTAGCTTTTGAGTAGGCAGTCTGTAGCCATAATTCTCCCAAAGAACGTCACGAGTCAGTACCCCTGTCAATCAATACCTGCATCAACAATAGTGTCGTAAATTCTTAGTTATTTCAAAGACAGTTTCCGAAAATACATTATAATGCTAGTGGATTTTCTGATGTTTGGAATCTTCAAGTTATTGAAACTTTCTAGTTTTAAAAGATTAAAGCACCTGGCTTCACTGCCGATAGCTTCCGACTCTATAGTATAAACATGTTGAGAATTAGAAGGGTCGCTGTTTCAGGTAGTTGAATGAACCTTCAACAAGTTTGGGTTTTTACTTTTATGATAAAGAAATTCACCATAAGTTGTTTCTACTTTCTCCAAATGCACGTTCCAAGGTTGATTTTGTCATTTCAGTGAATTTTCTTTAAAAAATTCACTAAAGAGGAGATAGCGACTTTCGAATTTTGAAAAAAAATATTCAAATTACCGTGAACTAGGTTCCCTAAAACACATATCTGGGGTCAGTTTCGATTTATATACAGGCGATCCTTAAGTAGACGGGCCCCGTCCATGCATCGAGCGAGCGGCATTGCCGGACGGTGCTTATGGCTCTAGGGTCCTGCTGCTATATATATATATATATATATATATATATATATATATATATATATATATATATATATATATATAAATAAATCGAAACTGACCCCAGATATGTGTTTTAGGGGGCCTAGTTCACGCTAATTTGAAGAATTTTTTACAAAAGTCGCCATCCTCATTAGTGAATTTTTTAAAGAAAATTCACTGAAATAATAAAAAATTAACCTTGGAAAGTGCATTATATATATATATATATATATATATATATATATATATATATATATATATATATATATATATATATATATATATATATATATATATAATATATATATGTATATGTGTGTGTATGTATGTTTCCAACCGATAACTCAAAAAATAATTATCCGATTTCGATGAAACTCGGCAAGTGCCTTTCTTTTATTAATGGCTTGGATGAGTTTGTTGCCAGGAAAATAGGACAAGGTTTTCCGGAAAATTTTTGAATTTTCTTTCGAAAAAAATTTTTTTCTCCGAAAATTACAAAGCTATTTTAATAAAATTTGGTGGATGTGTTGCCTTGGAAAAGACCTTACTACATACCAAAATTCAACTTTCTAAGTTTATAACAAATTGAGTTTTTCAAATTTTGAGGTTTTTTTTTTTTCGAAAAAAAATTTTTCTCCGAAAATTACAAAGTTATTTTAATGATATTTAATGGATATGTTGCCTTAAGAAAGGCCTTACCACATACCAAAATTAATTTTTTTTAAGGTTATAGAAAATTGAGTTATCCAAGTTTGAAGCATTTAATAAAAATTCACTACCATAACGCACTTGCTGCGTCTCGTACTTTTTCTGTTCCTTTTAAGGAGAGGCAAGAGTTGGTCGCGGGTTCTGACATTCGTGATGTAGCCCCCCTCCCAGTTCTTTAATTTGGTGAATCAGGGGTGAGAGGTGGGTGTCGCAATGTGTTCAGAACTACTCCTTAATGCCTAAGAAATATGGTTGCAACCACCAAGAAACTTAGGGGACCCGGAGCCGAAAAGGGTGCTGCGCGAGAAGATTAAAAGTATGATTAAATGCATTTTGTATTTATACTTTTATTCTTCCCCGCGCAGCCATCATATTGGCTACGGGTCCCGTAACTTTCTTTGGGGTTGAAACCACAATATTTCTCTTATACTTTATGTATACAAGGGTTGTTCTAAGCATGTTTTTGATTTTTTTCAAATAGCTGACAATGCCCTCGTTGCAAAATCACCCGTTTTCAATTCGTTATACAAAAATAACTTGAAAAAGAAGGTTTTCTATCAGTGTCACGAAAATGATATGTGACTGCATTGCCTGTGATAGCATTTTAGATAATTTTCGCAGAAAATATTTGCTCTCAGTGAGGTTATCACGCTTTCAAAACATTCCATTATATACAACCTAGTTCTAATTATGAAAAAAGTTTTGTGCCTTTTCCTATATATATATATATATATATATATATATATATATATATATATATATATATATATATATATATATATATATATATATATATATATATATATATATATATATATTAAAATTAATGTAATTCAGTGCCCGTCGTGGTATTAGCCAGGGGAGTAGTTGGTTTCGCTCGCTAGTTACTTCCCATAGCTTCGTAGCTGTTGTAGCTATTTTCTACTGCATCAAATGACAGTGCCTGCCTTTAGGCCGATTTGTTAAAGCGTAGGCATGGCATACTCAGAATATGTCCAACGATTTATGTCCTTCCTGATTTACCTTCTTTAATCAATAATCTTTCTTCTGGCACACCTTTAGTCGTCTTTCTATCGGGGTACCTTGTCTTTGTCATTTTTCTCCATGTCCACATTTCAAAAACTTTCAAAATCTCCATGCACTGCTTGGTCAAAGACGAGCTTTTCGCCCCATGCATTGTGATACTATACGTATGGCGGTGACTTGACGAACCTCTTCTTCAGGTCCAAATGAAAATGTTGACTAGTGATATGACTAATTTTTTTATTGAATGCTGGTTTGCCATTGCGATCTTCTTCTCAGTTCTTAGCTTCATTTACCATTGTCCGTAATAATTAATCCAAGGTACGTGAACATTCATGTGTTCATGTTTGTTGTGTTGCTTTCAATTAATTTTTAAACTTTTTAACTTGTATTTCCTCCTTCAAAATGTTACCATTGTGGGACCTAGTCCTTTTTAATATGAAAATTTGTAGTTTAAGTTTTAATATCTAACAAAACTTTTGTAGACCTTCACGGTTTCTGTACCTTCTAGTTACTTTGTTAGCCTGTGTAATGCTCACGTGTTGGACCTTTCAGAAATCTAGTTTCTGACAACCATCTTTTATATTCTAGATATTAACCACTGAAGACGGTTCGAGAGAGCTGAAACGCGTAGGATCTTTTCGAATAAAAACCTTCTGGAAGAAAAGCCTTTAATTTATCTTTTATTACGTTAACGTTCTACTAGTTTAAGAAGTAATATCATTAATTGACAATAGACAGTGAGATAGCAACACAGTTGACGAGTAATTTTCAATATTAATGCTTTCGAAAACGTACATGACAAAACAGAGTAGATAGAAAAACAGTAAAATAATATATTAACAAAAATTACCACAATACCTCAACTAATAAGAATATAAATGTTTAATTATTTCCCGTTATTACATACTTATGCATAAATTTATTCTGGGATAAACGCTATTAACTGTTGCTTCGATGTCTGCTTGATGCATTGAATCATATTTATCATCAGACAACAGTTTTTTCGGAAAAGATTAATTAAAAAATTTCGTTATCTACCAAAATAAATATAGATTCCTACAGCGAATGTATGTGTTTAAGAACACTTTTATCTGGCTTCATAAGCGCTTTTTGCTTGAGAAGAAAACATCGTGAATCCAGAGAAGAAACATCTACATTGTATTTAGAATTATTTAGGACGGAAAGGTTTCACGAAGTAAGGGCAATAACAATTCATAAATTTTCCAAAATAATAAAGTTTTTTAATAAAGACTTCATGATGAATCAAAATTAAAGTTAATAGATAATTGAGTTCTTAGCAATAAAACATTTTTTATGGTACAACCATAACGCCTTTGCTGCATCCGGGCTTTTATTGCAAACTGAAAATACTGTAAAGATTCAATTATGTCGCAGTTGTGGTTACATCAAGTTTTTTGGACTAGCAAAAAAATGACATGTAAATTGACAAACAAATGATAGCCATGTTTTTTTTGAACAGGCTGTATCATTTCTACAACACAAGCTTCTGCCTGTGACCTTTGCCTTAATCCATTTTTATTACTTATTCAATTGTTTCAATTTCGGCAGTGAAAGCTGTGTTCTCCTTTTGGGTATCTTCAAATTTTACTGCGATTTGTTTGTGTCTTTTTATTTACAGCTTCTGTTGATCTGCAAGTAAAGTTAGTAGAGCTTAATTTTATTGTTTATCCACGTGTCGTTGGAAAGTCGCGTTGTTTTCACGTACGTACCTACGTATTTCTATTGATCGTGCTTAATAACACGAGAAAAGAGTTGTTATTATTAGTTGTATTGGATTCAGTAAATATTTCTTAAATCCTTGCTGTTATTTACTATTTCCACTAACAATATAGTTAGGCAGTTGTCGTCAGTATGTTATTGTTTAATTGGACAAAGACCTGTGAATTTGTTTATCAAGTGTGGCTCAAAATAGATAACAATGTCCCTAAAGTTTATTAAATGTAAACAGACATACAAAAATATACATGATAATCAAAGCAGCCATGTAACATAATCAAAACACCTGCTAAAAACTAAATAAAATTATATTTGAGAATGTTGATTATGTGAAACCTTCGTTGAAGTAAATGAGTTTTGTAGTACTTCTGATGCAGGTTACAATCCACACATTTTTATTCTTGGCTTTCCCCAAGTAATTTTGCACTTTAGCTTGTATTAATGCAATTTTTGGTAAAAGTTAAAAATAGGAACGTTATCCATCATAACTTAGTGTCATTAGCCTATTCTATTTTTGTTCCTAAATTTAGCCCATAGCCTATTCTATTTTTGTTCCTAAATTTAGCCCATTGTTTTGCTTAATCAAGTAAATTGGGATGAGGTGTTTAGAGAAGACAAATGGGCTTTAAGAATACTCGTAAAAACGTCTGGACGCAGCAAGTGCGTTATGGTAGTGAATTTTCATAAAAATGTTTTTAATAACTACATGTCTTTTAAAAAAAATTAAAGTAGGTGTCAAATTTGGTTACCATTATAACCTATATAGTAGAAACAATGTACCACATTTCATCAGAATAACTTTATTGTTTGAAAAAGCACAAAAATTTACAAATAATATAAAAGAAAGCATCTCTGAAGACGTTATTTTCATGGGATCCGCTGTGTACCGGTAAAAACGCCCTATCATAATTTTTGATATTCGCCATAAATGTGAAACGTTGGAAAACAATGGAAATTACTCAAAAACGATGAAGACAAGATTTTTTCCTTACAAACATGCATTCTAATTTGATGGAAAATGCAAATAAAGAAAATTTGTATCCCATAGACTTATGCGCCAGCCTGAGATTGTTAAAATAGTTTCGTAAGATGCAGCTCAAGACACCCTATAATTAACGTATACAATTTTTTTTCGTATCTCTGTATAATAACGGGTATATTGAGCCTTACCGTAGAAATGCGTCACCATGTATATATGTGGGTTCTAGGGGGGCAAGTTATCGCTCATTTGAAGAAATCTTCATAATTCAAAATTCGCTGTCTCCCCAATAGAGAATTTTTCTATGAAAATTCACTAAAAATTACAGAATATTAAAGCAAACTACTGCCAACGTATCAATCATCACTATTTGAAATGATATTCCTTCAAATATTTTAGTTAAATGAACGGTTTAAGCTTAAACTTGAGGCTTTGTAAAACACGTTTTTTGCGACATTTTCTCTACATAACCCGTATTTGTTTCAGGTTCTTTGCATAAATGTTGCCTATTTTGACATTTTAAATCGCGACTTTGACGTTTTAAGAAGAAAAACCATAACATTTTCAAAGTAATTTTTCTGGTATTTCTTGACATTTTTGCGCCAAAAAGACTTAATCTTGTTCTGTAATCTACAATATATTTTGTTAGCCACCCAAAATAGTTTGGTTTTATGCGTTTCTCTGGTCATAAGTGGCACCCAAAATGTTTTTCTTTAAATGCCTAAAACTTTTTTTTCTTTTAACTTGGAGATCTAAAGTACTAAGCTTAATGGTATACATTTTACATTGTAAACATGCGTACCAAAATTTGGTTGCCATAGGTTTGTTATTTCCGAAGATACAATTTTTTCCGAAAGAAAACCCAACATTTTCCAGGAAAGACCGGTGCGATATTTCTGGCTAACGAACCCATCCAAGCTATTTGCAAAAGGAACCCACTCACCAAATTAAATCAAAATCGGCCCATTATTTTTTGAGTTGTCGCAGTTGTTTGTAAAAAATTGGAATATGTAAATACTGTGAGAATTAATATTGCAAAGTGTTGTTAAAGGGACTTATGCTTGGTCCAGATACCGACGAATAGCAACGGTGTAGTGTGGGGGTGCTCCGTCTTGCTGAAATATTCATTCATTTTCATTGTAACGGTTACTTTGTTCGCAAATTTCTGTTAGCGCTGGATCAACGACATCTTCCAATAACTGTTAATGCATTTCTCTTAGGAGATGCGGATTGGGCGAAGAGGGGCAATCGAATAACCCACAAGGTCGCCAGCTATAATAACTCTAGACCTTTTTTGAGACCACCTGAAGAATAAGATTTACACTACACTGCGAGAATGCATAGATGATTTACGCCAACGCATCATCGCCAAATGTCAACAAATTTTACCTGAAATGCGTTTCCCCAAATGCTAATACTTTTCAAAAAGACAATTTGATTAGCTTCAAAATGAAGTTTCATTCAATACCCCTTTCCATTTTAAATTTCAGGGCTGAAACTTGCGTTGACCATATGTACCTACACAACATGTCCCCCTCGAAATTTAAGTTGACTTGTGCCAAGGTTTTTTTTAATCACAAGAATGTGAAAAATCGGGTTTGTTTCGTTTCTGCTGCGCCACACGGTATGTATATATATATATATATATATATATATATATATATATATATATATATATATGTATGTATGTATGTATATATACTTTATTTGTTTGCTGTACTTTTTGTGATTTTTTTATGGGTTTGCGTGGACTGCAGTTTCGAACCGTCCAGGTTCATCATCAGCACGCTACTGACTGTGATGAACCTAGACGGTTCGAAACTGCGGTCCACGCAAACTAATAAAAAATCTCAAAAAGTACAGCAAACAAATAAAGTGTATATTTTAAAGTGATTACAGTGTAGTGCAACATCCCAAAAGATATATATATATATATATATATATATATATATATATATATATATATATATATATATATATATATATATACATATATGTATATATGTGTGTATCCGATAATAAAAATAATGGACCGATTTTGTTGAAATTTATCAAGTACCTTCCTTTTGTAAGTGGCTTGGATAAGTTCGTTAGCCAAGAAAATACTTCGAAAAAAAATTTTATATCTGAAAATAACAAAGCTATGGCAAACACATTTGGTACGTGGGTTTATTATATAAAAATTAAACTATATATATATATATATATATATATATATATATATATATATATATATATATAAGCATTAACTAAACAAAATGTCAAAATGTTTGGTGCTAGATCTCTAAATCATCTCTATAAAAATTCACCACCATAACGTACTTTCTGCGCCAGACTTTTTATTTTGGCTAATAAATTTTACTAAAGGTAAGAGTTTTTATGTCTAAAATATTTAAGTACACTTGGATAACCCAAATCACTACAACACATCTTTTTAAACACCTTTTTAAACACCTGGCAACAAAGTTAGCGTCATCAGAGGATGAAAAATTCTAAAATATAGCGATAAAATGATTCAAACCAGAGTGAAGTATGTACCTGTTCCTTTGGGTGAGACTCTTAAAATTTTGTGAAAATTCTAGACGATAAGCCAGCTCAGCCATTATGTATAAACAAATGTATAGAATAATAAGTATATTATACAAGCAAGTTCTTTTGTAATGCGGATAGTACAGAGAGTGACATGAGGCGCCTTTGTAGCGTACCAGACATTGACATAGTTTAATAGATTTCGCCCCCAGAGGGTGAGCTTCCAATCAATCTGCTCACCATCTCGATGGAAGCAGGAAATGTGGGGAGGCATTGTCTCATATGAGCGAGCCATAGGATATAACGTAGGCAGGCAAATGTGTTATATAATTACTGTTGAGATGTATTCAGAATTACGATATAGTGTTGATATCTCTATAAGCTCTGTTAATTTGCTTCAATTGCTGAATAAATTACTTCAGTTTTGGATTAGTTTTCTTTGGTATCAGTGCACAGAGTAGTAGAGCAGTAATGTGATCATTACAGTCCAAAGGCGATGTCCAAAAGCCGCTAATGAAACGTCACACGAAGTAGCCTATCTTCGTGTGACGTTTGGTTAATTGCTGAATAAATTACTTCAGTTTTGGATTAGTTTTGTTTGGTACCAGTGCACAGAGTAGTAGAGCAGTAATGTTATCATTACAGTCCAAAGGCGATGTCCAAAAGTTGCTAATGAAACGTCACACGAAGTAACCTATTGTCGTGTGACGTTTCGTTAATTGCTGAATAAATTACTTCAGTTTTGGATTAGTTTTGTTTGGTATCAGTGCACAGAGTAGTGAGTAGTAGAGCAGTAATGTGATCATTACAGTCCAAAGGCGCTGTCCAAAAGTCGCTAATGAAACGTCACACGAAGTAGCCTATCTTCGTGTGACGTTTCGTTAATTGCTGAATAAATTACTTCAGTTTTGGATTAGTTTTGTTTGGTATCAGTGCACAGAGTAGTAGAGCAGTAATGTGATCATTACAGTCCAAAGGCGATGTCCAAAAGTCGCTAATGAAACGTCACACGAAGTAGCCTATCTTCGTGTGACGTTTGGTTAATTGCTGAATAAATTACTTCAGTTTTGGATTAGTTTTGTTTGGGACCAGTGCACAGAGTAGTAGAGCAGTAATGTGATCATTACAGTCCAAAGGCGATGTCCAAAAGTTACTAATGAAACGTCACACGAAGTATCCTTAGAGCAGTAATGTCATCATTACAGTCCAAAGGCGATGTCCAAAAGTTGCTAAAAAGCGTCACACAAAGTAGCCTATCTTCGTGTGACGTTTGCTTAGCTCAAGCCCTTTTTGAAAAACTCTATACGATCTTATCAAAAAGTTTACGGTTTTCAAGATATTGACAATTTTATGAAAAAAAATTTGAATTGTGAAATTTTAAGGCATTCTGTACCCAGAAAACTTGAAAAAAAATTTTGAAAACGGAGTTTTTCTTCCGCAATTTTTTCTAATTTCGAACAAACCTTCGTACTGGAAAAAGTTATAATAAAATTTTCTGGCTCATAGCTTCAGAAACTTCCCTGTTTTATGGAGATTCTAAAATGGTATAAAACATTATCAATATCTCTGGAAATAATTCACTGTCGACGATTGAAAGTAAGTTAGGAAGTGGTTTTTCATAAACTTTATCTTTTAAGCATCCTCAATAAAAAACGGCACGTATCGAGTCTCTCCATAAATGAGATGCATGTCCGCATACTTTTGATGAGTGTAATTTACTCGATTTTCCATTGTATCAAAAAATCCAGAGTAAAACAAAGTCCAATAGAGAGCCAATCTACTGAGAAGCGAGCGCGTGTATAGGAAGTACAAATCAGTAATCTTACTGACGCTAACAGGAACAGTTTTAGTGAATTTTTATTTAAAAACATTCACTAATAGAGAGGTATCGATGGTGGGACTTTGCAAAAAAAAATTCAAATGAGCGCGAACCAGGACCCCTAGAACCCATATCCGGGGTCAGTTATATATATATATATATATATATATATATATATATATATATATATATATATATATATATATATATATATATATATATATATATATATATATATATATATATATATATATATATATATATATATATATATATATATTAATGGCTTGGATGACTTCGTTAGCCAGGAAAATTGGACGGGGTTTTCCGGGGAAATGTTGAGTTTTCTTTCGAAAAAAAATTTTTTTCTCCGAAAATTACAAAACTGTTGTAATGAAATTTAATGGATATGTTGACTCAGGAGAGGCCTTACAACGTACCAAAATTCAACTTTCTAAGTTTATAGAAAATTGAGTTATTCAAATTTGAGGCATTTAATAAAAATTCACTACCATAACGCACTTGCTGCGTCCCGAACTTTTTATTTATTAGCTACCTGATTGAACTTCCTAATTTACTTTCAATTGTCGATAGTCAATTATTTTCAGAGATATTGATAACATATTATACCATTTTAGAATCTCCATAAAACAGGGAACTTTTGGAAATTATAAGCCAGTAAATTTTATTATGAGTTTTTTTCATATTTTCTGAATAATAACACGAAATATTTTAGCTTGATTCGATAACGCTGTTATTGTGGATTAACGGGCAAAAAAAATCACATTCCGGAAATCTTTTTTCTGCGTGTAGTGAAGCAAAATACCTTAAAATTTGATAATTTTCACTGTTTTCTTGTAATTGTGAATATCGTGAAAACCGTAAACTTTTTAAAACCATATAGGTTTTTTAAAGGGCTTGAGCTGGTCTATCTGCGTGTGAGGTTTGATTTGCGACTTTTGGGACACCTGTATATATTTATTTGTTTATTTATTTATTTATTTACCTACTTATTTGCGTGTCACTACGATAACTTAAAAAGCAAGGAAATGATTTTAATGGAACTTGGCTCGCTTGTTTCTTTGGCAAATGGCTTGAACAAGTTCGTTAGCCAGAAAAATCAGACTGTTGTTTCCTGGAAAATTGTGCGTTTTCTTTCCGGGAAGTTTTGTATCTTCAAAAATAGCAAAGATATTTTCACCAAGTTTGGTACGCAAGTTGCTCATATTGAGCGTATTGATGTACCAAATTTAGCTCTCCACCTTTAAAAGAAGAAAGGGTTATAAGCAGTTAAAGAAATAAAATTATGTCTCACTGGAGGTCAAAGTAAGTCAAAATACCACAATAATTATATGTGATTAAAAATGTATTGCATATTACAGACGAAGATTAAGTTTTCTGGTGCAGAAAAGTCAAAAAGTGCTTTTGATTTCAAAATTTTATGATTTTTCTACTAGAAACCTCAAACCAGCGATTTCAAACGTCAAAATTGGTGACCTTTAAACAAACAAACATTCTAAAACTAAGGCGGGTTTTGGATAATAAACATTATAAGTTGTGCTTAACATGGTTTTACATTTTTGTTTTCATAGCTGTTTTTCTTCATTTGACTAAAATATTTGCAGAAAATTTATTATTTATCAGGCAGGATATGATGCCGTAAAGCCACAAAACCGGTTATAGAGAAAAACAAACATATTTTTTTCCAAATGATGACATACCAACTTCTGTCACTGGCATTTCCAAAATTTGATTCTCCATTTATTCATGGTGATTTGTTTTATAACATACCTTATCCAAATTTAACACATTTAATTAATTCCGTTGCCTACTCTTCGTCTATTGCAATTTTTCGAATAATATTTCCAAACATACCGCTATTTTCCTATACTTAACAGACATATTTTTGACACGAACTTAAATACCAAAATGATTATAACAAGTAACTAAATATAAGACAAATTGATTTATAAACGACATTTTAATTGAGTTTTCGAAAAGAGACAACTTTTACAATGTGCTTCAACTAATGCGATTTGAAAAAATAAAGAGTGCCACTGTAATAAGGATTTCTTTAAAACGTGGATGGAATCCGTATTCGTCAAGATGTCTTTAACAGATTTCTCTTTGATTTTTTCCAAATTAAAAATCAAACAATCACATTGATATACAACAAGCAATAGCGTTGAATAAGGATACCTGTTCAATTTGTATTTAAATTGATTTAAAAAATGAACAGCTAGATTTTAACTATATGTATTTGATTTCTTCAGTGAATGCTGTAAGAGTGTAAGAATCACTTGAAGTAAGTGGCAGCGAAAGTACTTCTCGTTTCAAACGAAAACTTTCTAGTAGTCGGAAGCGAAAAGTGCACTTTTAATTTATTGTTGCCAAGGCATGAATTATAAACTGTCAAGTTAAGATGCCAAAATTATATGTAACAATTTCATATCCATATTTTTCAGGTATTAAGTAGTAAATATAAGGAAACAAAACGAAGCCTTCACAAAACTGTTGGTGGAGACTTCAACCCATATTTATAAAGTTGAAGATATACAAATTAATAGTGACATATTAAATTATTTTTGATATGACTTTTGGACTTCTGTATCTTAGAGCCCGACTGTATTAAGTCCAAAAATTGAATGTCGCAGGAGAGCTGTTTGAAAAATGTTATAGCAGTTTTTTGCTTATAATTTATTCACTGAAGGCATACTGTAAAAGTCAGATTACTTTTATCATTGTTTTTTTTAGTTCTACTTCTGCGCGTCGTGGAATAATATTGATAATGATGGAGATTACTGAAATATTTAGAAAATGGACTTCATACACTTTGGCTCTGAAATATGCTACGTACTTTTGACTTATTTTTGTATGGATTATCTGATTTAATTGAAAAATTTGAAATGAGTCAATATATTCTATAATTTATTTGTAGTACTTCTGAGGCGAAAAACACCAGTATTGTGGATAATAAATATTATATTGCGTTTATCAAACTCGTACATGAACCGAAAACTTCGTTTTAACTAAAACCAGAGTAATCTTAAACTGGAAGTAGTTCAAACAAGAAAGAGAACAATAAACATGAAATAGTAGAACTTATATCTATCATATTTCAAATACATGAAAATCTTAAGCGTCCCAGAGCAATTTTATTTATCGAAATATCTTCAATTATTTTCTTTAGTCGTGATGTAAATCTTTATAGTACGGGTGGAACCTTTTTGGCACCCACTTCAGAAGATCATCATATTTTTTCTTTGATATTGGATTCGGCATGCCAGTTAGTGTTTCCAGATCGTGAACGATGCTATTTTTTAGTACTTCTGCTCCTTCTATTTAAATTTGCAGATTGGAATTCTTTATCGCTAAAATTTGTATTGAAATAGAGAACGCCTTCTTTGTCAGAATTGAGTTTGGAATGAACAAGTTGGGAAATTAGGAATTTTTGGTTATCCTCCGTTTTCTTTTGCGAGATGAATGGAGAACCGGTAGCAAGGCAGAGTTTATTAAAATTCTTGAAGTCTTCTGATTACATTGAAATTGTACCTACTCCCACTTATCCCGGCCACCTCTTGCCAATCCCACGGTGACATTATTGAAAGCATAGGCACCTTTTTTGATCCTTTCTCTATAAGAGAATGTATCATGTCAGCCTCCATGAGCGTGTGTCCTCGAAGCAAATATTTATGTTCTAGTGTTTCTAATTGGGGCACTAAGGATATAATACAAAAGTAACACATTATCATCGGGATACTTCTATTCTGAGAAGGACAATGGTCACTCTAAATAATTAAATGTTTTAAGGAAGGATTACTTTTCACACCACTACCATATTTCAGTAAACACGAGGCCATTTTATTACCTCCACGCCCAGCAATAGACTCATACCACATCATGCAGTTAGCTATTTTGTCCGTAGCATCAAAAATAGTACAACCAAATGACGACAACTTCAAACTGTAAAAACTCTGTGCATTTCTAATGGCAAACATTTTTCCAAGTACACCATAACCGCTTTCAAGGATTCCTTTTCCATTGAATCTGCTTTATCCTTTTTCTTATCATCATATTATCATTATTCTGCTGTTTCAGCCAGATGTTTGTCGTAATTTTCCTGGAGAAATTCATTTCTAGATCATTCTTCCTTCAACTGAACTCTATTGAATATTTCTTAATAAAGGGGGGATATCATCGTAACTCGTGTACTTTCATCTCAACAGTCTTCCTTGAACATTGCAGACATCCTTGCTATGTTTAAATGTCCCCCTAAATATTTCTTGTTTTTTTTCACGCCTATAGTGCGAATCGGCCCAAGGACATTTTGAAATATGTTGACGCATTTTGTTTCGGTGTGCCATGCAAATTTTATTTTGAGGTTCGTGTTATCCTCTTTTGTCACACTCAACTTTACGACTTAGTTGTCTCTTATTCAGAGCCATTTTTACAGATGATTGAGAAATGCTCAGTGTTGATACAAAACATTTGTGGCAGACTCTAACTCTTTGGCCTTTTATCGCAAATAAAAAACGGAAGGAAGTGTTTGCTCTTGGAAATTAGAGCGCCATCTCTGCAGCGAACTCTTTGTATAGGCCTTTGTTCCATACAGGAACAAATAAATAGCCTTTTCTGATCACTAAATGGACATCATATTTGTCAGAATGAACTAAGTATCTAATGAAGTATTCAGAACCAAAATGTACTAAACGAGGATAATGTTTGGCACTGAACAGTATTTGAAATGATACTATTCTAAAATGGATATCATCCTATCGATTGCTTCAAAGCCATAAAGTATAAAATGAATTTGATACTCTTTAAGTCTCAACTGACAGGGATAAAATACAAACAGGGTTTTGAAATGGGTGCTTACGTAGTCCAGTATTCAGAGCCAGTCGGCAAGAAATTATCCTTATACAGTTTGGTTCGTGGATGAATTTGACTAAGTACCGATTTATAAATGCCTTTCTCGCTTCTTATTAAACAGAGAAAATAGATGGTACCATTAGAAAGAGTAGGAACGAAAACATAAGACTCTGTCAAAACCCGATTTTCGTTAAAATTGGACTTAACACACTCTGGCTCTGGGGTACATATATTGTACGTTGTACAAATACCTAAGGTATTACACAACATTTGGAACAGCCAAATTGAATAAATTCAGTATTTAAATTCTTGTGGTTATTTATAGAAAATTCAGAACAACCTAACTTTTGGATAAAAAATGACATCCTGTAACGTGAAAACTTCACCCATACATTCACCCCCCTCCCGAGTGACAGTTGTAATTCCCAAATTTTTAAAGTAGGGGCTTGTAATACCTCATTTAAAAGATATCTTCATGCTATATGCAAAAATGCTGTGGTTGTAAAATGTATTATAAAACGTAATAGTAAAAAAACATTCATTTGATTGATCGACTAACTTGGCTACAACACAGAATATAAAATTAATAAAAAATGTTAGACAACCAGGACAGCTAAACGCCTTCGAAAGTATAATTATTGCTAACTATAGTAATAATAAAAAATGTATGAATCTCCTCCGCCTATGGGCAGTCTCCCGATAGATTGCTTTGTAAAATAACTACAGGCAAAAGCACGTCCGACAGATAATAAAAGAATGCAGATATTTTCGCCAAACGAAATACTTAATTCTGTTATCTCTGAACCACCCTAAATCGTTGGTGACCGACTCCCTGCAGACGAATATAAATAAAATTAATTTAACTAAGGCATATGGTGTGTGTGTGCGCATTTGGTATTTAGAACAAGCAAATATTAAAACCAGAAACTTGGAAGTACACAATATCTGTGTTAGATATTGGCATTAGTAGGACAGATGCTTCAGTACTTTACAGCGTTGCCAAACCGTACATACCGGCTTGCACTGTAGATGGCCGGCCGTTGGCAAGTGCATCATGGTAGCTCATTTTCATCAACATTTTTTAAAGTTTAATGAACTAGTTTTCTCTTAATCAGTAGTAGGTATCTAGCTTTGGTCTGTAACAAAAACTTTATAATATAATGTGTACCGAATTTCATCAAATCAAATGTACTGTTTTCGGAGTCGCAATGTTTTCACTTATCGACGATTTTTCGTATATAAAAAATTTACTATAACGCACTTGCTTTGTCCAGACTTTTTTTTTAGAATGGTTTAAGTTAATTCAGTTTTGTAACCTTAAAATATATGTCGTGTCCTCGTATAAGTTACACGCCTAATTGTAAACCGGTGTTTTGTTACACATTTTGAAATAGAACCGTTACGGTCGAGGGGCGACACGAACAGGAAGACATGCAGTATCTTTTCTACCTCGAAACTCGATAAGAATATAACGATAGGGCTGTGATTGAAAACCACCACATAATCCATCCACACATTTCATCCCCATCAACTAAAAGCACATCGGTTTTTAACTTATCTCGCTTTTATCTAATCAGTGAAATGTCGATATCCTAATATCTGTTTTCAGAGGTTAACCGGAAGGGGGTGGTTACATTAGCAAATGTTATTTTAAAGATTGCATTAATTTGTCATTAGGGTAACTGTAGCAGTAATGACATGTAAAATAAACCTTTGTTCACAGATAATGCGATTTCTGTTACATAAAGTTTCACTTTTGGATTGCAAGAAGAAAAAATCTACGAGGTTGCACAATCTGGGTAAATCGTCATTTTGTGACCAAAATGTATGTAATATTGTTTAACATCCAACTTTAGTGAATTTTTATTTTTTAAAAATCTCTAATAGAGAGGTATCGATGGTGAGACTTTGAAAAAAAATTTCAAATGAGCGCGAACTAGGATCCCTATTACCCATATTCGGGGTCAGTTTCAATTGTTATATGTTATATATATATATATATATATATATATATATATATATATATATATATATATATATATATATATATATATATATATATCCATCCGATAACTAAATAAAGTCTGGACGCAGCAAGTGCGTTATGGTAGTGAATTTTCATAAAACTATTTTTTAATATGAATAATCTGTTTTTTTAAGAAAGCGGGCATCAAATTTGGTTACCAGTATAATCTATATAGTAAAAACAATGTGCCATGTTTTATCAAAATAACTTTATTGTTTGAAAATGTACAAAAATTTCCGAAAGTAAACTTAAAGTGTTCCCGAAAAAATTCGTTTCTTGGTTAACCTTATAGGTTAATAGCAAATTGAGCTATTCAAATATTAAGAATTTGATCAAAATTCGCTACCATAACGCACTTACTGCGTCCAGAATTTTTTTTCTTACAAACATGGAAAATGTAAAAATGCAATAACATAAGGCGTGTTTGATTAAAAAAAAAAGAAAATTTGTATCACCAACGACTTATGGGCCACCCTGTGATTGTAGAAATAATTTTTTAAGATGTAGCTCAAGACACCCTATAATTAATATATACAATTTTTTTTTCATATCTTGTATAATAACAGATATATTGAGCTTTATTGATTTTTTTACGAAAATTCTACAACAATTATATACTATTAAACGATAAACTCTATAGCTAATACTACTGCCAAGCATCAGAGACAGGGTCTATTTGAAATGAATTTTCTGGAAACATTTTATTAAAATGAAGGACAATGACTGTTGAAACTAAGACTTCAGGGTTTGTAAAACATTCTTCTTGAGACACTTTATTTCCATAGCCCGTATTAGATTCAAGTTCTTTTCCTAAATGTTGCCAATTTTGACGTTTAAATCGCAACTTTGACGTTTTGTGAAAAACCTCAATTTATTTTTCTTTAAATGCCTATAACTTTTTTGTCTTTTGACCTACAAAGCTAAATTTTGGTATGTAGCTTACCTATAAGGATGTAAACCCGCGTACCAAATTTGGTTGCCCTTACTTTGTTAATTCCGGAGATATAATTTTTTTTTGAAAGAAAACACAAAATTTTCCGGGAAAACCTGGACCGATTTTCCTGGATAACGAACTTATCCAAGCCATTTGCAAAAGCAAGGTATTCACCAAATTTAATCAAAATCGGCCCATTATTTTTTGAGTTATCGGTGTGATACATATATATATATATATATATATATATATATATATATATATATATATATATATATATATATATATATATATATATATATATATAAAAACATATAAAATTTTTAACTGACCCCGGAAATGTGTTCTGGGGGGCCTAATTAGCGCTCATTTGAAGAAATTTTTTCAAAATTCAAAAGTCGGGATCTCCTCAGTGAATTTTTTTTAAGAAAATTCACTAAAATAATTATCCGATTTCGATTAAACTTGGCAAGTGCCTTTCTTTTATTAATGGCTTGGATCAGTGTTCGTTAGCCAGAAAAATCGGACAGGGTTTTCCGGAAAAATTTGGAGTTTTCTTCCGAAAAAAAAAAATTTCTGCGAAAATTACAAAGCTGTTTTAATGAAATTTAATGGATATGTTGCCTTGAGTAAGACCTTACTACGTACCAAAATTCAACTTTCTAAGTTTATTGAAAATTGAGTTATTTAAAATTTGAGTTTTCTTTTAAAAAAAATTTTTTCTCTGAAAATTACAAAGCTATTTTAATGAAATTTGGTGGGTATCTTGCCTTAGCAAAGACCTTACTACATACCAATATTAAACCTTCTAAGTTTATAGAAAGTTGAGTTATTCAAATTTGAAGCATGTAATAAAAATTCACTACTATAACGCACTTGCTGCGCCCCGATTTTTTTAAAAACTTGTTTTAGCTTCGAGCAAAGTTCTTTTAGCCACGGTCATTCTAGATAACCAAAACTCAAAAATATCGAAATGTGGAATATTTATGACTAGTGTAACAATACTACTACTGCTGCTGCTGCTTCTCTAGCAGCAGTAATAGCCAAATTGGTGGTTTTTACACAAAGGTTTTCGAACGAATGCAAATGGATAAAATTATAGAAAAAATGTAAAAAGGGCATACATTTCTGTTTCAACAGCCATTGTTTTTTATTTGATTAAAATATTTTCAGAAAATGTAAGACCTTTTCTGCGATGTTTCGTCAGTAGCTTAAATTTTTGTGTTTTAAACCTGTTTGTGTTTGTGTTTTTTTTTTTTTATTTCAGAAAATAAATTTGAAAAAGTTCGGAACGCACCAACTGCGTTACAGTAGTGAATTTTTATATGAATTGTACACTATTAGCAAGATATATTATTAAAACTAATTCTTTAGATTTAAATGGACCTTGGAGATCGGCTTTAGAGTCCCAGTTAGCGATTATTTGAAAAAAAAATTTATATGGAGCTAAAAAATTAAAATTTGGTCTTAGATATAATATGTAAGTACTGCAAGTGTCTTTAAGGGGTTAAGGAGTCGCGGGCCAAAGGACTCCAGGGGGCAAGCTGAGGAAGTGGAAATAACAACATAAACTCCCGATGAAGCTTTCCCCAAGACCGTCATGCGCGGTAAAAATCCGCATCCTGCACGAGGTGACCCTGCTAATAACTAAACATGACGGATCTAGACAAGGAGGTCGAACTAAACTCCCCCAATCTACGGTGTCACGTGACCCGTGCCTATGGATGGATGGCACCAGGGCGATGGTGTCGTGAACGGAACCTCTGGAGTACCAGGCAACCCTCCAGAGTAACCCGCCTTGCACCACACAGGGGGTTCTGATGGTGTGGACAGTATTTCCCCCATTCTCGTGGGAACAACATGAAGATTATAAATACATATAAAACCAAAACCAATGAGGCTCGAGGAGTGGCTCCGGCTACAGACTTGAGCCTTGAGTCTATCCCGGAAACGGAGACGAGCCAGGGTGCGGCAGCGGACTCTGGAGGTCCCACGACCGGCGTAGATACGGGGGATCAGGGGGTAGCTTCGGCCAGAGACCTGTCCCCGACACCCAAGCTGGAGGCTGGGTCCCACCGGAGGGCGGCGAGCTCCGCGGACTCCGGGGGCCCCTCCACCAGTGAGGACTCTACTGTTAGAGTAGAGGGACTGCCCCGGCAGTCCAAGCGTCTTTCCGGGGCGCAAAGAAAGAAGCTCCGGAGGGCGCAAAAAATGGCGGCCGGGACCTGGACGGTCGAGAAACCTGTAAAGGCGCAAGAGGGGAGTGCGGGTCAGAAGAGGACGCGCTCGAACTCTAGCACGCCCACTACAGACAGACGTTCCAAAAGGGCCAGGGTGCCTGTAAAGGCGCAAGAGGAGAGTGCGAGTCGGAAGACGCCGCGCTCTGGCTCTAGCACGCCTACTACAGACAGACCTCCCAAAGGAACTAAGGCCGGAACACCGGCGCAGACTGGCTCTTACAGGGAGGCTGCGGAGGGCCTCGGGATGGCGGTGATTGACAGACGCCATCCTGAGGTCACGCTAGACCAGGGGAAGGCGGACCTGATCCAGGCTGCGGTGGTAGCTGCAGTGGACTCTCTTCAGGAAGGGGAGAGCCCGCCTCAGTTCCACCGGACGCGCCTGACGGGGGGCATCCTCTGGATAACCTGTGCCGGCCCGCAGTCGCGGGACTGGCTGCGGAAAACGATCGGGGGCCTCGGTCAGATTTGGGAGGGGGCGGACTTGACAGCCGTCGAGCCCAAGGAACTCCCAAAGAGACGCAAGGTCCTCGTACGGATCCCTGACACCGTCCCGCAGGAGACGGTGATCAGCAGACTTAAGATCCAGAACCCTGAACTGGGGACGCAACACTGGTCGGTTCTAAGCAGGAAGGCAGAGGAGAAAGGACAGACGCTCGCCTTCTCGATCGACCCGACATCTTACAGAGCCCTTGAAGGAACCTCCTTCAAGGCATTCTGGGGCATGGGAAGGGTTAGCTTCCGCCCACTGGGGAAGCAATTAAGGGTTAATGGGACTTAGGTTCCTTCAGGTCAACCTCCAACACAGTAGGGCAGCCACGGCCGGACTACTAATGGCTCTGAGGAACACGGATGTGGCCCTCATCCAGGAACCGTACTCCTACAAAGGAGAGATCAAGGGACTCGGCGGAGCTAATGGAAAGCTCATCTACAGCAGGTCCAGCGAGAATCCGAGGGCCTGCATTTTTGTCAGGGAAGGGATAGAGTTTCTCCCTCTAATGAATTTCTGTTCCAGGGACCTGGCAACGATCAAAATCCGATGTGGAGGAGCGGATGGGCTGAGGGACATTACTGTCGCGTCAGCCTATCTGCCAGGGGACAGCACGGACCCTCCTCCACCCAACGAATTGGAGCAGCTGATGGTGGGTAGCAGAGCAGGTGGATGGCAGACCATCATCGGCATGGATGCGAATGCGCACCATGAGTTGTGGGGTAGCTCGGACACAAACTCTAGGGGTGAGGCACTTTTACAATTCTTTATGAAATTTAATTTAGACATATTGAATAGAGGTAATAAACCGACATTCGTCACAACACGGCGTGAGGAAGTTTTAGACCTAACAGTTTCCACCCAGTTTCTGGGTGACTTTGTTAAAAGCTGGGCTGTGTCTGGGGAAGTGAGTAGCTCAGACCACAGATACATCCGGTTTGAAATCGCCAAAGTCGAAAGAGAAACGGTATGGTACCGGGACCCCCGCAAGGCTGACTGGGAAGCCTACAGGGCAGACCTAGCTGTGGAACTGCGGGGGGTTGAGAGGGCCATAAGGGATTCAATAGACCTCGAGATTGCAGCAGTCCAATTGCGAGACGCAATTACCTCGGCCTATAACGCCAACTGCCCCCTGAAAATGAGGGTGTCCACCAGGAACGTCCCATGGTGGAACGAGGACCTCAGGCAAAGGAGGACGCAGGTTCGTAAGCTGTTTAACGCGGCCAAAAGGTCGGGAGCATGGGATGAATATAGACAGGCCCTATCGACCTATAACAAAAGACTGAGGGACGCCAAGAAGGAGTCGTGGAGGAGGCACTGCGAAGAAGTGGAAAACACGTCCGAGAGTGCTCGACTACACAAGATCCTGTCTAAGGGCCCTCAGACTAACATAGGCTCCCTTAGAACACCCACGGGAGGCTTTACAAGCTCGGGGGAGGAAACTATGGAAATTTTACTCCAGACGCACTTCCCCGGCTGTAACATAATAAACCAATCACCTCCGGACTGGGAACACTCAGAAATAGAGGCGCCTTATAGGCGGGCATCTAGAGTAGACTGGACAGTCGCTAAAGAGGTGGTTACCTGGAGCAAAATCAGATGGGCCATTAACAGCTTTAAGCCATACAAATCGCCGGGATTTGATGGAATAATGCCCATCATGCTCCAACAGGGGATAGATATACTGGCGCCGGTGCTTACCCTCATTATGAGGGCCAGCCTGGCTCTGGGGTACATTCCGAGGGCATGGAGACTGGCCAGGGTTGTATTTATTCCTAAACCTGGGCGTCCAACAGACCAGGCAAAGTCCCTGAGGCCAATAAGTCTCATGTCCTTCTTGCTGAAAACAGTGGAAAAACTGCTCGACCGGCACATTAGGGGCGGTGTACTGGAAGCATATCCTCTACACTGCGGACAATATGCATACAGAGCAGGATTCTCAACAGAAACAGCACTGCACCAACTGGTGCTGAAACTGGAGAATACGCTGGAGAACAAGGAGGTGGCGCTGGGGGCCTTCCTAGACATAGAGGGGGCCTTTAGCAACACCTCGTTCGGATCGGTTCTGGCAGCTGCCCGGGAGCGTGGAATAGAGGAGACCTGCTGCAGGTGGATCGGTTCCATGCTCAGGGACAGGGCGGTGTTCACCTCACTCGCGGGAGGGACTCTGCTGGCGGGGGTCGCGGCGGGGTGTCCGCAGGGGAGCGTTCTGTCTCCCTTGCTCTGGTGTCTAGTCGTGGACGGCCTGCTGGGGAGGCTCTCGGGAGGGGGGTATGAGGTACAGGGCTATGCGGACGACATTGTCATCATAGTCCGAGGAAAGGTCACACAGGCAGTGTGGGAGCGTATGCAGACTGCACTGAAAGTGGTGGAAGGGTGGACGGTTGATCAAGGGCTCGGGGTGAGCCCCGAGAAAGCAACCGTCGTGCCGTTTACGAGGAGGAGGAAGTGTGAAAGCCACAGAACTCTCACTCTATACGGTAGGAGCGTTCCAATGGCCAGGGAGGTAAAATATCTTGGGGTCGTATTGGACTCTAAGCTAACCTGGAATGGTCACATTGGAAAAATACTGCGTAAGGCAGTCATGACCTTAGCCGTCACTAGGCGGCTATATGGAAAAACGTGGGGACTAAGACCTAGTATGGCCCACTGGCTGTACACAAGGGTGGTCAGACCATCGTTAACATATGCGGCACTGGTCTGGTGGCCTAAGGTGACACAATCCAGTGCCAAACAAAAACTAGGCAAGATCCAAAGGATGGCTTGCCTAGGCATCACAGGGGCCATGTCTTCAACCCCAACAGCCGCCATGGAGGTGTTGCTGGATCTACCCCCCCTACACTTCGTTATTATGGGAGACTATACAGACTAGCCTGCAATGGTAGACTGAAGATCAACCCAGGCTTCAGGGGCCACTGCAAAATTCAGGAGATCGTGAAGGAACCCATGCTTGAAATGAGGTCAGACTTCGCGAGCCCGCGAATGTGCAGGGAAAACAACTTCACAGTGGAAATCCCTGATCGCGGGGCATGGCGGGAGGAGACACCGGGCATACCACGGGACGCGCTCGTCTGGTTCACGGACGGATCTGGCGGGGAGCGTGGGACGGGGGCAGGTGTTTACTCGGAAGGACCGAGGGTAAGTCACAGTATTTCCCTCGGAGCCCATGCAACGGTGTTTCAGGCCGAGATGTACGCCATCCTGCACTGTGTGCGGGAGAACAAGAGGAGGGGCTACACCAACAAGCGGATCCTCATAGCCACAGACAGCCAGGCAGCCCTTAAGGCACTAAGTAGCCCACGGGTAAATTCCTGGCTGGTGAGTGAGTGCCGAGACGAGACGAGCGACCTGGCTGGGCAGAATGAGGTGACCCTCATCTGGGTGCCGGGTCACTCGGGGGTCAAAGGCAATGAAGAAGCTGACAGTCTCGCAAAGAGGGGGTCAGCAGAACCATTTATGGGACCAGAACCGGCTCTGGGCGTGTCAAAGAGCACTGCCAGGGGAGCCATTAAGTCCTGGGTCAGAAACCAACACAAGGTGTACTGGGCGGACTGTCCAGGGCTCAGACATGGGAAGTCAATAATTGACGGACCCAGTTCAAAGAGAGCTGTGGAGCTGCTAAACCTTAGCAGAGGACAGCTCAGAAACACAACAGGTCTCTTGACGGGACACATGGCCGTCAAGAAACACCTACATAAAATGGGGCGGTTCGAAGGGGACCTCGCATGCAGACTCTGCGGCGAGGGGGAGGAATCAGCCCAGCACATCTTGTGCGAGTGTATAGCTCTGGACCGGAAAAGACAACTGATCTACGGTCACTCTAGACCGGAGACAGAGCAATATAAAACTTCACCCTACCAATCGCTGTGCAGACTAGTTCAAGGCACAGTGATTTTGGAATGGGTGGAGTAAGACTAGGGGTATGCACAATCAACCAAGGGTTGCGGTGCTATCGGGGCGGCAAGGCCGCGGACGAGCCCTGAGGGAACAAAAAAAAAAAAAAAGTGTCTTTAAAAAATGGTGTTACAAATTTAATTAAAGTTACAGAAGTTTTGCAGAAAAAAATTATTTATTTACAAATGTACCGGTCATATTATAAATATGGCAGGTGTTTTTCCTTTTTAATTGCAAAATTTGCAAAAAAATAAAGAACAAAACGGTTTTTTAAAACAAATTTGTAGTTATTCGCGAACGTCATTATGTAATTTATCTTTAATTTAATACCCACGGTGCGTATACATAGTGTTACTATGGTTCAAGATTGAATATTCTAGCTTAATGGGAAATTTATTGACCTATCGGATTTAAAATATTTTTACGAAAATTGTCTACCATAACATACTTGCTGCACCCAGACCCTCTCAAACACTTACTTACGGTTGCTGTATCCATACTTTTTGAAAATGATAAAATATTGCAGCTTACTATGTAAGACTGCCTATCCCGCCCAGCACCCCCATTTACTCCCAGTCCCGTAAGTTCCTTGGGGGGTGTGAATAAGAAATTTTTCTTCTGGTTTGTGCATCCAGGTGGGGTCCTAGTTATGTTTCTGAATTTTTTTTTTTGAAAAGCGTTCGGGAGCTAATCTGCAAATTTACCGAATTTTGATTACATTCTTCAAATTTCAAAAACTCAATTTGCTATTAACGTAAGCTTTGTTGGTTATGAAACCAACATTTAAGTTTATTTTTGGAAAATTTTTGTATATTTGCAAACCATAAGTAATTTTGATAAAATATAGTACATTGTTTCTACTACAGAGGCTATACCGGTAATCAGATTGATGCCTGCTCGCATTTGCTGTTAAAAACATTTTAATGGAAATTCACTTCCACAACACACTTGCTGCATCCAGACTTTTGAAAAATGTTTATATATTTTCAAACAATAAAGTTATTTCGATGAAATATGGTACATTGTTTCTACTATATAGGCAACCAAGTTTGATGCCTGCTTTTATCAAAGAAAGACATTTACTATTAAAAATATTTTAAAGAAAATTCGAAATTCGCACTTGCTGCGTCCAGACTTTTTTTGCTTCTTCCTCCAGAGTGTTCCCATCATCACCTGGCTATACCGTGTATATATATATATATATATATATATATATATATATATATATATATATATATATATATATATATATATATATATATATATATATATATTGAAACTGACTCTGCAATGGGGTTGTAGGGGGCCCAGTTCGCGCTCATTTGAACCAATTGAAAGTGCTTTTTTTTTATAAAGAAAATGCGCTAAAACTATCCGTTTAACTTGTAGTGAAATGAGTCAAATAACTTTGAAGTTTATCCTCAAAGGAGTAGGTAACCCATCCAAAAATTGGACATCAGCGCATGCAATGTTGCAATGAGTGCTTGTAAGTAGCTTTGTACCTTTGTACTGACTGTGTGATTTGATCAGCACGAACAGAAACACTCTATAACTAGATAACCTGACGCCTAGATAAAAAAAGATTACCTGATGACATCTCATAGTATGAATGAAATATATGCATTTAATGGTAGATCATTATAGCATGCAGCAGAAACGGAGATAATTTGCAGCGCTTTAGATAGTGTTGCTTTAGTTTTCACATTTGTGTGGCAAAGAAATCGCTTTCCCACGTCCCACCGGATCACCTGTATTTTGTGTCGTTTACCTGAAGGATATCCTTTCTGTTCCATGATTACAACAGGTATTATTACTTCGATTCCTTATATGTGGTAATCAAATGCATATCAAACACGTGCAGATTCACTAGAGATTGCTGTATTAAATGTAAATATGTTTATCTCAGGTGATATAATAGGTTTTTGCAAACAAAGGCTTTCTCAATTTAACCTTGACGGAGATATCTTTGAAGAGTTTGAGAAATCGCTTTTGTTCACATATAAATACTTAACGAAACATCGAACTTACTTATCAATTGTTGCTTAATTCTTGGATTGTGCAAGTAAAAGCAAAATTAAACCAAAAATAGTTTAACAGGTTTTTAAGTTTTATACAGGTCCGGTGATATGTTTAAAAGATGAGTCAAATTGCTTTATGTATTACAAAACTTGCGAAAATTCTCTACCATAACGCCATAGCTGCGTTCGTACTTTTTACTGTTATTGACAAAAACTTGGGCACATGTTACAACATTCATTATAATAGGGGCGCTAATTAAATGCTGACACAGGCGCAAAATTACTCTACTGCGGCCCTGATTGTTGGAATACTTTAAAAGAAATCAAGATTTCTTTCCTACAGTAAATTTAAATAAGCTTATTTGTTTTTATTTTTTATTCAATCCTTTCGCTTGCCGTTCACTAAATTATGATTATACTCATGACTTGCTGGTTAACAACGCCACATCCGTGTTCGTTTGTATGTCAACTACCTATAATTTCTTCTTTTTCTTCCGGAGTTATTAATCGATTTTCAATTATTATTGTAAAAAGTTAACTTTTACATCGTTCTTCTTAATATGTGAGTTTTTAAGCTTCTTCAATTAATATTAATTGGGTATACAAGCAGAACCTTTTGAGTCGCCCACGCCGAAATCATGTCATAGCGCGATACGAGGTCGGATCCTTATGCCGCGTCCTTGTCTATGTAAGTAATGGTTGCGTGCAATTAATGATTTTTATTTTTAGCGAATTTTCGTAGAAAAAAAATCAGTATTGAGGAGGTCACGACTTTTGAATTGAAAAAACTTCTTCAAATGAGTGCGAACTAGGCCGATAGTACACATATCCGTGGTCAGTCTAAATTTTGTAATATATATATATATATATATATATATATATATATATATATATATATATATATATATATATATATATATATATATATATATATATATATATATATATATATAATATTACACCCATAACTTAAGGTGGCTTAAATAAGTTCGTTAGCCAGGATAATCGGACCAGTTTTTCCGAAAATTCTGGGTTTTCTTTTAAAAAATTTTGTATCTCCGGGAGTAACAAAGCCATGGCAACCATATTTGGTACACAGGTTTATATTACAAAAAATATACTATATACCGAAATTTAGATCTTTAAGTTAAAAGAAAAAATGTTAGACATTTAAAGAAAATAAATTTGGGTGCCACTCATGATCAGAGAAACGCACAAAACCAAAATATTTTGGGTGTTTACAAAATCGATGGTATATTACAGATATATATTTAAAAAAAAATGCGCAAAAAGATCAAGAAAAACCAGAAAAATAACTTTAAATTTTTTTTAGAGTTTTTCTTTTGAAAACGTCAAAATCGCCATCTAAAACGTGAAAATGGGCAACATTTAGGCAGAGAAATTGAAACTAATACGGGTTATGTAGAGAAAATGTCGCAAGAAGTGTGTTTTACAAAACCGTACGTTTTAGCTCCAACCGTCATTGTCCTTCATTTTACTATAATAATTAAATTAATTCGTTTCAAATAGACCCTTTCTCTGATGCTTTGGCAGTAGTTTTAGTTATATAGTTTATGGTTTAATAGCCTATAATTTTTAGCGAATTTTCGTCGAAATTCTAGTTATTATTATTGTTTTGCGACTTTTCACATTTTTGGCACATATCAAAAATTATGATACGGCGTTTTTACCAATAGATAGGAGAGTCTCATGAAAATGACGCATTCACAAGGGTTTTCGTTAATATTATTCGTGGAAAAAATCAAGATGGCCTATACAGACCGCTCGAAAATAGTGACTGAATTTGAAAAACATTCAAACTGTCGTAACTTCAAATCGTTAAAAAAAAGACTCATTTGCCATTAAAAACATTTTAAGGAGAATTCACTACCATTACCTACTGGCTGCCTACAGACTTTTATTTGATACGGCGTTTTCACCAACAGATAGCGGAGTCCCATGAAGATGACGCATTTAGAGAGGTTTTTGTTTATATTATTTACAGAAAAAAATCGAGATGCCGTACACAGGCGCTCTCAAATAGTGACTGAATTTGAAAAATTCAAACTGCCGTATCTGAATTTTCTAAAATAGAATAGCCTGTGTTTTGTGTTTCAGAAGTGAGTGGCATGCCCTTTGCTTCAAGTTTTGTATAAGGTCTCTATAACTACAGATTCTAATCATGTAGGAATCAGTTTCAATTTTTTTAAAGATTTTTATTCAAGTCTAATAACCCTATGGTATTACTTATCGAATTTTCAAAGAAAATTATTAAAATATTTAAATTAACTGTGGTATAAAAAAATGTAAGAAATAATTAATTTGATAGTTTTATCTATCTTTATTACTGGCAGCTTGTTACATGAAAATATGAGTACTTTTTCGCTTATATTTTTCTCTACTCGCACTACATTTCCGTGAAAAGTTGAAAAAAAATTATAGATTTTCTTTTTTCAATTATAATTACAGACTAGGTATATATAGTTCAAATTTTATGTATTTTTGCAAATTTTTGTGTAAAAAATTTTAAGTCTGTTTTCGCAGAATTTTTTGTTTCCCTAGAAATCATTTTTGTCCTAAGATTTTTGTGAAATTTTGGTAATTAATAATAAATGTTTAATACGTGATTGTGAAAAAATGTTTTCGGATTTTCGTGGAAAAATAGTTTGCACATTTTCCTTTGACATTTTTTTTGTAAGTTTCGTCGAAAAGCCTTTTGTGAATAATTATATCTCGGCAGGTGGGTAAATAGCTTAAGAAGTTCGCTGGCTAGAAAAATCGAACCAGTTTTTCGGGAACATTTAAAGTTTATCTTCTGAAAATTGTTGGTACTTTTTCAAACAATAAAGTTATTTTGATAAAATATAGTACATTGTTTCTACTAAATAAATAGGTTATACTGGCAACCAAATGTGATGCCTGCTTTCATTAAAAAAGGCACATTTGCCATTAAAAATATTTTTATGAAAATTGACTACCATAACCCACTTTCTGCGTCCAGACTTTTTCTCAACAATGCTCGAATTTTAGAACATATCAATAGCTTTTATAGGGTGGGTTCCACAACTGTAAGTTGCGGTCAAATCCAAGAATAGGACTCTTCCGAATGAATATCTGTTATTTTCAAAGCAGAACTTTAAGCTAATTGGCAAGCACTGCGCTTCTTCGAGTATTGATATGTACGGATTCGCTCAGTGCTCTCGAAGCTCTAGAGAATATATTTAATCCGCATGAGTTGGTTATAAGAATACTAGATTCTTAGCGTACAGGAGTGACCAATGTAAAAAAATAAAGATGTTATGGGTACCTAGTCATATGTGGATCGCAGGAAACGAACTCGCCGAGGAAGCAGCGATAGCGGCTGCAAAAATTGGACGACATTGGATGGAGTACTGGTACCCCTAAACTTTCCCCGTACGGCAGCAAAAAATTAATAGAGGACATACGGCAGAAAACAGTATGAAGGACAAATGCATTTCATAAACGGCAATGTACAAAAATGGAAATGCACCTCATCCCTAAGTAGAAGGGATCAGGTAACTTTGTGCTGTCCACGTATAAGTCTTACAAACCTGACATATGCGTACTTTTAAAGCAGACGTCTAAAACCATTCGCAGGAAACGAACTCGCCGAGGAAGCAGCGATAGCGGCTGCAAAAATTGGACGACAGTGGATGGAATACTGGTACCCCTAAACTTTCACCATACGGCAGCAAAATATATATAGAGGACATACGGCAGAAAACAGTATGAAGAACAAATGCATTTCATAAACGGCAATGCCCAAAAATGGAAATGCACATCATCCCTAAGTAGAAGGGATCAGGTAACTTTGTGCTGTCCACGTATAAGTCTTACAAACCTGACATGTGCGTACTTGTAAAGCAGACGTCCAAAACCATTCTGTGAGCAACGCAGATAAACTATTACCGTTAGACCTATTCTTACACAGTGTTCAAAATACGAAAAGACCTAGACGGCTTGGTTTGGCAGGCAGTATAAAAGACATGTTGGGTAATGAACCGGATCACCAAACTTTTTAATTTTTTTTGAAAAAATCAGGATAACGAAACCTCATATAATGACTTAGTAATCTACGCTGTTCAAATTTAAAAAAAAGAAGCTTTTAAACAAGGTGTGCCCTCTGGTTCTTAAACTGTTCATTTACAGTCTGACTTCTTGTATAAAACATAATGTATAATTCTATATCCCATAAACATAATTACCTAATATTACAGTGACTTATACTTCATTATATCTCAAGAGTCTCTCGTCCCTCAAGTATCCTTGCAATTTTAATCCGCCTGTAGTCGCTTATCTGATGAATAAGGTGGATGTGATAGAACCCAGCGCTATTAATGGCAGACAGTGCGAAAACACAAGTGTGACTAGATGCCTTGTCTTGATGAACGAGTACCACTCTTCTCATGCGGTGCTAGCGGAGCGGCAAAGCCGCGGATGAGTCCTCAGGGAGAAAAAAAAAACCACTCCCCTCAAGTTTGCATCAAGGTGGCATAGTACTGTCTATTTATTGTGAAGCTTTTTTTTTCAAAGAATCAGTGACACCTAAAGCATCCCAGAAGCCAGAGCTCCTTTCCTTCAGAGGACGCAACTTTAGAGAAGGCGGGGAGCCACCATGTCTCCATTTTATACTATATATATATATATATATATATATATATATATATATATATATATATATATATATATATATATATATATATATATATATATATAGAAACTGACCCCAGTTGTGGGTTATAGCGGTCCTAGTTCGGGCTTATTTGAAAAAGTGGATTCAAAATCCAGAAGAAGCGATCTCTTCGTAGGCGATTTTTTATATAAAAATTTCCTAAAAAGAAACCCGTTGAATACCTCGTAATAGGTACCTACATCTCAACATAATGTGAGTACGAGTGCGGATTCTTATGCTGTGCGATGATCCTATGTGTAATCTAATAGATGTTAGACAGTCAGCGAAGCTAGATGCGTACGAAAGTATATATATATATATATATATATATATATATATATATATATATATATATATATATATATATATATATATATATATATTTCTACGGCAATAAAAACAAAAGTTCCTTAAACCAAGCGCCGCCACTGATGTGTAGTCCTTCGTTTGCCCTCTGTCTCTGATACAGAAATATTCCGAAACTTGCCAGGTAAAGTTATAAATTAAGTTCAAAAACTTCGTCCGGCGATAAAAATCCAATGCTCAGAAAATTTGCCTGCGATTTAGCCTCCCGCTCGGTATCGGTCTCTACCTAAAACTCAGTATATAAGGTGATGCTTATTAGTAAGCTGTTTATAATTTTTCATCCTCTGATGACCCCAACCTTGTTAGTGAAACGATCGCCAGGTCTTTAAAAGGATGTGTTGTGGTGATTTGGGTTCTCCAAGTGTACTTATGGCTCTACACAGTTTATCTATTACATTTTGTGTTAACTAGAGCTGTCGTGACATCATACTATCTGATTCCGCACCGAGATGGCGATCCTGTGGTACATGTCACAATGTTCTAGGAGGCTGGCTACCATAGCCGTCTTACTTTATAGGTGTGTTCTCGCTGTGATTAGTAAAGCGCACTGACGAGCTCTAATTAGAGCGAAACCGGTCTACGTTTCTAATTCCGCCGAGAATACATCTAGCGTTACATGTATTGTCTCTGTATTAGGGAAAAAATGGGCGAGGGCTAACAATTTAAAAAATTGTTAGTCGGTTGTACACATTTAGTGGTAATTAGATCTGTGGTGACAACATACTACCTGGTTTTGCACCGAGATGGCGACCCTGTAGTACACTAGTACATCTCACAATTTCACCAGCTAATCTCTATACCGTATATACTTCTTAAATAAGGTCAAACCTCGAATACTGCTCCCACATCTGGGGTGCTGCTGCCGCTTATACACTCGTTATCCTGGACTCCATCCACAAGAGAGCTATACGTCTCATTGGTGACCCTACCCTCACCCAAAGGCTGCCATCCTTTGCCCACCGACGTGCCGTTGGAGACCTCTCTCTCTCTCTCTTTTATAGATATCTGCACGGGCACTGCTCAGAGAAGCTTTCTTCCATAGTTCCTCCACCTGCTGTCCCCAACAGATCTACCAGGGGAACAGAGCGAATGCACCCTTTTACTGTCCAGGTCACCAGACATAGAACATCTTGTTATGCCCGCTCTTTTGTCCCGACGACTTCCAAGTTGTGGAATTCCTTGCCGGCGCATGTTTTTCCTTCTCCTCCGAACCTCCAAACCTTCAAGTCGAGAAATAACAAGTTTCCTCTTTCCTCCTTGTCGACACCCACGGTACGATAGTATTTAGGCTGTAAGCCCTCGGGGTGTGTAGTTGAAATTAAAAAAAAAGTAATTATTTTGTTATTCACCGCCAAATATTTAGCTGAACATACAAATTACATAATTTAAGCAAGTAAGTTTAAGTACGTGTTTGTTTTGTGCTGACTTTTATCTTTAATGGTGATCAAGACCTGTTATTAGTTGATTACATTTTGCGTGTGTTAAAGAATGTACAACGAAAACTAATTAAATCGAGGTCGGTCTCTCGGGTTTACTGTTATTGACAAATGAATCTTTCATTCATATTTAATTATCATTCGATAAATAATAGCTTGTACTGTATCTGTTTGTACCTGAAGCTGATTGATTTTCTTGCGTGGGAGGAAAATAGTCAAAATAAAGTGGTGTTTTTAGCGAATTTTCATTAAGAAAAATTGTATGTGTTTCACTGCCGACACACATTAGGTTAATAGCAAATTGAGTTATTGAAATTAGAAGCATTTAATGAAAATTCGCGACCAAAACGCCCTTACTGCGTCTCGATTTTTTCTCTTACAAACGTGTATCATATTTCGATAAAAAAATCAAAAATGCAATAATGTAAGCGATGCTCGAAAACAACATTTTAGGTATAACTAACGACTTAGGGGCCCATCCTGCAATTGTCAAAATAATTTTGTAAGATACAGCTCAAGTCACATTATAATTAACGTATACAATTTTTTCGCGTATTTTGTATAATAAAAATTATATTGGGCTTTACCGTAGACCTGCGCCACTCTGTATATATGTAAACAGATGAAAACTGAAACTATACCCGGATATAGATTCTAGGGGGCCTAGTTTACACTTATTTAAAAAAATCTTTTTGAACTTCAAATGTCGCGGTCTCCTCAGTAACGAATTTTTTCTACTAAATCATAAGTACACTTGTAGAATCCAAATCACCACAACACATATCTTTTAAAGACCTTACGATCGTTTCACTAACCACGTTAGCATCATCAGAGGATGAAAAATGTTTCATCCTCTTTAAAAATATGTGTTGTGGTGATTTGGGTTCTCCAAGTGTACTTATCAGTGCTCATCACAGGTTCCAGTTTTCACATAGTCTACTAAATCAACTAAAAACTATAGACCGTTAAACGATAAACTTAACTAAAACTACTGCCAAAGCATCAGAGAAAGGGCCTATTTGAAATGAATTTTCTCGTAGCATTTTAGTAAAATGAAGGACAATTACGGTTGAAGCTGAAACTTGAGGGTTTGTAGAACACTCTTCTTGCAACATTTTCGTTACAGAACCCACATTCGTTTCAGGTTCTTTACCTAAATGTTGCCAATTTTGAGGTTTCAAATCGATTACTTTGTTATTTCCGGAGATATAAACATTTTCCGAAAGAGAACACAACATTTTCCGGGAAAACCTGCTCCGATTTTCCTGGTTAACGAACTTATCCAAACCACTTACAAAAGGTGTTTACTTACCAAATTTGATCAAAATCGACCCATTATTTTTTTGAGTTATCGATGCGATTTATATTTTATATATATATATATATATATATATATATATATATATATATATATATATATATATATATATTTATATATATATATATATATATATATATATATATATATATATATATATATATATAAATTTATATTATATTATACTGGCACTGGATATGGGTTCTAGGGGAGGGTAGTTCGCGGCTATTCGAAGAACTTTTTTCAAAATTCAAGAGTCGCGTTCGAATTGTTTTTGGGTACGATCGCTTCATGGGGTAGGGGTAGGGGAGTTGCGTTACATGTAAAAGCTGAATACCTCTGGAGTAAACTATTAAACGACCCTGAATGTATTTTATGTTGCCCATGCCATAGCCCATTACCGACGACATTCGAAAGTTATAAACTTTATTGGCAGTGGAGGAGAAAATTTCACACTCTGGAAGCAATAAAATTCATACATATGACATGCCAGAATGTATCACAACAAATAATTGCAGATTGCAGACACGGTGGTGAGGGTGCGTTTAATGAACATGATAATTTAACTTTAGTGGCATGGCTAAGAAAAAGTCGTACAGAAAATGACTATAAGATTGAGATGGTTCTTATGCTTGTTGAATATAATTTTGATTTTAATGATGCAACTAAAATTTTTGGATGACAATGTTATTGTAGCTTCTGCGTCTTCTGCTAATAATTTCGTTGATCACTAAAAGGATGAACAGGACAACGTCATTGTAAGCTACGAATTAATACCAGCTCCAGATTTAAGCCGTTCTGCGTTTTCTGCAAACGAAGAATACTACTACGATGTTCTAAATAAACTAGCTGGTGTGGCATTTTAGTGAATTTTTATAAAAAAAATTCACTAATAGAGAGGTGTCGATGGTGAAACTTTGCAAACATTTTTTCAAATGAGCGCGAACTAGGCCTCCTAGAACCCCCATATCCGGGGTCAGTTTCAATTTTTATATGTTTTTATATATATATATATATATATATATATATATATATATATATATATATATATATATATATATATATATATATATATATATATATATATATATATATATATATATATATATATATATATATATATATATATATATATATATATATATATATATATATATATACAACCGATAACGCAAAACATAATTAACCGATTTTGATGAAACTCGGCAAGTGCCTTTCTTTTATTAATAGCTTGGATGAGTTCGTTAGCCAGGAAAATCGGCCAAGGTTTTCCGGGCAAATTTTGAGTTTTGTTTCGAAAAAAAAAATTTTCTCCGAAACTTACAAACATATTTCGATAAAATTTGGTGTACATATTGCTTTGGGAAAGACCTAACATTTCAGCTTTCTAGTTTAACAGAAAATTGAGCTATTTAAATATGAAACATTTATTTTTAAATCACCGCGTTTCATTCACAATGGCTTATATGAGATCTAGTATGTCGTTGCCCTTGTAACGGAACATTTGATATTATTGCGCAGGTCTGTTAGACGCTGTAACTGACGTTTATCGTATGAATGAGAATGTTTATATGTTTATTTGTTTGAGTCGACGAATTATTTGTGTTATTTGGGAAATTTGTATATACAAGTGCAAATTATTCCTTTATTAATGTTACTGGGTGGATTAAACAGTGTTTGTTACGTTTTATCAACACATATAAAGGATCGAAGTTTTACAAAAGGTGCTGATATGCAACAGGTTAGTTATTTTCTCCTTGATGCTTTGGCGGTAGTTTTAGTTAAGTTTATGGTTTAACGGTCCATAATTTTTAGCTAATTTTCGTAGAAAAAAAATTGTTAATGAGGAGACCGCGACTTTAAAATTTTAAAAACATTTCTTCAAAAGAGCGCAAACTAGGCCCGCTGGAATCCATATCCGGCTTTACGTTCAGTTTTGATCTGCTTACATATATACAGGATGACGCGTTTCTACGGTAAAGCTGAATATAAATATTATGATACAAGAGACGAGGAAAAAATTGTATAAGTTAATTATAGGGTGTCTTGAGCTGCATCTTATAAAATTATTTTAACAATCACCGGCTGGCCCATAAGTCGTTGGTGACCCCTAAAATTTTTTTTTCGAACAGCCTTATTTTATTGCATTTTTTATCGTAATATGATTGTAAGAAGAAAAAAAAAACAAGACGCAGTAAGTGCGTTTTGGTAGCAAATTTTCATTAAATGCTTCAAATTTCAATAACTCAATTTGCTATTAACCTAAGGTTTGTTGGCTAGGAAACCAACGTTTAAAGTTTATTGTCGAAAATTTTTGTACATTTTCAAACAATAAGTTATTTTGATAAAATATGGCACATTGTTTCTACTATATAGGTTATACCGGTAACCAAATTGATGACTGCTTGCATTAAAAAGTCATATTTGATATTCAAAGCATTTTTATAAAAATTCACTGACATAACGCACTTGCTGCGTCCAGAGCTTTTATATCAATAAGATTATCCTTGGTAAACAACTAACCTTAATGATTTTTCAGGTTAAATTCATGCAACAATAACATGAGTTACAAAAGTAGTTGATTTCTTAAACCCACAATTATACCCAATCGTATTTGCGTGTCCCTTGAGGTACGTTATAACCGGAGATTACTGTATCTATCTATGTATATAGATATAGTTTTAGATTTAAATATGATTATTACCTGACTTGACCCAGGATCTATAAAAATTCCCTAAAATGGCAGTAGAACCAATAACTTTAAAAAAAAAGTGACTTTTATATATTTTGAACCAAAAAGACACTTCAAACAACAATACATTGGTAACCTGTTAAAAAAGTAGGTGATTTTAAAGAAAGAGAAGCCTTAGAATTCTCTAGATGACCTTTTGCGATGTCCTTATTTATTCTAATTAGGTCGAAAACAATTTAACCTTAACATGTTACTCATACTTTTAGACACTTATTTGTTTATTTATAAATGATATGCAACGTAGTATAAGTTATGATAAATATCATCAAGGTAATAATAATTATAAAATGTACCTAAATCGATACGTAGATAAAATGCTAGGATATTTACTCTGGGTATATTGTGTTAAGATTGAGAACACGACATTAAAATTATGTAGAGCGGCTCGCTTAGAAAACCTAAACAAGGGTTACATATTTATAACAATGTTTCTCAACTGCCAACGAAATTATTCATTGGTCAAGCTGAAAATGAATTGATAATAAAATCGCTTTGTTAATTTATGTTTTAACATTAAATTATGCTGAATAAACACAACAAATTTTGCAACAATGCTAAGATAGCTAATACCTGTTCGTTCAATGACAAGGTCAATGTTTAAATAGCTTTTTGTTTTCCATTAAATTTACATTACATGTTTTCTACCATTGTTGTACGCGATAAAGTTTTGGTTTAGCTTTTAACGGTATAGATCTTCGATACTCATAAAGTAAGCTTCATCAAAGTGACACCATCGTCTCAATTTTTGAGTTATATTAAAAAACCTTGAATCTGTCGAGGTCTTCTATCGGTTAATAAAAAACCGTAAGTCTGTGTAGGTCTTCTATCGGCCTTTAGGCATACCGCAAGGCAGATTGAAGTCGCAGAATTGCACTACGGCCTCAACGTAGACGAAGACTTAATAGTTGGCTGTTTTTGCAATTTCTCTTAGCCTGTTTCTTTTCTTTTTTCTAATAGTTGGTTATTTTTGAAATTTGTGTTAGATGAAAATGGTAGTTTCTTTTCTTTTTTCTATTTAATACTCTTGATAGTGACTTAAAATGGAAACAAACAAATAATTTGTATCTATGGAGGTCTTTTATGGGCTCCAGGCAGATAGAAGTCACGAAATTGAAGAACGGCCTCCTAACCTAGATAAGGATTTAGTGGTAATTTTTTGCTCTTTTTCTTAAAGAAACATTTGAGTTGAAGCTTTTTTTGTTTCACTTTCTTTTCCTGTTTATAACTCCCTTAACTCTTGATATTGTCTCTTAAAATGAAAACAAACGATAACGAAACCGAGCCTCCGTTCAACATTTGTTGTTTCTGATATACTTGTATACAATATTGTTGTTATTTATAGAAAGTATTAGATGATCCTTTATTGCATCTATTTTATTTTGTCAAAAGGATATATTGTAATTTATTAATTGTTTTTTCTTTCCTTTGAGAAACCGGCCCATACTAAATGCGATGTTAAGAGGCGAAACCGGTTTCAAAGAAGAAACAAGCACGTGCGAAACCAGAGAAAAAGTCTTTAATCTGTAGTTATACACCGTAATAGAAAATTTTCTTTCGAATCGTCGTATCAAAAAAAAAACTTGCATAAAAATATGTTTCAGAACGTTCTGAACCGAAAAAACAAAACGAGCGATATCCAAAAGAAACCGAACATATTAAAGAAAAAAAAAACCTTTAATCTCCTTCAAAGTACCTCCACTGGCACTACTCTTGTCTAATCTCTTATTCCATTGCGCAAGACATTTTTGAAATTCGTACTCCGTGATGCTCGACAGCGTCTTCGTCGTTTTTTATTCACCTTAGCAACATTGGCAAAACGCTTTTCTTTCATGTTTATTTTAATTCAGGAAAATAGAATAAGGTCGAAGGAAGCAAGGTCGGGGGGATAGGGCAGATGGTTGTGCCATTTTTGTTGTTGACGTTGTCGTGGCGGAAAACGAGTCGCCCGACTGCCAAAAATCAGGCCTCTTCTGCCGCAAACTCATGCGTAATCTTTTCAAAACTTCCAGGTAAACTGTCTGACCCTGTAGAACAGGCTCTGAATGGGCAACTCCTCTCACGCCGAAAAAAACCAATCAGCATTCTTTTGGCGTTTGATTTTATTTGACGAGCCTGTTTGAGGCGAGACGAACTTGAAGCCTTCTACTGGCTTGATTATTGCTTCGCTTCAGGGTCATAGCACCGTGATGACCTTGGTAAAAGTCTGGATCATTTAGGAAATCTATCAAAGCGCAATATGCTTCCACGCGACCTTGTTCTTGTTCAGCAGCCTAGGCACGCATTTGGCAACAACTTTTTTCATCCCCAAATCTTTCGGTAAAATTTGCTCTACTGAGCTCTTAAGTCACTCTGGGGTTCACAACTTTGTCAATCGTCGTCGATCTTCCAGGATGTTTTCAACATTTGCATCGGTTCGAGTCGTGGAAGGACGACCAGAGCGAGGTTTATCATCAATTGACTTTTTACCTTTTTTTTTAAGGGGAAAACCACTTGTGTTTTCTCAATAGCACCATCTTTGTGGGTCATTGCTATTTCATCAAATGTGAGGATTTAATTACTTTTAAGTGGACTTGAAAAATGTAGTTTCTCTTCGTTTTTTTTTTTGCTTGTATTTAAAAATGACGTCCAATGTGTTTGTATCTAGAACGATTCTGTAATCATGATAATCACAGAAAGCCTTGTGCTAACGGTTTCACTTTTGCTATATAAAATCCATGCATCTGCCAAATATTGGTGAAAAAGTCAAAGGGATCGGACGACTTTAAGATGATCCTATGGTTTTTCAAAAATTTTGGAAAAAAGAACAGTATCTTACTTAATTTTATTAAAAGTTATTAGATAGCATATGTTTTGTAATGAACTTCCAAAACACCAATATAACGTTTTCGTGAGCAACACCGATGCAAGAATATCATCTAGCCTGGGAAAGTATGCAACCATACACCAACCAGAAGTGTATACCATCGAGATGTGTGCCAGGGAAATTACACAAAACCATTGTGCACACAAATCGATAAAAATATATTCAGGTAGCCAAGCTGCAGTAAAGGCACCTGGTTCCTACCGTTGAACTTCAAAAACCGTATGGAGCTGTAAATCTGCTCTCGACGAACTAGACAGTTGTAATGAGGTGTCGCTGATCTGGATACCGGGTCACTCGGACCTTGATGGCAATGTATAGCGGCCAACGCGCTTGCCAGGGCTGGTGCTCAGGAGGACTTTATCGGACCAGAACCTGTGCTTGGGATATTATCATGAACAGCAAAACGCACCTTGAAGACCTGGATAGATAGGACAATCCAGCAATGGCAAAATCTGTCAGAATTAGCACGCTTTAAGCCTTTGTAAATGGCCTTTCAGGGCCAAGGGCTACAAAACTTCTAGAGCTAAACAGACAACAACAAAGAACTCCACCTGCATACAGGAGACTGCCGCTTGTCACCACATGCACCGAATTGGTCTCTGTGAAGAGACCGAGTGCCGACTGTCTATGGAGAGTGACGAAACAGCAGAGCACGTGCTATGTTCCTGCCCGGCTGCAGAAAGGAGAAGACACCTGCTCTTTGGGAACACACAGCTTGCACCAGAAGATCTGGTCAACTTTCGCCCGCAAAAATTGTCGACCTCTGTAGGAGGCTGGATTTGTTGGGTGAAATATAAGACAATTAGGCGTGAGCCACAATATACCTTAAGGTCGCAGCGGAGGGACCGTTCTGGCCCACTCAGAATTTAACTTAGCCGAACCTATATGGAAAGAGATCTTGGTGAAACTGGCAACGATGTCGAGTTTATCATTATTTGGACAATAATCACTTCAGCCATATAATGAGCTTTTAATTAGATATACACGTGATTTGTAAACGTTGACAATGTGACAATCACGTGGTCAGTTCGTTAACAGAGACCTGATTTGCATCGAGTATTATTTGAATATTGTTATATATGTTTGATACATTGTGTAAATAGTAGGTGCATGTACATAAAAGCCAGAGAAAAGATTGATACTCAGTTTACAGGTTAAGATAACTGAAATTCACCATATTAATTATGTTTTTGTTAGTCTGTCGCTTTTTTCGTTTGTTAGTAGAATCTGCTGGACGAATCGTAACTGGCCCAAGGCTATGTTTAGGAAACAGCTACATAAACATATTGTACTTGGCAACAGCGCTTTGGTTATATGATTTTAGATAGTATGTAGGTATTTAGAATGCATATAAGTGATATTAAAAGAACATCTTTTATATACATTATCAATGAATTTAATATGGCTTTGTTTTTATCTTATTGTGCTTTATTGGCAAATAATAATAATGACAATAATAATTATCATTATGGAAAGTAAATTATACATCGTATAACACAAAGAAGCCAAGGCTTTTGCTTGTGGTTCAAATGCGGTTTAAAATATATTTACAAAAGTCGAATAAAGTGACAGTTTCTGTATTATTTTTTTGACATAATTCTTTGCGGGTGTTTTATGTCTCACTATAGACAAATAGTATATAATGACAATACGGGACACTCCTATGCTTTAGCATGGGTGATATTTGTGACAAATACACTAACGCCACCTCTCGTGAAGTACTGACAACTGACCGGACAATTTGAATTGTATATTTACCTGCATATTATTAATTTAGACAATTGGTTTAGAACCTCGGTGGTTCAGGGGTAAGAACGTGTGCCTCTGAACCGAAGGGTACTGGGTTCGATCCCAGGGTATTCCTTTCCCTTTTTCAGTACAAACTGTAACATTAACATCAGCCGAGGTTCTGGCATTGTATTTGAGCAAGTTGAATGTCTGCACGTTCCGCCCTTCGGAGGGAACGTAAAGCCGTCGGTCCAGTGTCCATGCGATGTTGGGCACGTTAAAGATCCCTACCCTCCTTACAGAAAGGCAGGGGTTCGGCAAAATTTCCAGGATACTGAGGTGAAACTGATCCCTGGCGTCGGTGATTGGCCATAGTCGCGGAAATATGCCGACGTTAAAGAAAAAACACACACACACACACACAATTGGTTTATTATAGATGAATATAAAAGCTTGTACATGACAAAACAGTGAACATTTTCTGATTATATAGTTATAAATAGTATTTGTATCAACAATCAGCTTGAAACCTAAATGAATTCAACATGAATAATTCGGCAAATTTCTCTTACCCATACTCTTATTTCTTCATAATTTAAAGTACCACCTTGAAACCGTCGTTGAACTACTATTTCAAGGGTAGGTATAGGAGTATACTGAAAGCTGTTTCTGAGGCTATTAAGTTACAATCTGTACTTACCTATAAATAATTGTTCTAGGTATAAATGGTAGCACAGTACTCAATTTGCTATATCTCTATATGAAAACTGTCTTACTAATCTAATATTTTAAAATATCTAACTGATATACTTAGTACATAATTAAGCAATTGTGCAGATTAAAGGTGAGACTAACTCTTACTTCCGTGAATAAATCTATTATAGGACTGAATCTGATATTTCTACTTGTCTCTTTAAAAACTTGTCTTGGGAAGATAATTAAAAGCCTTTACCAAGTAAAATAATTTTAAATGTGAAAAAATGTGACAATTTATGCCATACTGAAATAAAAAGGACACAGAAGAATATAGAAAAACAGTTTTCTTATACCACTTATTATTAATGCAAAACTTTTTTTGCCTTCATATTTCTTTTTTTTTTTTGCTGCGCTGGAAGACAAGTTATGATTGAAGCCTTACAACCACCCATTTACAAAGTTTATCTATAAATAGGTACATGATGGTAAATATTACACAATAAATTATCTTCTGCGAACTGTACATATTGACATAAAAGTTATTCTGAATTTGTCTTCTGCTTCAAATCATATTCACGTTTTGCCATCCTTTGGAAACCTATGAAATGTTGATAGATTTAGCACGTTATGATTCGAACAATTATATATTGCACACACCCAACCAATAACATTCATTGTAAAAAACACAGCTCAAAGTTAATTATACACAGTTAAACCCCCACAATTGCTAGTGTTACACGTTCTCGAACGACGTAACATCAGTTATCCGCTAGGGGCGCAGATATTCTTGAAATACGAAATGAGCCGGAGTGTCCTGTATTGTCATTATAAAGTATTTGCTATAGATAACTCATTTACGGTAACCCCCAAGAAGACGGTATAGTGGGTTAAAATCCGGGAAAGGACCTGGCACTGCCGATCCATGTTTTGGGATAATTTAAATTTCAATAATTTCGCGAACAGAAAAGTGTAACGGTGCACCGTCTTGCATAAAATACATATTCCACCTTAATTCTAAGCGTAAATCGTCAATGAAATCACTGAACTCATTTTGTAGAAAATTTATATAGAAAGCGTTTTTGCCAAAGTTTGAATTCTAACCTATCTTTTTTTTCAGTTAACCTTTCTGGTGCAGAAAAAGTGGATATGTCTCATTTTGAACTTCTTAAAGTGCTGGGGACTGGAGGTGAGTACTTTTAATTTTTTTTTATCCTCTATGCTAATTTAAGTGTTTCATCTTCATTCATTTGAGACAAACTTTTGAAGACATTCAACATTCTAAACAATTTTGTCGTCAAGAATCAAGAAATGGTGATACAGAGCGAAGCGTCCACCTTAGTTGTCAAATGATGGAAATGGCAAATAACCAGAGAGATTTCTTAAAGGGCATTTGCTTCACCGATGGCAGTACGTTCACCTTGAATAACGAGCCTAAGAACTGTAGGTATTGAAGCACGACCAATGAACAAAGATTTATTGAAACCAGAAATCAATATCCTCAAAAAGTCAATGTTTGGTGCGGAATTTTCGGCAGGCATATTATTGGACCGTTTTATTTATATTGATGGAAATTTGAATGGAGAAGGTTATTTAGGCTTATTACGGAATAGAATATGACCTTCATTAAACGATTGTTAGGGAAAATCAAGAGATGTGTTATCAGATGGATGGATGTCCTTCACAGAATACCATTGGAGTGAGAGAATATTTACGCAATAGTTTGCTGGGTCTTAATATTGGGCCAGACCATAGTGTTTTATGGCCTCCCAGATCTCGGAACCAACGTTTTTTTCTTTGGGTTCACATTAAATGAAATGTTTCGCTAACGTTCGTTTTGAAAACCTTCAGCAACTTAAGGTAACATTCCTTAAGTGGTATTGTGTGATTATATCGCATTTCTCAATTTTACACTCGTTTAGGATATTTTTTGGCAGCTGATGAAGGGTTATTTGGACATCTTAGCTAACTTTAATTCCACACTTGTCTTTTTGTTTTGATTGTAAATAAACTTCGGGAATAAGTACTTCTGTTCTTGTTCATTATTGTTGCTTTTTTTTTAAATAATAATGTAAAACATAAAACAAAATAGTGCAATAGATTTGTAATGTGATGCTTATAAAAAAAAGTAGGAGTCGGCGCATATGGGGACAACACCGATGCTAGACTATCAACTAGCCTCGGCAAGTACGCAACCATACACCAGGCAGAAGTGTATGCCATCGAGATGTGTGCAAGGGAAAGTATAGAAAACCAGTGCACACACAAATCGATAAAGATATATACAGATAGCCAAGCTGCAATAAAAGCTCTTGGTTCCTACCGTTGCAATTCAAAAACGGTATAGAGTTGTAAATGTGCCCCCAACGAACTGGGCAGCTGTAATGAGGTGTCGCTGGTCTGGATACCGGGTAACTCGGACCATGATGGCAATGTTGCGGCCGACGCGCTTGCCAGGAGTGGTGCCCAGACGGACTTTATCAGACCAGAACCGGTGCTGGGGATAACATCATGCACAGCAAAACGCACCTTAAAGACCTGGACAGAAAGAATGACAATCCAGCAATGGCAAAATCTGCCAGGATTAGCTCACTCTAAGGCCTTCATAAATGGCCTGTCTTTAGTCAAGGGCTAAAAAACTTCTAGAGCTAAACAGACAGCAATTGAGTACTCTAGTTGGCCTGTATACAGGACACTGCCGCTTGCGTCACCACATGTACCGAATTGGAGTTGGTCAGGAAACTGAGTGACGGCTGTGTATGGAGAGTGAGGAGACAGCAGAGCACGTACTGTGTTCCTGTCCGGCGGCGGACAGGACTAGATACCTGCTCTTTGGCAAGACAAAGCTTGCTCCGGAAAATCTGGATCAACTTTCGCCCACACATATTATCGACCTCTGCAGGAGGCTGGCTTTGTTGGGCGAAATATAGACCATTAGGCGTGAGCCACAATAGACCTTATGGTCGCGGTGGTGGGACCTGTATGGCCCACTCACATTCAAACTTAAACCTAAATAAACTTCTGGAATAAGTACTTCTGTTCTTATTCATTATTGTTGCTTTTTTTAAAAATAATAATGTAAAAAATAAAACAAAATAGTGCAATAGATTTGTAATGTGATGCTTTTAAAAAAAAGTCTGATACAATTTTGCTCTAAAATAACCAGGGAAGTCAATATTTGAGCATTTGAAAATTTGCATGTAAATCCCTATGTTGCGTCGGCAGTTGAAGAACCCGGTACTTAGATACACGCCACCTATAGACTTCCGTTTTCATTACACTGGAAAATTCTTTTCGAAGGTTAAGTTCGTTGACTAGTTCTGAGTGTCAAGTTTTTCCATGGAAAATGCTATATCTTTGAAACTCGTCCAATTATTTTTACGCAATTGCAATCAAACCACACGTTCAGCATTCCAACATTAATTTTAGTTGCATAATTGTACCCCAACTTTTCGTGAACTTTAATTTAACTGAATTTTAAAAATGTCGCAAAATATAATCCCTGTCAGAAAAAAACTCATTATTGTCTGTTATAAAGTTGAATAAAATAAACAAAGATGGATATATTAAATCTTTTAGTTGCCAAGAGTTTTTCTAATCAACTTGTCACATCATTTGAGCGACATTATATTGACAGATAAAGTTGGCATGCTTTGGAGTGAATTGTGTCTAAGAATCGGCTACTTAATTTTAATATATGTGTTGCTACAGAGAAAGGGATGTCATTGGAAGGTTATTTATCATCCATACACTAAATTTAACATAAATATGTTAAAACAGGTCCAGTGGATTGCTTAGCGGATAAAGCAGGTTTTGTTTTACAAAATTCGCTACTATAACGCACTTGCTGCGTCCAGACGTTTTATTTTAGCTAACAACCTGTCACTTTTTAATCGTAAACAGGTATCAAACTACTCCTATAATCTAGCAACTTTTCTTCAATTAACTCTGTTTGTATTTCTTACCACTTCCGAGATAATAATCGTGAACATTAAAAAAATTTCAAGCGTTCATGATACGTACAAGCACAATCAAGTACAAGTTTTTTTGTAACATAATGCATATACGTTGTACTAAAGTAAAAAGAAAATTATTACGAAAAAATTGCTAATTGTTATAGAGCGTCCCGTAAAATTGTGGTGTCAGAATGACAACAAATTATTCGGAGAGAAAAAGTCATTTAAAAGACCGTTCTATCCCTTAGCTTGAAAAAGTTTTTTTGTTCGGAAGAGCAACTTGTACTATGTTTTAAAAGTTTCCCCGAAGTCGTCCATATGAAACTCTTAAAATCTATTTAGTTTTATCATCGCTGGGCATTTTTAGTTTGCCTACAGATGTGCTTTCACTTTTTTACACACCACCCCCACATATTGCTACTTGTTTTACCTTTATTTACCAGCTAAATACTGGTTAGAATCCTGATAATACGTTGTTACATAGATTACCAGTTACGACGAGGGGCACAATTAGATTAGAACACAGCTGTTATTTATTCAATGATTAACGACTTGCGCAAATAAAGTATTATATTACAACTACACGAAACTGACAATTATAACCTAACAAGAGAAATGTTTTAAGTTTTCTCCGTTTTCATACGTTTTCCTGATGGTTTTTGTTTGTTATCCGAAGCATCCACATCTTTTCGTGGCCACAAAATCACACCTTCTCGGCTACAAATTTGTTAGTGTGATTAATTCTTCTTCGCATTGTTCGTTCAATTTTTTTATAGCATTTGTTTTATATATTCCCCAAAAGTTCCGAGTAAGGTGCTTCTGTTGTTACTCCTTTATAAAATATTATCCCGATCGCTTGATATTTAATACATGATCTGAAATATGATAATAATAATAATAATAATAATCATAATTGCCTTCGATAGGTATAAGTTTCCCTGTTCCCATATATATTTTACGGATGCAAAAATTTTCCGAAAGAAAACACAATGTTTCCGGAAAACTGGTCCGATTTCTCTGGCTAATGAACTTATCAAAGCCATTTCCAAAAGGAAGGTACTTACCAAATTTTATCAAAATCAGCGCATTATTTTTTTGAGTTATCGGTGCGAATCAATGAAAAAATATGATCATCATCCAAATCCGACAGTCACTATTTGAATAAATTAGGTCGGGTTAGGTTAATATATATAAAGAACGAGCATCGATGAAAACAGCTTAGTTGGACTTCTATAAGCGGCCTTTTACATTTTTTTCAACAACATTTTCTCTTAATAATGTTCTAAGTAGTTAGAATTTTTGATTCTCTGATGACGCTAACTTTGTTAATTAAACGATCTTTACCAAGATGTGTTGTGGTGATTTGGGTTCTTCAGGTGTACTTATCAGTGCTCATCACAGGCTACAATCTTTAATGTTCTTCCCCTTCCAGCACATTTACTTGCTCCATGTCCTCCAACTTGTTTAGGTTTTAAAGGGCCAACATGTTTCTTGTTGTTTATGCACAAAACACTACCAAGCAGGCCTGGATGACCTGATCTGACCTGACCTGACCTGACCCGACCTGGCCAAAAAATGTTGGAGGCAACCGCAGTGAGCACAAAAGTATGCATTTTACAAAAAAAAGTGTTTAAACTTACCGTATGTGAGCAGTAACGAACTAGTAAGGTCAGCAACGCGGCAACAACAAATTCCCTCAATGTAAAAACTAATTTACACAACATAAAAATAATATCACACTGCATAATACAAGGTAGTGATTTTCATCTATCAGCAGTCGATTGATCTCAAACTAGTTGCCTCATAGTGTGGTTTGTTGTATGATTGTCTGCGTTATGTTATTTTTATTGTTAACCTGTAGACGTACCAAATTTGGTTGCCCTTACTTTGTTATTTCCGGTGATATACATTTTTTCCAAAAGAAAACACATCATTTTCCGGGAAAACCTGTGTCTCTTTTCCTGGCTAACGAATTTATCCAAGCCACTTTTTTTTCCCTCAGGGCTCGTCCGCGGCCTTGCCACCCCGATAGCACTGCAACCTTTGGTTGCTTGTGCATGCCCTTAGTATTACTCCACCCATTCCAAAATCACTGTTCCTTGAACTAGTCTGCACAGCGATTGGTAGGGTGAAGTTTTATATTGCTCTGTCTCCGGTCTAGACCGACCATAGATCAGTTGTCTTTTGCGGTCCAGAGCTTTACATTCGCACAAGATGTGCTGGGCTGATTCCTCCCCCACGCCGCAGAGTTTGCATGCGAGGTCCCCCTCGAACCGCCCCATTTTATGCAGGTGTTTCTTGACGGCCATGTGTCCCGTCAAGAGACCTGTTATGTTTCTGAGCTGTCCTCTGCTAAGATTTAGCAGCTCCACAGCTCTCTTTGAACTGGGTTCGTCAATTATTGACTTTCCATGCCTGAGGCTTGGACAGTCTGCCCAGTACACCTTGTGTTGGTTTCCCACGCTCCCCGCCAGATCCGTCCGTGAACCAGACGAGCGCCTTCCGTGGTATGCCCGGCGTCTCCTCCCGCCATGTCTCGCGGTCAGGGATTTCCACTGTAAAGTTGTTTTCCCTATCCAAGCCACTTGCAAAAAGAAGGTACTCAGAAAATTTGTATTATTATTTTTTGTGCTATCGGTGAGATACATACATACATACATACATACATACATTGAGAAAATTCACTAATACAGGATGTTCTATTTGAAAATCTCGCATTACCTGCCCTGTATGTTCTACTAAAAGCCCCTATATGAAATAATTGAAGTTATTATTATTATTATTATTATTATTATTATTATTATTATTATTATTATTATTATTATTATTATTATTATTATTATTATTATTATTATTATTATTATTATTATTATTATTATGTTTATTACCTTAAATTATACAATATGCTTCTACAAAAAATCTAAGACTTCTGGTGTATAATAAGGGTGGATCACATATGGTATATCAACTCACTGACAAACACCAACCAAAAACTCAAGATCTCCATTTCTGCTGGTTATGGAAAGAATATTTTTTTCATGAATGCACGTTGCCAAATTTCCTAAATAATAATTTTTATCTCCTTATATAAAATAAAAAACTTTCAAATGTTCCGGGGTGTCTGAAAATGTCACACCATACATGCTGTTTTATTTGAAAAAACAATGTTTGGTACCTGGTAAGGGTGGATCATGAACATAACCCAAATGTCAGATTTCTGCCCATTTTGGTTCCCTATATACTTCTAATATGCGATCGAGTTTGAACCAATCTGGATATCTCAGGTATGGGAATACCATCACTATCTAACCTTGGAAACCTAAGTTTCCATACCTTATCATCACTTATTTTACCTCTCCTAGATTCAGGTCCAATCTCATATATTACTTTGCTGCAGTATTCGACTACCTTGGACTTGGTGCTGGCACTTACAACTTTTCTGAGAAGTTTCTAACATACCAAAATGCATATGAACTAGCAATCAGTTATGCTGGCCCCACGTTGGGCGCCAGTATAACTAATTTAAATTTACTCATTGATTTTAATCTAATGAATTACTTATCTAAATAATGGCATGTTTTAATGTTGACTTTTAAGTAACAAGAGAACATGCCTCGTGATTGCAGGCGCTTTTAAAGGCTTCCTGTCTTGAAAATACGTCTGATCAACTAACTGTCACGTCTGCAGAATAGTTTTCACTGACTAACAATAAGGTGGAATTATTGACTACGAGCCTGGTGCGCCGTGTCAATGGCTATGACCTCATTATGTTGGCAACTGTTCCTTACTGAATAAATATTTTAAGATGTATTCATGAACCTTATAATTTGGAAAAGGTTGCAACACGTGTAACATGTTACACTTTTTTTATAATTATTAATTAAATCAACATCTTGTATGTTTACCTATATTATATGAATTGATCTTGCCATTCTTGTTATAAAATATGGAGTGTTCCATTTAAAAATCTCGCATTCAATGCCCTCCTATGTTCTAACAAAAGCCCAATTTTTTAGACACCCTGTATGCAATTATCAGTATGCATGACACATCATGATAAAGCAAGCTATTGACAAACAGGAGTCAAAAACCCAGACCTCCACTAATGCTGCCTTACAGTAGGAATAATTTTTTCATTAGCGGATTCAGGTTGCCAAATTTCCTAAATAATATTTTTTATCTCCTTAACGGTTTGAGAGAGATGAAAGATGCATAAAATAAATAAACGTTAAAAATGTTTCGTGGAATCTGAAAGTGTCATAAATTACAGGCTATTTTATTGGAAAAAAAGAAAGTTGGTATCTGGTAAAGATGGATGCGGCAACGCCGCAGTGTCAAAAACTCCTTCAAAATTCATAACCACTTATGAACATAACCCAAATTTCATATTTCTATTTTGGTTCCCTATATACTTCTAATATGCGATCGAGTTTGACCTAACCTGTATATCTCTGGTATGGGTTCTAAGGGCATTAATTGGCGCTCATTTGAAAAAAAAAAGGTCGAAAGTTGTTCCCTCTTTATAAGCATTTTTTCTGGGTGAAAACTCGCTAACAGTGACCTGACCTGGCCTATCCTGTATATCTCAGGTATGGGTTCTAAGGGCATTAATTGGCGCTCATTTGAAAAAAAAAGTCGAAAGTTGTTCCCTCTTTATAAGCATTTTTTTTTCGTGAAAACTTGCTAACAGTAACCTGACCTAACCTGACCTGACCTGACCTATTCCGTATATCTCAGGTATGGGTTCTGAGGGCATTAATTGGCGCTCATTTGAAAAAAAAGTCGAAAGTTGTTCCCTCTTTATAAGCATTTCTTTTTTTTGGGTGAAAACTCGCTAACAGTGACTTGACCTGACCTGACCTATCCTGTATATCTCAGGTATGGGTTCTAAGGGCATTAATTGGCGCTCATTTGAAAAAAAAGTCAAAAGTTCCCTCTTTATAAGCTTTTTTTTTGGGTGAAAACTCGCTAACAGTGACCTGACCTAACCTGACCTATCCTGTATATCTCAGGTATGGGTTCTAAGGGCATTAATTGGTGCTCATTTGAAAAAAAAGTCGAAAGTTGTTCCCTCTTTATAAGCTTTTTTTTTGGGTGAAAACTCGCTAACAGTAAGTTTTCACCTAATTGAGGTTAATATTCGTCTTTTCTTGCTCGAGCATGCAAATTCGACAAGCCTTTTGATTATAAATATAGGTACGTAAATGCACACTTTACATGTCTTAATAATTTACATTTCAGCAAGTGTGAATTCTTAACTCTTAGAAATTATTCAAGAAGCTACGTTTTTGTTGTGTAAACGTATAAGCATTACATTGCGTGATTGTAAAGTTTCGCATTAAGTTTTGGGGCTTATCTTGTGCGTCTCGACGCACACTGCGTCTAGACAATCCTTGTTGAATCGTGTTGTAGCAGACGGGCTGTTACGCGTTTTTTATCAGTCACACAGCCAAAAAAAGCGGGACCGTCTAGGTCAGGCCCGGGAATTCGATATTTTCATGAAGTTTCAATACACCAGACAGAACGGGACAAATCGGCTAGACTGTGATGGGTTGAGAGGACCCTTATAATACAGGGTTAACGTTTGACGAGGTTAGCCACTTCACAATAATTATACCCTCAAAAAACAAAATTGGATTCTCTCTGCTGGTACCTTTGATGCAGAGATGATATCGCCCTCGATAAAGATTTGCTAGATAAGTTATATAGATGATTTTATTGGAATTTTATCTGGAACTTGGGCGCTCCATTGCCTTTAGGAACATTATCCATCAATATTTATAATAGAAGTGTGGGAGGTTCATGTAATTCTCCATTGAGTCAACTCTTCTTTCATGCCAAGACGAGGAGGAGGTTGCTTTTGAAGGATAGGTCAATAAAGTCCGTGTGAGCGGAATTGCTGGCAGGCATCAGTGCTTTTTAGAAACGATTAGTGTCGGCTGCTTGCAACTCCTTTTTACTGATGGACTTGATTTACAGAAAATACTGTATTTCTAGGGATAATAATTATACTTTTGTGTCAGATTTCCAGAAGCATGCTTGATAAGTGAAATTCAGATAAATTTAAGTTTTTTTTTCTAATACATGGTGTTTCATAACAGCGTAGAGCCGATCAACTTGCATATAAAGATCCGATAAAGCTAAAAAGAAAGTTACCGATGCAGCAATCGCTGTTATGGTAGCGAATTTCTATTAAACTGTTTTCCTTAAAAATGTGTGTTTTCGTTTTCTAACGTCGGTTTATCGACGCCCGGGAGCAGTTTCACCTCACTATCCTGGAAAATTTGCCGAATACCTGCCTTTCCGTAAGGAAATTAGAGGGATCTTTAACGTTCTCAACATCGCATGGACACGGGGGAGACAGCTATACGCCCCATTCGAAGGACGGAACGTGCAGATATCCAACTTGCTTAAATATAATGCCACAACGTCGGTTGATCTTAATTTTACAGTATGTAATGAAAAAGTAGAAGGAACCTTGGAAATCGAACCCAGTACCCTTTATGTTATAAAATCGTTGTCCATTTATATAGTTTTCTGCTGCCTTTTCCATCGGCCTATGGATGGCATCCTTGCCGCACACGTTCTCCTATTTTATCTCCAATTCATTCCGTTAATATTTATTGTATCGTACTTAGATTTTTGTATAGATTCAGAATAATGCGTCTATGCCTGTAATCCAATCCAGTCCAGCTCTCTTGGTTATATGAAACAATATTTTGCAGTGCACATTATCGATGCTTTTCGTAGGTCTATAAAAAAAGATAATAATATAATAATATGTTTATTTGTCACAAAAAATTTCACACGTTTGAAGCATTATACAGGCTGCCCACTTGAAAATGAAACCAGCACATTTTAGAGCACTTATCTTCAGCAGAGGTTCCATAGAATGGCCCGCACGATCGCCAGCTTTATCACCCCTAGTTTTTTTTGTGGGGTAACCAATGCTGGCAAATCAATTTAGAAATGTTATAGAATGTGCGCCGACGTTTGTACAAAACTTGTACTATTGTATGGAGGCTGGTGGTCGAAATTTTCAACATTTAATATGTACGTTTTTGACAAATAAATTACCCACCTTTAGAAGTCCAATTTCTCAAAACCTCCTGCTTCAAATTTAAAAATAAGGCACCGTTGAAAAGCTATTTATACCAGCTCTAGAATGATGTACTACTCGACCCCATTCTCATTTCATATTTTGGGGGTGGATCGGACCACCGCTTAACGGTTGGTGTTGCGATGTCGAAAATAAGCTTAAAAGTCTTTATCATTGAAAGTAAAATTTACCTCGAATTTCATAAAATCACTATGAGTGTCCTAAAACGCGCCTTTGAAATAATATAAAAGTCTGAACGCAGCAAGTGCGTTATGGTAGTGAATTTTCATAAAAATGTTTTTAATAGCAAATATGTGTTTCTTTTAAGAAACCAGCTATCAAATTTGGTTACCAGTATAACCTATATAGTAGAAACAATGTGCCATGTTTCATCAAAATAACTTTATTGCTTGAAAATGTACAAAAATTTCCGAAACTAAACTTAAAGTGTTCCTGAAAAAACCGGTTTCCTCCGTCAACCTTGTAGGTTAATAGCGAATTACGCTATTCAAATTTGAAGCATTTAATGAACATTGGCTACCATAATGCACTTGCTGCGGCCCGAATTTCTTTTCTTACAAACATGCATTATGTTTCGATGGAAATGCAGTAACGTAAGGCGTGTTCGATAAAAAAAGAAAGTTTGTATCACCAACGACTTATGGGTCAACCTGTGATTGTAGAAATAATTTTTAAGATGTAGCTCAAGACACCATATAATTAGTGTGTATAATTTTTTTCGTATCTTGTATAATAACGGATATATTGTGCTTTATTGATTTTTTTACGAAAATTCGACAAAAAATATATACCATTAAACGATAAACTCTATAGCTAAGACTACTGCCAAAGCATCGGAGAAAGGGTCTATTTGAAATGAATTTACTGGAAACATTTTAGTAAAATGAAGGACAATGACGGTTGAAGCTGAAACTTTGCAGAACACTTCTTGCTATATTTTCTCTATATAACCCGTATTTGTTTCAACTTCTTTGCCTAAATGTGGCCAATTTGGACGTTTCAAATCGCGACTTTCACGTTTTGAGGAGTACCCAATTTTGTTTCAAATGCTAAGACCTCGGGGTTTGCATTCTTCTTGAGACATTCTCTTTCCACAGCCCGTTTGTTTACATGCACATGCAAAGTTTTTATGTAAGATATACTTAATAATTAATTTGCAAAGAAGTGTATTGCTATTACTATTACTAAGTATTACCTAAAAATTATCTTATATAGGACCACGTCTGTGAAAGATAAAGAAAAGTCGAGACGCAGCATATGCGTTATAGTAGGGAATTTTCATAAATTTTGTAATACATTACGCAACTTATTTTATCTCCTAAGTTATATAATTGGACTTGCTTAACGTTATTTATCGTAAATTTGAGCAGCCGATTTTTATAAAAGTCACTCCGAAGCTCTGAATTTTTAGTGAATTAAAAAAAAATATATTCAGTAATGAGGAGATCCCAACTTTTGAATTTTGAAAAAAATTCTTCAAATAGGCGCTAATTAGACCCCCCAGAACACACATCCGGGGTCAATTTCAATTTATATATATATATATATATATATATATATATATATATATATATATATATATATATATATATGTATCACACCGATAATTCAAAAATTAATGAGCCGATTTTGATTAAATTTGGTGAATACCTTCCTTTTGCAAATGGCTTGGATAAGTTCGTTAGCCAGGAAAACTGCCCAGGTTATCCCGGAAAATTTTGCGTACAGACTTTTTCTATTGATTAATCTAAAGAGTCACTCAAATCGTGTGACTATCCGTAGGTTATAAAGGCTGACAATGCATATATCATTTAATTTATCCATCTTTGTTTTTCTCTATTTAGCTTTATACTGCACAGTAATGTACTTTTCTAACCACAACGAATATACATCGTTCGCGGCATTTTCCAAATTCTGTCTTAATTCCGGAGAAACTTGGATTACATTTATCCAACAAAACTGAATTTTGGCACATTGCATCCGTAGTTCAGTGGCCACAGATGGCAATCTTCCATGGAAAAGCTCGACTCTCACAACTGGCCAACGAATTTAGCCCCCGAATTTTCCATTGTAATGGAAGACTTATTTTTCCCCAAAGAATGAGAATTAAATCAACCCATCCAACTGACATTTTAACTTAGAAAGCAACGCACCAATTCTGATGAACTTTGACGAGTGTCTTAATGATTAAATATAATAAAATAAAATAATTCAGGTATTATTGTACAAAAAAAATTGCACGTCAGGTTTTTTGGAATAGCAATAATAAAATGAAAAATTATATCTCGCATGTCTTTCACTTAGTAATTCTATGAATTATGGCTTCTCTGTTATTTTATTCTATTTTGATTGCACATTTTCACAATTAATTCATTTTAGCGCATTTTCATATCGAAAAATTCGCCAATTCATTGTATTTGGAGTAGGACTTATAAAAAAGAAACACATCATGTCTCCGTTAAGATAACTATATATAGTGTTGATCAACGGTTGCGTGTTTTTTTTTTATCCCCTAATCACCGAACATCCCCTTTTGGATTTCCTTTGGTTTATTCTGTATAAATGTTCTTTGTATGGCATATATGGCTCTGGGGTTGTTATACAATACATACTATTTCCCTCCTGATAGGAAAAGCCCCTCTTTAATAAAATGGAAATTACCCACATCATCTGGCTTAAAGCTTTCAATTAACATCTCCTGTATGCGCTTATTCTAGAGATTATATTTAACGCTTCATTTAGTAGTATGCTATTTCTTGGTTGTATATATATATATATAAAATGTATTTTCTTGTGGATAAATTGAATATATATATATATATATATATATATATATATATATATATATATATATATATATATATATATATATATTGCATTTTGCTTCAGTTTGCTCTACGTAATCCCACTAAAAATAGCAGATACCAAATGAGTTTCCAGGTACAGGGTGTTCAAATAACTTTGACAAGATGGCGTAGTAGCAGCTGCCGATCAAAAAGTTCTATTTTCTTGGAAAAATCATCAATAAATTGATTAATTATGTAACGATTTCACAGTATCTGGAATATTGGGAACAATTTTCAAATAAATAGGTTATAACTTGGGCTTGAACAGCGACATGGCGCAGTAGCAACTGCGGATCAAAAAGTTATATTTTCTTGGAAAAATCATTAATAACTTGATTATTTATGTAACGATTTCACAGTATCTAGAAAATTGGGAACAATTTTCAAATAAATAGGTCATAACTTGGGCTTGAACAGACTTGGCAGACTAGTTTGGTTTCAACCAGCGATCGAAATCGTATTATGTGCAAGCACAGCTGAAACTTTACAATAAGATACTATTAATTAGAAATTAATTTGGACAGTACTATATGATCTATGTGCATTCTAGCCTAACTTCGAATGAAAAATCAATTTACACGTCGTGAAATATCGGTTAAACTTTTCCGTTGCACATCGTTAATCGGAAGTCTCCAAAGTTCATCTTCATTGTGTGCAAGTGTAAGAAGTTACAATCTAATGTATTCTACTATTATAATCTATTTAGGAGGTAATAAACCATGTATATTTTAATATGTTTTAAAGTAAATGCACATATAATAACGATTTGTTTACCAGTAATGGCTTTTCTATAGTTAACTGGTTAATAATTACATCTTCGAGCTACCGAACTTTTAAACCTTTCAACCACCAAAGTACCAGAGTGCATTATCTACTGTTTACCGCTTGTTCATGTTATCTACAAAACGTAGTAGATTAATAAATGATGAAATAAAGACCTCATCTCTCGTTGTTTGTTTTGTATCAAACAGATATTTGTGTTGTCGGTCTCCTTGGAGGAATGTACGCCTCAAAAGCTGAGGTTATTCATTCGAGCACGAGACACGAGGCGATCTCTTTGTTTACCTTTTTGGAGTAATTGTTGCAAGTCACTGTTCACACGCGCCAGGCCGTCCGTTCATCTAGAGATAAATGTCCGTCCTCTGTACGTTGTTCTCTGTGGAACATTGAGATCGAGATCATTTTTACTCGTCCTTTAACGTGGAAACTGCGATTCATCATTGCCGAGTTTCTTAACACCGATGTCAAGTTATGGATGTTGGCTCTGAAATTGGTGGCATTCAAATGATGAGTTTCAATAATGGGGTTCTTCGTTTTCTCAAAAAGATTCTCATCACTCATACACCACCACTGTAAACAGTTGAATACTCGAAAGTTGACATATATACAGGCTGTACCAATTAAAACTTCCCACCTCGAAAATATAAAAAAAAAGCCGAGACAAGTCGACTTTGTTTTCAAGTCGGGTACATGAAGTTTTGGTATTTTGGTTGGTGTAAGTTGGCTAAGGGTACTCAAAGCACCCTTAATTTTTACATGGCACCCCATGTTGAGTGACACCTCATTTCAAAGCTTTCTCAGTTCTGCAAAGGACAACATACGACTTTTAAAATTTTGGTTTGGGTATGGCAATAAAATCTTCAATCAAAGGAGAAGACAAAATATCAATGAACGAAATAATGTTATTAAATTAAATGTTCAAACTGTTTTCACTCCACTTCCATACAATAATAAAATCTTTGCTCCACTTCCGAGCGAAGCATTTCGGGAATTATCTGACGACATTCTTCAACAATTCGCCGACGAAGCTCCTCAACTGAGTTTGGTCGTTTTGCATACATTTTCGACTTTCAAGGTTCCCCATAGAAAAAAGTTTAAGTGTGTTAAATCTGGCAGTCTGGGAGGACACTCTTGAACCTCTGCGTCCTATCTAGTGATTAGGAAGGTTTTGATTAAGAAAATCATGCACATCTTCTGCATAATGTGACGGAGCACCATCCTGCTGAAACCCCACAACTCTTCTGTCAAAGCTTTGTCATTTTCAATACTTCCACACTCGTCGGGTAGATATGCGTTTCCAGTAAATTCGTGTACATGTTTCCATCCAGATTTTCTGGTAGGAAGAAAGGCCCTATGGTGGTGTCCTAGTAAGCCCGCACAAACATTCATTTTCTCCAGATGCTGTGTATGAGTTTCACGAAAAATTCTTGGATTATGATTACTCCAGTAGCGGCAATTATGGCGGTTGATTTGGGACGTACATTCATCGGAAAAACAGATTGAGTACGAAAAGGACGGGTTATTTTTGACACGATCACTTATTTCTTCACGATACTGCACGCGGCGACCAAGATCGTCTTCATTGAGTTCCTGTACCAAATTAATTTTGTATGGGTGATACTTATTACTTTTTAAGATTCGGCGGCAACTAGCTACAGAAATTTCTGAAGTACGTGCAAGTTTTCTGAGACTCAAATTTGGTTCCATTGCGATGTGACCCAGGACAGCTACCTGATTACCCTAGTCACGTACCACCTGCTCATGTTGATGCTTTCTGTTCGCAACCGATCCAGGTTCCCAAAATTTATGCATTAAATCCTGGACGTACTCATGCGATGAATTTTTCTCAAAGATCTGTGCTGTCTGTTGTGCACGGTTGTCATTTTTGTAAAACAAACTAATCATTTCCACTTTTTCAGCAATTGTACAAACCATTTTCACAAATTGGAATGCAATCGACTTTGTAATCATTTTACGGGATATTTACTTGTCTCGTTTACAGTAAAATAGGTAAGAAAGTTGAATTGATAAAGTTTATTAAGAGATAAACGAAAAATCATAAAAGAACATATCTTGATCTAAAAAGTCGTCAGAAAGCGCCCGAAATGCTTCGAAATGTTCGTTCGAAAGTGGAGCAAAGTGAGCTGTCACTCAACATAGGGTGCTATTTAAAATTTAATGGTACTTTACGATCCTGCGTAAGAGGTAGTAAGATACCAAAACTAACGCCATCATGTGCCTCCCTTGAAAATAAAGTCGACGTGTCGGCATTATTTTTTTTTACTTCCGATATTTTCGAGGTGGGAAGTTTTAAGTGGCACACCTGTATGTGTCATATTCATTGCTTTTTTGGTCTATTTTTGCTTATTTTTCAAACAGTTTCGTTCCCTTAGTATAAACCAAAAAATTTTCTTTCTATACGGTTCCAATATAAACGCTAGGCTGAATATACGAGGAGGTATTGAAAAATAGCTTATAATGAAAAACGCAATAATTTTTCAAAAGCCACATTTTATTTATTCAAAATTATCTCTTCAAAGACCTGCAAATTTAGCAGAACGTTGATAATGCAATTCTAAGCCTTAAAAAATGCTTAGTCGTGGTCATCAAACCTCCACCCACGACTTTGTTGTTTGTCGACAATCGTTTACCTTTCAAATGACTTTTTTTACTTTGGAAATAAACAATAGTCTGATGGTACTAAAACTGGCATAGTCTGATGGTACTGAAACTGGACAATGGGGCGGTTAGTCAAGCAATTTAAACATTGTTCCAGAAAATCTAGGAGAAGTATCCCATCTTGTTCCCCGAAAACTAAAGCAAGAACCTTATCAGCCGACTTTTAAAACTGAATTTTTTGGGTCTTGGAAAACCGGGATGCTTCCACTCTTTCGACTGCTCTTTAGTCTATGCATAGCGAATGACTTTGTGGAGAGGTCGGGTAGAAACAAAACTGGCTTTATGGTAGGAGTCATACTGGACTTCGCCACATCATCGGGGTGCTAACACTCCACCGTAGTCTTGGAAGACACCTTACATTGGTAGGTGTAGAGAGGGATTCCATTTGATAGGAATGCAGCGAGACTGAAGAAACGTCTCAGCATACCTGTATGAATGTGAGGCTTTTGGGACTCTTTTAGAACATAAATGTTTGGACCAAGGAGTTTATGTTGGAGTCAGTTAAATGGCGTTCCATGGAAGATAGTCGTTACCTTTAATTTTAGGTCGAGGAGGTTTTGTGCCGAAACCCAGGAGTGGTAGGAAATGGTTGCTGCATGTCGGGATTGAGAAAAAGGGCGCTAGCTTCCACACTGTTGGTACTATTAATACTAATCTCTGGATCATAGTGATGGGCCCATGTTTCGTCAAAAATGACGCGGCGACGCAGAATGTGTAAGGAATCTTCTTCAGAACGGTGGTACATTTATTTCGACATTGTCAAACCGCTGCGCTTCTAATCGGCATTCAAGCATTTCGGAATAAATTTTGCTGAAAGCTTTGAATGCCCCAATCGTGATGAACAATGTGAAGTACACTTTTATAGGAAGTGTGCCATGTTTCCGCTATACGTTTCAGCCCAACTCGTCGATCTCCTAAGCTCATTCCAAGGACAAAATGAATGGTTTCTTGAGTGATCACAAAAATTTTTCTTCCAGAGCTACTTATCTTTGGCATTGGATCGCCCTCCTTAAAATCGAATTGTGTTTTATCTAAATGTAGTTTTTCTTAGGTATTAGAAAATTCATAGTTTTGTCATTAGTCAACTTTTGGATGTCAAACTTCCGACAGCTTATTTATAAATCCTAGTTACTACCGTGACAACTAAATGCTTACTGGAAAATTTCCATGCTAACTGGATCAATTTCATATAATGTAAATTCAACAATTCTGACATAAATTTTAGAAGCTATACAAAACTAACCTTGAAACGAGTTTTTTGGGCATTAATCGCAAAGAAATTTGCAAACATCTTCAGTTTTGAACGGCTTTTGCTCGAGGAAAAAATACTGAAACTAAATATCAACCGTGATACTTAGAAAACGTGCCCGAAAAGCGGAATTAGGTCCCATAGCACTGGCACCTACATCCAAATTAAGACGGATTTTGGTACATACCCATATTTAATTTTTCTTTCCAGGGAAAACTAGATTTGTGAGTTGCTGGAGATTTTAAAACAGCGGGAAAACTATTGTTTTTCAGATGCATTTTATAAATGGCGTGGATATATATTTGGCTAATCTAAGGTGCTCTCGTATATATTTCAGCATTTTCGCATATCCATATTAAGTTGGGAAATGTGGAAAATGACCAGTTTGGTGATGTTTTTTTCAAAAATTGACTTAAGCGGGCTCCACATTTGCGGCACGAATTCACGTTCGCGCTCCGCGATCTCTTTGTCGCGGGACAGAAAACTTACGCAGGCTCCACATTTGCTACGTTCGCGTTCGCGTCCGCAATTGCTTTGTCGCGGGATAAGATCTGCTTGTCGCGCTAGTTAAGGGCCTTGATTTATTAAGCGGGCTCCACACTCGCGGCGCCAAGGCCGCGAATGGGAGTGCGGAGGCTTTCGCGTAGTTTTAACAGTTCACGTTCGCGCGTCGCGGTGTTCCCGTCCGGTGTCGGTTTTCTGTTCCGCGACAAAGGAATCGCCGACGCGAATGTGGAGTCCGCGTTAGTTTTCTGTCCCGCGACAAAGAGATCGCGGAGCGCGAACGTGAATTCGCGCCGCGAATGTGGAGCCCGCTTTAGGTTTTTTACCCTTTGGTGAGCTCGACGTTACATTCTCTTGTCTCTGTTAGTTTTTGTGGTTTGACGAACCGCTTCGGCAACTATGGCCAGCAGCGGGATGAATGATTAAACATGATGGAACAAAGGGTTATATTTGAATTAAAAGCGTTATATTTGAATTAGTAACATACCAAATTTATTATGTTCTGCCTGAGACGCGAACCCAAATCAAAACAGGCGTGTCAAAGCTAACAGTCTGATGTTGGCCGATTTTCACACAGCTGGTTGTGTATATACTGGCTCGGTAACTCATTTAACAGGTGGGTGAGTTGATTTTTTCAGCTGATATATGATGAAAATACATGATAATATTCGTGAGAAACATAAAACGCTTCGTCCAGAAACATGTTTGGTTTGGTCTTAAAAAGTGGAGAAGTGGAAAATACCCTAGGTTACCTTTTTGCATTTGAGTGAAATGAAAATATAATACAATAGTCGTGGATAGGTTTCTTTTGTTTCTAGATAATTAATCAGTATTTAAAGTTTGGCAACAATGGTAGGAGTTTCATGAAATATCTGTTCAAAGTACATCGACTCTACTCTGTAGCCAGGCAATGAAAATCCGCGTCATACATTTAAATATATCTAAGGTTTTTCTTTATTTGCTGTTTTCCCGATTCTTCTCCGTAGATATACGACTTAAGGCAATCGTCATTTGATTTACCGATCTAAAATAGTAGTGCTTTAACACATTTTCATATAATTTACGTCGCTGTTTGTTATCTTTAATGTGTCGATAATATTTATGGAAGATTTTTGATCATAACATCAACCAGCTTAGACACTTTTCCAGGGTAATATTCCTAAAATATTACTGTGTTTCTAACGACGGAAAATTCGTTTTATTTATATTTATTTATTATTTATTTTATTATTTATATAAATCTCTAGTATAGGCGCTCTTTCCCAATGTGATTTTACAATTTGCAACTAAAGTTCAACGCACTGTTTTTGACATTTCCATTTTTTTTATTAGTACATACTGCACCTCTACATCTGCGCAGGATATGACATTTGTGTTTCATGAGTTGTATATATACATTATCCGCGCTTCGGATAAGGTGAAAACTTGTGGTTTTATATTCTCTTTTCTGGTTCTTGCTGGATACCCATTTGACATTTTTAAACAATGTTACCAAAACCAAATCAAGTTCGGCGCAATTTTTATTCTGTGCTTGCGTTTTAAATAAAAAAATTATGTACCAAAAGAAAATGATTAGCTCTAGCCTTTCGAAACTTACCTTGTTTTCAGTTATATTTGGGGAAAGTCATGTAATTTCATTGGATATTTCTGAAGTTTTCGAACGGACCTGGCCGACTTCCATCATATGGGTTACCTTCGAAATTATGCGTGTGAATATTTAGTTTTTTGACGAAGCGCTCCTCGCAATCGATGAGATTTCATCAGATAAAATAGAAATTAATGCGGGTGTTACACAGAGTTACGTTTAGGCAACGACATATTTTATTTTGGATATAAATTACCTTCTGTTAACGACCAACAATCCGATGACGATAGCGCTATTCACAGTTTTCACCTGCTCGCCCAGTATCTGCGTCTAACTCCGTATTAATTGGCCGAAGTAACCAACTCCCTAAATGATGAGTTGTCTCAAGTTTCTTAGTTGGGGCTCTGCGAATCGGGTTATGTTAAATGCTTAAAAAACACACAAGCTAGGAAGACAGACCTACTTCTCCGGACATTCAGAGTGTCTGGCAAAATACTCAAAAAATCCCCCTCCTTACATTGGGTATGTTGCAACGTCTCTTTGCTGACATTTGGATGTTTCCAATATTGCAAAAGCAGCGACAAAAATACTTTGGTTTCTGTTTCGGAATAAAAGTTTGTTTTCATCGCAGCAACTTCTTACGCTGTATGAAGCTCATATACTTCCACAGTTGGAATATTGTTCACATGTCTGGGGTGCTGCCTCAAAGACAAACTTACCTCCTTCCCCAGATTTTGTTCAGAAACCAGCTATTTGTCTTATATGAGAATCATATACAACACTCAATCTTACTTAGCTAGACCACAGGAGAAAAATTGAAGATCGATACTATCATCGAGATTGCTCACTAGAAATGGCTTCGTTAGTACCTCCGCTTGTGACCTTTAATCGGCAAACCGTTTTGATATAAATGCAGGTTTTTAGTGTAAATTACCCACCTAACGAGCAATTCGTTGCGAATTTTTGTTCTTTTCTAGAGCGTCTAAACTTTGTGGAGTGCCCTCCTGGCAGATGTATTTCCGAAGATATATAATCCCCAACCATTGAAGAACCGAGTAAGCATGCATTATGTGGCACCTGAATCAAGTTCCTGATGCCTTAGAGACACATTTCTTGAACTACTGCTTTAAAAAAATTGTAGTTTATTGATTTGAAATGGCAAACTGAATCCAAGAAAAAAAGCCATGAGTTGCAACAATCAGTAGCATTTGGTGTAACAATTAACAACTAAACTATCCTTAGAAGGCATCTAGAAACTGGTAGGATCGCTACCACAAAAAATAACTCATACCCTATCGTACGAAAAACAAGAGGTTGTCATGAGCCCGATGGACTACAGAAGACTGGAAAAAGGTATTCTTCACAGATAAGACTTACTTCCTAGTTCAAGATCAACGATATAAATTTATTAGGAAGCCTCCAAACGAACAAGTGACTTAATTGACCAAGCTTGTCTAAGGTCATGTTAAAAAACTGTTCTTTTCGCGCCTAGGGGTTGGATATCTGGTGCCAATAGAAGGCATAATGAACAGAATGAAAATACAAATCATTATTGGAACATCATTTGGACAAAGAACCAATCCCAAGGATGACCAATTCTTTCCAGGATTCTGCTCCATGTCACAAATCGAAGGAAATAAAATATTCTCAGGATAAGGGGATAACAGTTCTAGGCCGGTTCGGGAATTCGCCTGATCCAAACCTCATTAAGAACCCATGGTCCGCTTGCAACGCTAAACTATGCACAATCGACTGCACTATAAAAACAAAGTCGTCATTGAGTTGTGTTATCAAGATTGAAAATGACATAAACTTGTTGAGTCAATGCCGAACCGAAAAAAAGCAGTTATTGAGGCCAACGGGGGACATATTTCCTATTAATTTATATAATGGTAATTGCATAATTTGAGAAAACTTAATTTTGTAAGCAACAAACCATTTTACTATAAAATTTGCACAACACTGTATTTAAGGTTTTTTAAGCCCGGTCCACAACATATCACAACACATTAATAAAACTATTTGCTAATTTGCTAAGCTAAATAAAAGATTAAAAAAGTCATGTCGACATGTCAAAATTATAGTTGCAAGAATTTTAACATTGAAAGGTTTTTTGGAAGTCACTTGGGATGGACTGTGGTTTGAAGTTAAGTTTATAATGAAGAAAGGTTGGAGACATGCTGGTGTTGGAAAAAAATAAAATTAGAGCAAGATCTGAGCAAAATTTGTAAAGTGACAGTTAAGGTTAATCATTTTTGACAGTTTTGTTTAGAATGCATCATTTATAAAAAAACTCGAAGACGCAGCAAGTGCGTTATGGTAGTGAATTTTCATAGAATGGCATCAAATATTTTATTATAACTTTTTTTCTTGTAACATAGAAATCTAAATTTTTGTGTATAGTTTACTTTTTATATCGTTAATCTACCTACCAAATTTGGTTATCATAGCTTTTTTATTTTTTGAGATAAAATTTTTTTTCGTATGAAAACTCTAAATTTTCCGGGAAAACCTCGTCCGATTTTCCTGACTAACGAGCTTATCCAAGCCAATTACAAAAGGAAGGTACATACCAAATTTTATCAAAATCGGCCCATTATTTTTTGAGTTATCGGTGTGATACATATATATATATATATATATATATATATATATATATATATATATATATATATATATATATATATATATATATATATATATATATATATATATATATATATATATATATATATATATATATATATATATATATATATATATATATAAACATATAAAAATTGAAACTGACACCGGATATGGGTTCTAGGGGTCCTAGTTCGCGCTCATTTGCAAAAATTTTTTTCAAAATTCAAAAGTCGGGATCTCTCCATTAGTGAATTTTTTCTACGAAAATTCACTAAAATTGTGTCTTATACAAGCACAAGCCAAGCTTAGTTGTATCACGCATTGTATAACTGTGATAAATATATTATTATTATTATTATTATTATTATTATTATTATTATTATTATTATTATTATTATTATAATTATTATTAATAAGTAAGCAATCTTTTATTTTGGGAAAAACCAAGAAAAATCATTTTGCGTCTTTCTGATCTGGCTCATTTTTAACCGACCTCAGAAAACGAGGAGGTTCGATATTCTTCTGTATGTATTGTTTTTTTATGTATGTCCGATATTTTCGTCAATTGTGGACCAATTTGAGAAGAAAAAAAAACTTTTGTTGTTGAAAGGGTGGTCCCATTTTCACCGTCAGGATCGCATGATGGGATCTCAGGAAAATCGAGGGAAATCTTTAAAAAAAATCTTATGTATATTAAATTATGGACCAATTCTAAAAACTCTTTTTGATATACTTCTGAGGTCATCCCATTTTCACAAATTCAGGATCTGTTGATGGTATCTTAGGGAAATAGAGAGAAATCCTCAAGAGATAATTTTGATGTACGTTTACCTATATTCTCGTCAATTGTGGACCAGTTTTACCAAATATTTTTTGGTTTGAAAGGGTATACTTCCGAGGTGGTCCCATTTTCACAGTCAGGATTTGATAATGGGATCTTAGGGAAATCCTCTTATAATCTCTGCAACTTAAAGTTTTACTGTAATACGGCACTTCGATTATATTATAGCAGTTTCTACTGCCGCACTCACTACGTACGTATATTTACACTTAAGGTGGAAAAATAAACAAACTTAAAAAAATTAATCGACTTCAAAATAGGCACTAAAAAGTGAAACATAACTGGATTATAGGTTCAATTCGCAGGACAAAAATTAATTTAAATGAAATATTATTATACTCGCTACCTACTTATCTGTTTCAAGTCGGTGCCAAGCCCTAAATAGCTTAATTAATAACGGATTATTATTCAAATGAAATACCTAAATATGTTATTAATGATCAAAGACCAACCCACGCTTACACATTCCGTCGCGTGCGCGGAGAAACTTGCGTTGTGGCGGGAGTGGACCTAGCCTATCTGTCTATTACCTAATTGGCTTGGCACCGACTTCAAAGAGATAGGTAGGTAGCGAATATTATATTTCGGTTAAATCAGTTTTTGTCTTTTGAACTAAACTTGTAATCCAGTTATTTTTCGCTTTTTAGTGCCTATTTTAAAGTCGGTTTATTTTTATACATACATACATAGTTATTGTATATACCAAGAACGAAGTCATTACTTCAAGACTTTCGAAAATTATCATCATAACAGTCTGAAGGAGGTGTAACCATGACTATCTGCCTTCAGTAGGCTTTTCATTTCATTGTGGCTTCTGAAGACTTAGAAAAAGTACCGATTACAGTTACCTTATTTGACAGTCAAATGGTTATAAAATGGAAACATAGAACTAGAAAATATTAGAGTAGTCTGCATTTTGCTGGCGTTATCAGACGTACCACTTAAGAGTTTGATATATTGCCCTGATTTCATAAAACCATTTGGCATTCATTACAAATGTAGACTTTTCTATACTTTACGATTTTCTTTTGCTCCATACTTACCTTTTGGCAACGTATTTTCCTTGGTAATGAAGTAAGATGAAGTGAGGAAATACGAAAGAGTAGCAGATAGCAATAAAACAATGTGGAACCAAAGAAGGTATCTTCATCTGTATCTTATATCTATCGATATCTTACAGGAATGAACAGACACGAGCAGGTGTGGTGTGGTGTCGGAATAAAGAACTGCAAATTGACTGTATAATGTATAAGAGATGTTGCTCATATGAATAGTAAAAATGCCATCGCGAGCGTGCAAAAGCCGTGGCTGTTGTATCGAAGTCATCTAGATAATTTCTAATAGAGGCAATATAGCGGTAGGTACTGTGGAATCACTGACACTGAGAGAAAACCAATTTGCAGTACATACCCGTATCGTGTCAATGTCCTGTAGAAGACGCAAGACAAAGATACAGCTAATGGCGCTACGTCGGTTCGGCGGCCACCTCGGCTCTTCTTACTAGAGTGCCTGCATATCGTGGAATTACTGATTAGACAATTGAATTTTTAAATCAACTGACTGGTGTGTCTTACATAGAATACACCACATAAATTACAACGCTACTTAAAATCCGTGTAGACTTATGAAACTTGTCAATTGTCAAGACTTGAACTTTCACACTTGAGACATGGAACCGATACAACTTTTACTTACAGCGAGAGTTAGACTCTGGTGTCATCTAGATCTTTGCCTGGTAATTAATTTTCAGACCTTTTTATCAACTGTTGGAACCCTAAGAAGCAAATAACAAATAATTATATATAAATATGAAACTCAATTGCCCAGTTTCACACAGCTAGAATAATTATTTATAGCCGATTAGTTAATCAAGGCTTTTGACGGCCAATCACAGCTTCAAAATATTTGGTTGTCATGGCAACAGCCCGAATCATAGTTTGTAATTGGTCGTCTGAAGCCTTGATTAACTAACCTGCCGTCAAATATTTAATCGAGCTTTGTGACTATCAAATATATATTGAACTATTGAAAATAACTACCTGACCCAATACAGTGATAGTCAGTTCATTTTTTTAATGGCAAATAGAGAAATAAATGTGTTTCACTCGCAAACATTAACGACAACAGTCGAAAAAGAAGGCTTGTGCGATTTTTTGACAGTTGGTTAATACTTGCCGAAATGGAGCGTTGTAATATGTCGCAACGCATTTTGTATTGAAAAGTTCAATAAAATCAGATTGTAACTCCACGGTTATTTCGTCGTCAATTGAATGTATGTGATATTTAGAATGGAAGTGTAATTGCATATTGGATGCGTAAGTAGCAAAACAATGGTAATCAGTTGAAAAAATTGCAATCCCGAAAATGACGAGCTACTGAGACAATCAAGTCTTCGTAGTCCAAGTGAAACGACTTGCAGCAACGTTAAATGTATGCAGTGCTATCGGGGCTGCAAGGCCGCGGACGAGCCCTGAGGAAAAAAAAAACGTTAAATGTATCTTCTACGAGTACCCGAATAATTCCGCAGAGAATTCCATCTGTATAAAATAGCAGCAGTTTAGACGGTAACTAAATGTGATAAACAGTACCGTACTTAGTGCCTCGGTGGTTCAGTGGTAAGAACGTGTGCCTCTGAACCGAAGTGTACTGGGTTCGATCCCAGGGTACTCCTTTCACTTTTTCAGTACATACTGTACGGTTAACATCAACCGATGTTGTGGCATTGTATTTGAGCAAGTTGAATGTCTGCACGTTCCGCCCTTCGGAGATGGCGTAAAGCCGTCGGTCCCGTGTCCATGCGATATTGGGCACGTTAAAGATCCCTACCCTCTTTACAGAAAGGCGGGGGTTCGGCAAAATTTCCAGGGTAGTGAGGTGAAACTGCTCCATGGAGTCGGTGATTGGCCATAGTCGCTCACTACCACCTCACTTTATGGTCAATAAATATAAATTTCGCTACTGGGTTACAGAATGCTAACGGCTGAGTTCACCAGGCGTCAACCCCTGAGTTTAGGCGCTCATCTGGTTCCTAGCGATACATTTCAACGACTGGATACCGATGAACGCACTGATAACTTCAATCACTATTTTGTTCCGTTTATCTGCTTTTCCACTTTGACAAATCGGAAACATTTGAGTTCCAGCAGAAACTCAGCGGCATTGGTGAATGCATACGTTAACACAACTATGGTTATGGATAAATAATAGCATTCAAGCGAAATGTGGCATCAAAAGGCAGCTATATGAGGGAGTATTGAACAACACTGTTTCTAAAGAAGTATATAACGACTTTGCTAAGGATTTGAAGTGATTGCAGGCAAGCTAAGCAAGCATGCAATACCAACTTCATAAAAATAGCGACAAACAAGACAAAAGCTACATGGCAAGTCGTAAGGCAGGTGACTGGATGCTCAGGAGACCAGAGATTTGACTTAAAAAATTTGACTATAGATGGGGATACGGATCAGGAGCGGTTAAATTACATAAATAAATATCTAATCGACGTGTGTAAAAACATCAACACCAAAAATGCTCCAGCAACGGATAAAATTCAAGATGTTAATGACACAATATTTTTTTACCCCACCCATGAAAGTGAAGTGTTCAATACAATTTTTGAACTTAGAAACACCAATTCAGTAGGTTTTGACGAGATTCCAGTAAGGCTGCTGAAATAATGTGCTGATGTTTTAGTCAAGCCATTAGCACATATCATTAACTTATGTCTTGCTCAGGGATTGTTTCCAGATGACCTAAAAAACTCACTAGTGATTCTGATACATAAGAGTGGGGACATATCTCTACTTAGTAATTATAGACCTATCTCACTAATTTCGAACATAGCAAAAATAATAGAAAAATTGTTTGTAAGCGAATAGTGGCTTTTTTTTTAGAGAAACACAAAATATTTAGTGAGACTCCAAATGGCTATATTAAGAAAAGGTCAACTAACAGCGCAATATTTCAAGTTATCAAGGAAATTGCAGAGGGACTGAATAAGCGTGAAAGCACAATGTGTATGATGCTCGATTTATCTAAAGCTTTTGGTAGCGTGTCCCACGACACACTGTTAATTAAGTTGGAATTGCTGGGTTTCAGGGGAGTTTCGCTAAATTTAATGAAGCCATACATATTGGACAGGAAACAATGTGTGGCTTTTAATGATCATTTCTTGCATCTGAGTGGAAGGTTACAGAACGGGATGTGCTTCAGGGCTCAATTCGTAGGCCAATCTTGTTCTTACTTTATGTTAACGAACTGTCTGGAGTGTTGCCCCATAAGACAATCGTGTTTGCTGACGATACATCTTTGGTTTTACGAGCTCCTTAAGTGGTACAATGGAATGAACTTATAACTGAATGTCACTAAAACAAACTTGATCCCATTTAACTATATTAGAGTTAACCAGTTATCGCTGAAATTTAACTATTGCTAAGCACGCAGGATGATGTTAGGTTTTTGGGCTTGAAGTTTGATTCTCAGTTGAACTGGAGGGCTCATGTTGGCTATCTAGCAGGTAAACCGTCAGCTTTTAGTTATGCTTTACGTGTTCTGTCCGATTCTAGTAGTATGAGTGCTGGCCTCGAGGCGTACTACGCATATGTGAACTCAAGGCTTCGATATGGATTAATGTTCTAGGGGAATTCCATAGAAGGCGGTAGAATCTTTAGGCTTCAAAAGGCTTGTATCCGCAGTATACTTACCTTGCCAAGTTTGTATATATTAGAGTGTGCATGTTTTGTTAGAGAAAATCGGAGTTTGTTGTCAGATTGTGAACAACAGCATCAATACAACACTAGCGCACGTTTGAAGGATCAGTTAATTGTTCCACAAACTACAAAAAGTATTGTTTACAATAATAGTTCCGTGGTGCAGTCCCTAAAAGTGTACAATAACTGACGGTGCAGAAAGGAGCTTCCACCTGCAAAGATGAGAAAAACCTGAATAATATTCTGGCCGCCAAGTCCTATTGTAATATTGAGGATTTTTTAGCTGATAAGTTGTAGCTGTTTGTAATCAATATCGTGATTGCATAGTTTTAGTGAATTTTCGTAGAAAAAATTCACTAATGGGGAGATCCCGACTTTTGAATTTTGAAAAATTTTTTGCAAATGAGCGCGAACTAGGACCCCTAAAACCCATATCCGGGGTCAGGTTCAATTTTTATATATATATATATATATATATATATATATATATATATATATATATATATATATATATATATATATATATATATATATATATATATATATATATATATATATATATATATATATATATATATCTATGTATGTATGTATGTATGTATGTATGTATGTATGTATGTATGTATGTATCACACCGATAACTAAAAAAGTAATGGGCCGATTTTGATAAAATTTGGCATGTACGTTTCTTTTGTAAATGGCTTGGATAAGTTCGTTAGTCAGCAAAATCGGACGAGGTTTTCCGGCAAAATTTTGAGTTTTCATTCGAAAAAAATTCTTACCTCAAAAAGTAATAAGCCGATTATAATAAAATTTGGCATGTACCTTCCTTTTGTGAACGGCTTTGACAAGTTTGTTAGTCAGGAATCCGGGAAAATTTAGAGTTTTCATTCGAAAAATTTTTATCTCAAAGAATAATGGGCCGATTTTGATAAAATTTGGCATGTACCTTCCTTTTGTAAATGGCTTTGATAAGTTCGTTAATCAGAAAAATCGGACGAAGTTTTCCGGAAAAATTTTGAGTTTTCATTTGAAAAAAATTTTTATCTTTAAAAATAAAAAATCTATGATAACCAAATTTGGTATGTAGGTTTACGATATAAAAAGTAAACTATACACCAAAATTTAGATTTCTATGTTACAAGAAAAAAAGTTATAATAAAATATTTTGTCAGATCATTTCTATGAAAATTCACTACCATAACGCACTTGCTGCGTCCAGGCTTTTTTTGAATTGTAATTCCTGTTTTTTATGTTTTTTTAATGTTGACGTGTTCTACACATTCTTTTATGTATTGGTGGTGCGAATAAATATATTATTATTATTCTTATTATTATATTATATAACTGTTGCAACTGTTGGCGCCTGGTGAATTCTGTCAACGTGTGTTACAATATTGTTATGATTCTTTTTAACATCAAATACATCTGACATCCGATAAAAACTAGATTCATTTTCCTACAGTGTCCTGGAGTTAGCCCCGTCAGGTCGTTTGGGTCATTGGAGGAGGGGGTGATACGACGGGAATTTAAACATGACTAGTAAAGTTAAAAGTGTACATAGTTATATGTTATCTTCTTCACTTTGTTTTTTACCAAGTACTAATTTATTTTGTCAAAATGAGATTTTAATTTAGAATGACTTATATTATTTCTTGTGCTGCTATTTTTTCTTCTGTGTTTCACAATGTGTATTGTTTGAGGCTTACGGTAAGCACTTCTTGATAAGTCACTTTGCATAATCCTAAATATATAGTTCATAATTTACCCTCTCATAAAGCCCAATTGTTGGTGAAGCGAAGGCCCCACTTAAAATGATTTGCCATGGTTTAAGTTTCCCTAAAGTATGCTTACATATTATATATATATATATATATATATATATATATATATATATATATATATATATATATATATACATATACATATACATATATACATATATACATATATACATATATACATATATACATATATACATATATACATATATACATATATACATATATACATATATACATATATACATATATACATATATATATATATATATATATATATATATATATATATATATATATATATATATATATATCTCCACATATGCACCAGTTTACTTTGTTTTAGTAATAAATAAACTAGTGGTAGTATATCATTATTTTAACCAAGTTCAAGTTGATTGTAGAAACACTAGTTTAGTATATTTGAATGTAATACACGAGATTATATCTAACCCGAGTAAAGGTGTAATCCCAGACGGGGATGCTTTTACGAGCTATGTACACAAGGGGATTGCATCGATTGTCGCTCTTTTAAATACAAGGATGTACAATTATAGTTTCCCAGTGATAATGGGGCTCGTTGAGGACCCCTGCGCTGTGGTTTTACGTAGACTTGATTTACGTCAAGACGAGCTTTGCTTTAACGTCGTCTAGTAAAAATCAATTACTTCCACATCGTCAATCCATGTGGAAGTACGGCATCGGCGACAAAAATTTCAACAATTTTTTTCTCTTAAACGTCGTAAAAAGTGTCAAAACATATATAGAAAACATGATTTGAGAACAAACATTTTTTTGTCTGTCGGTTTGTATGCCTGTCTGTCTGTTTGTTAGCCACGATAACTTTAGAACGAATTGATATATCGTTTTAAAAATTGTTTTTGGGTAAAATCGCTCCAGGGGGTAGGGACATTTTTTTCGTTAAAACTAGTAATATAACGTTTTAGGGTTTGTTTATTAGAAAATTTCAAATTTCATCAAACATCTGGTATTTTGTGCCGAAATTAAATTAGGGGTTGAATGTGCGGGGGTGGAATATAGGTGACAGAAATTTCGATTTTTTTTGCTAAAACGATGTAAGAAGTCTCAAAACATATTGAAAACTTGGTATCTGGAACGAAAATCTTTTTCTCTGTCGGCCTGCACATCTGTCTGTTAGTAGGCGCAATAACTTTCGAACGAATAGAGATATCATCTTCAATTTTGGTATCCAGTTAGCACCTGACAAAGGAACGCTTCGAATTGTTTTTGGGTAAGGTCGCTTCAGGGGTTAGGGGATAAATGAGGGGTGATTTGGTGAAAATTGACAATTTTCCGTTGAAACTCTAGTAATATAGCGTTTCAGAGGTTTACGGCTACAGGAATTCGAATTCTTTGTGGTCAAGTCATGGACCCTAAATTCATTCCATGAGAATGTCTTTCTGAGGAAAGTAAATTGTCAGAGCTATGTGGAAGTTATCATTAAATTTGCAGCACTATTTGTTTACAGGGAGAGTTAGCAATTACATAAAATAGGTCGTCGTGTTTGGTTATTTAAATAAATTGTGTATTACATTACATGGTTACTAAGTGTCCGCATTTTAAATTTACTGGGGACTGAACGGATGAATATTTTTAAAATTAAAACTGTATTACAAACTCTACATTTGAAACATAAAACTAGGACTCTGTTAAATACATTTGATGTAATACCTTGCCACCTATTTAGTTCCAGAATCTTTGTTTGAAAATCGGCAGATTTTGACGTTTCAAATCGTCACTTTGACGTTCTCAGAAGAAAAAATATAAAATATTTAATGTAATGTTTCTCGTAGTTTTAAATCTTTTGCGCCACGAAAAGTAAAACTTTGTAATATTGAACGGATTTTCTTTACCACACACAATGTTATAGTCTTGTGTCCTACAGAAATACCGAATTTTTTCAATCAAATTCAAAAACTTTTTTGTTAAACATAGAGATCTAAATTTTGGTATATGGTACAAGTTTTATAATAGAAACCTGCGTTTCAAATTTGGTAACCATAGCTTTATTATTTTTGAGATACAAAAATTTGAGAAAGCAAAAATTTTCTCAGAAAAACTAGTCCGATTTTTCTGGCTAACCTACTTATCCAAGCGATTTACTTAAAGAAGAGAGTTGATAAAATTGACAACAAGCACAATTTGGAGAACCCAATTATTCGCAATACACTTTTTAGGCCTGATGATCGTTTCGCTAACAAATTTAGCGTCATCAGAAAGATGCATTAAAAAAATTGTGTTGTGATGAATTTGGTTTTCCAAATTTTACTTATTAGTGTTTACCACAGGTTTCAATCTTCACTCATTAAAATTGATGATCTATCATTTTGGCTCCAACAAGATTAGAAAATTTAACTTAACTAATAGGGCGTAAAAAATGAATGATATAGTATAGAAGCCCGACTCGTATTGCGAGGACTAGTGATCGATAGAAGTACGGACAGTTTACTATCTAGAGGCCGAAGCCCCTGCCTTCCCGTCCGAAGAAATGTCTTTCTAATGCAAGCAGTCATCAATTTGGTTAGCGGTATAACCTATATAGTAGAAACAATGTGCCATATTTTATCAAAGCAACTTATTGTTTGAAAACGTACAAAAATTTTCCGACAAGAAACTATAGCAAATTGAGTTATTGAAATTTGAAGCATTTAATGAAAATTTGCTACCAAAACGCACTTACTGCGTCTCGATTTTTTTCTTACAAACATATTTCGATAAAAAATGCAATAAAATAAGGGTGTCCGAAAAAAATTGTAGGGATCACCAACGACTTATGGGCCAGCCTGTGATTATTAAAATATTTTTAAAAGATGCAGCTCAAGACACCCTATAATCTCTTGTATAATAATAATTATATTGATCTTTACCGTAGAAATGCGTCACCCTGTATATATGTAAACAGATAAAAACTGAACGTAAACCCGGATATTGATTCTAGGGGGGCTAGTTTGCGTTCATTTGAAGAAATCCTTTTAAAATTCTAAAGTCGCGGTCCCCTCATTGACGAATTTTTTGTACGAAAATTAGCTAAAAATTATGGATCGTTAAACCATAAACTTAAATAAAACTACCGCCAATGCATCAGAGAGAAAATAACTAACCTGTTGTATATTAGCCCTTTTTGTAAAACTTCCATCCATTATATCTGTTGACAAAACATAACAAACACTGTTTAGTCCTTCCACTAACATTAATAAAAACGTAAAGGAATAATTTACACTTGTATATTAAAATTCCCAAATAACACAAAAAATTAGTCAATTGAAATTGAAAACAAACAGATAAAATATCTAATAATATACGATAAACGTCAGTTACAGCGTGTAACTGACCTGCGCAATGATATCAAATGTTCCGTTGCTAGGTAACGACTCAGACATACTAGATCGCATATACCTATAGACCAGTTTTTACCATTGTGAATAAAAAGCGGTGTAATTAAAAATACATGTTTCAAATTTGAATGGCTCAATTTTCTGTAAACCTAGAAAGCTGAATTTTGGTACATAGTTAGGTCTTTCCCAAAGCAACACGTCCACCCAATTTCATCAAAATAGCTTTGTCATTTTCTGAGGAAAACATTTTTTTCGAAAGAAAACTCAAAATTTTTCCGGAAAAGCTTGCCCGATTTTTCTGGCTAACAAACTCATCCAAGCTATTAATAAAAGCAAGGCACTTGCCGAGTTTCATCAAAATCGATTAATTATTTTTTGAGTTTTCGGTTGGATATATATATATATATATATATATATATATATATATATATATATATATATATATATATATATATATATATATATATATATATATATATATATATATATATATATATATATATATATATATACTGACCCCGGATATGGGTTCTAGGGGCCAAATTCGCGCTCATTTGAGAAAGTTTTTGCAAAGTCTCACCATAGATACCTCTCTATTAGTGAATTTTATTAAATAAAAATTCACTTAAAAGTTGTAACAAAACTGGAGACTCTTTAAGCTCTAAATGTTTCTCCTTATCACTCTGTATATAAAGCTGGAGCCACATGCATCACCATCATATTATAAGAGATCTAGAACCTGCCGCTGTATCATCATCGTCGCCAGAAGAAGCCGGGAACATGTGTCTTTGAGCTTGTATGTGTGTGCGTGTCGGTGCCTTCGATTGCATTATGCGGGACAGGTGGTTGCTAATAAGAGAGCAGTCTTGGCCGAACAGTTGATGCTGGCCGGTGATAATTCTGTCTCTTTCTATCTGCTTCTCAATAGCAGCAGCCTCGGGGAAGGTCGCCGTCTTAATTCCAAATCTCGTAACTACGATACGTACATGTATTATCGCGATTAGATTGTAATATGTAATGAGGCAATGACTTTATTATGTGGCGATTATAAGAAGTAGGCATGCTACAGAGAAGCGTTGGGTTTTACTATTGACCCATTATCTTTCTCACTCGGGTGTAGGATGCTTTGATACTCTGTGCCTTTATATTTTAAAAGCGGCAGCTGTTCCTACTATAAGGATGCGTCTTGAATACGGAAAACTCCAGTGTGTTTTAGCTTGAACAGTATTACTAGGAAGCCATAATTCACTAAGTGAAGATAGGGACCTATGATCACCACCGATAAGCACACTTGGAGACCCAAACCACCACAACACATTAAAAAAACCTGACGATCGTTTCACTAGCCAAGTTAGCGTCATCAGAGGATGAATAATTCTAAATATCGTACATCCACAACTCTAATTATATTCTGCAGGTAATCGATCACTAACGATTTAGGGAGGTTCAACGACACCAAAATTAACATATTTCGTTTGGCGGAAATATCTGTATTCTTTTATTATCTATCCGACGTGCTTCTGCCGGCATTTATTTCATAAACTAATCTATCGGGACACTCCACATAGGCGGCGGAGCGAGATTCATAATTTTTTTATTATTAGTATATTTAGCTATATATATATATATATATATATATATATATATATATATATATATATATATATATATATATATATATATATATATATATATATATATATATATATATATATATATATATATATATATATATATATATATATACTTAAGACGTTTAGCTGTCCTGGTTGTCTCACATTATTATTATCCTCATTAACGTGGTGATTATTATCGCAAATATGTCGGGCGACGGAAGATCTATCTATAGTACCGTATCTTAATTATGCAAAATGTTCTTTTAATCTAATTCCAATTGATCTTTTTGTTTGTGCAACGTATTTAAGATCACAATCTTTACAACTTATTTAATAAATTCCCGACATTTTGGCCGTACCATCCTTGTCTTTTGTGTTACCTAGCAAGTTTTTTAAAGTGTTTTTTTTTTTGTCGAAAATGTTAGTTGCAAATTGGTGTCTCTAAAAATGCTATCTAGACCCTTCGTAATTCGAGGTTTAAATGGTAATCAAGCAAAGTTTTTTCGGCTTTATCTCTTCTAAAAGTCGTTGAGTCCGCTAACATTTTCTTTGTTTTCTGTTCGTTAATTAATTTTTCCGCTAGGTAAGCAGTGTATCCATTAAATTCGGCCACGTTCTTGATATACTTTAATTCTTTGGTATATCTACTTCAAGTAAAAGTGCTTGCCTAAAATAAAGCCACAGAAATGCCTGGTATCTATGAGATAGGTTGTAAATATTGTAATCTTAAAAACGTTGGACAGACTAAGAGAACCATTGAGACTAGATTTAGGGAACATCTGGCACAGCTGAGATACGGTAGTGTAGACAAGTCATGCGTGGCACAATATATTTAGGATAATAACCACCACATTGATAAAGAAAATCTGAAACTTATCAAAAATCTTAGACAGCCAGCGAAACTGTCCCTCTTGAAAGACGGTACCCAGCGACCTGGAAAACCGGGAAAACCTTAAAAAATCAGGGAATGTGAAATACCAGGGAAATGTCAGGGAAATTTGTGATTTTACTCAAATGTCATGGAAATCATTCAGTAGACCTGGAAATTATATGTTTGTAAACTTTCGTCACTAGCAGATGCATTTTTATTTTGATTTCATATATATTATATGAATTTTCTCACGTAAATAGTTTTCTCATACTTGGGAAAATATATCTAATAACAATGCGGCCTAACTTTGGTACAAATATCAATTAACTTCATCAATGAACGCAGTTTATGCCACATCATACGCCGATATAAATAACGCCTTCTTCATCTATCTCAAACATGTCATATGTCCATCTCACTTGGAATGTTCTTCCCTGAATGCATAAAATGCAAAATCCGTTTTAGGTATTGGCCGGTAGAGCTGTGCTGTGAATGTGTTGTTCTATTTTAACCTTTATGGTGATGTTGAAAGTTCTGCGCCACCTAGAGACTTCTGGTTTGTTCCATCACACTGGAAAAATCTTCCCGGATGCTTAGTTCGTCGGCCAGTTATGAAAGTCCAGTTTTTCCATGAAAAAATTGCAAATTTTCTTCTCGAAGATGCCATATATTATAAACTTAACGGAGTTAAGCATACTTATGCTTTTGATTATGTAAGTTTTTGTTCGTAATTTTTATTTATTTTGTTCATAAAAAAATGTACTCGAGGGGCCTGGAAATGTCAGGAAATTTGATTTTGTGATTTCTGCTGGGTACCCTGTTGAAAACAAAGCTGACGTGTCTCGGCTTTTTTTAAATTCCGATACGTTCCAGGTGGGACGTTTTAATTAGCACACCCTGCATATGTATCTTATCGTTTGCCCAGCTTTTACGCCATGCAGAGGCTTTGGTTTTTTCGTTCCACCGGAAAATTTTCCGGAAGGCTGAGTTCGTTGGCCAGTTTTAAGAGTCGAGCTTTCCTATAAACCATGTCAAATTTTCTGCTCGAAAAATTTTATATTTATTATTATCATTGTTCTTATTATATAATATATATTTTTAAAACTGGTCAATTTGTTTTCGCAAGATTTAACTCATATATTGCCTTTAAACTACAGATACCATTGTATCTATTGAACAAAACTGAGTTTAGGGACATTTTCGAAAATTCAGTTTTGTTGAATAATTGCAACCCAAGTTTTTCCGGAATTAAATATAACAGAATGTGGAAAATGCCTCGAAATATATTCCTTGTTAGAAAAGGACACTACTCTGCGGTATTAAGTTAAATAGAACAAACAAAGATGAATATATCAAATGATTTACTCGCCTGAGATGTAGAAAATATTGCAGTTTCGCTTTCAGTTTGGAGTAAGTGTAATTTTCCGTCATTCAAAGAAAGCTATTCTTTTATTTAATTTTGTTGTAGCGTGTAACATTAAATACATTGGTGTCGCCATTTTCATCGTCTAGCGTAGGAACGAAAGGTTAGGGGCATTTGAAATAACCCGATTGTTTACCCTGTTTTATCTTCGAAGTTCGTCGAATCCTTTTGGAGTCATTGACGTCCTTGTTGCTATTACGCGTGTCCTTAGAACGCGGACCTGACGCCGTGAGAGTTCGCTGGCCGTTCCTGATTTTAAATTGGCCATTGTTTTATAAGATGTAAGTGTCTTATTTATCTTTATTTATTGTTATGCTTGCAAATTGATCGAAACAATAATGTAATTTGTGCCAACGTGTTTCTTAATATCAAGGAGATACTGCGATTTGGTGAATATATTTTGTGTCTTTAAATTATTTTATAATGTAGGTGAGTGCTTATCAAAAACAAATATTGAATGGCCATGAGTTTAATATAATACGGGATGGTGCAATCTGACCTGCGTATAAATTTATAGAATAAAGGATACAGGTTTGAATATCGGGTAAAATCAGAACGCAATTATTATTTCAACTACTCTAATAAGGACGTTGTTTTCATAGGACTTTATATGCCACAGGGAAAATGAACAATTGTTCTAGATAAGGGATATGTTGTGAAACGCTAACACAATGTTTTATAATATTGTACTATGTAGGAATCATTTCTGTAAACTCATTTTCCTGTTCGAAATAACTACTTTTCCAAAGTATTTTCATTATTCGTTACCTCCTGCAAGAGAGCTCTTTGAAGATATGTTACAAGATTTATGCATCAATCTTTTGAGGGTGCGATATTGTAGACAAGAAACTAAAAAGTTTGGACGCAGCAAGTGCGTTATGGAAGTGAATTTTCGTAAAAATGTTTTTAATAGCAAATGCGAGCAGGCATCAATCTGATTACCGGTATAGCCTATGTAGTAGAAACGGTGTAATATATTTTATCAAAATTACTTATTGTTTGAAAATGTACAAAAATTTTCCGAAAATAAACTTAAATTTTGGTTTCCTAGCCAACGTTAACTTACGTTAATAGCAAATTGAGTTATCGAAATTTGAAGGATTTAATGAAAATTCGCTACCAAAACACACTTACCGCGTCAATTTTTTTAATTACAAACATGCAACATATTTCGATAAAAAAATCAAAAATGCATTAACGCATTTGTTCTACGAAAATTAGCTAAAAATTATAGACCGTTAAACAATAATCTTAACTAAACATACAGCGAAAGCATCAACTTAACTAAACCGATAGCCAACGCATCAGAGAAAGGGTCTATTTGAAATGAATTTTCTGTAAAATGAAGGACAATGACGGTTGAAGCTGAATCTTAAGGGTTCGCAGAACACTTTTCTTGCAATATTTTCTTTTCAAAATCCGTATTTGTTTCACGTTGTTTGTCTAAACATTGTCAATTTTGACGTTTCAAATCGCGAGTTTGACGTTTAGAGGAAAACCCCAATTTTTTTTCTTTAACTGCCCATAGCTTTTTTGTCTTTAAACCTTGAGACCTAAATTTACATGATTCATGGTTCACTCTTTATAATACACACACGCGTACCAAATTTGGTTGCCCTTACTTTGTTATTTCCGGAGAAAGAAAACACAACATTTTCTGGGAAAAAGTGGGCCGATTTTCCTGACTAAATAACTTATCCAAGCCACTTACAATAGGAAGGTACTCATAGTATTGTCTTGGTTGTTATTTTCTATGTGCACTTTAAATCTAGTTTCAATTTAAAAGTGTTTACCGTTGGTGTCGTATAAATTGCAAGGGATTTGTTTGTGCTATTATCTGGCAGCTATAATGCCTTTTCATTTTTAAATTCTTGTTGCGAACTCTGAATAATTATTGCTCTGTTGCTGATCAATTTTCTTAAATTGAATCCACCTGTTGTGAACATCTCGTTGAGCTCTGTCTGTAACAACGTTGCTTCTTGTTCTGATTCTGTATCTCAGAAATCACCCATACAAAAATCTTCACTTGTTATTTTTGCTGCTAATGGAAAATTGTTTACGCATTCGGCAGCTTTGAATAGAGAACCGAAATATATTTCAAAAAGGTGCTACTTTACCTACCGTCCCTATTTCAATTAAGGTCGTAAAAGTCACTCCCACTAGCGGTTAAATGCTACAAATTCAGTAGTAGTTAAAAAAATGTCCCACTCGCAGACAAAATCGACGTGTTTTGGGGTTTTTCGAAATTCTCAGCTGTTTTCTGGAAAACCCTGGTGCAACCTTTTATAATAAACGCCATACATGCATACGCATATATATATATATATATATATATATATATATATATATATATATATATATATATATATATATATATATATATATAATATCATATAATATAATATAAGAATTTTTTCATCATCCGATGACGACGCTACCTTCGTTAGTGAAACGATTGTCGGGTCTTTAAAAAAGGTGGATATTTCGGTTCTCCAGGTGTACTTATCAGTGCTCATCACATGTTCCACTCTTCACTTAGATTCTATATACTTCTGGGTCGCCACGATAACTCAAATAATAACGAACCGATTTTAATGAGACTTGGCACACTTGTTTTTCCGGGAACCTTTTGGGTTTTCTTTCGAGATATTTTTATATCTTCGAAGCTCTTTAAAGAAAAAGGTTATAAGCATTCAAAGAAATCATAGGTCGAAGTACCAAAAGAATATGTGATGAAGAAAATGCATTGCATATATATATAAATCCAACGAAGATTAAGTTAAAACAGGAAGGGGAAAAAAATGCTTTTAAAAGCTATTATTTTTCTAGAAACGTAAAAGTGGCGATTTTAAACGTCAAAATTGGTGATTTTTAAACAAACCAAGGAGGGTTTTATAAATATAATAAACATGCCAAGAACTGTGCTTAAAACGGTCTAATCTTTCTGCTACAATAGCTCTTAGACTTCATTTGACCAAAATATCAGGAGAAAATTGCTGCTATTATATAGACGCAGTTTCAATTATAGAAATTGCGATTTAAATGTGTTTGTTATGATTTTTCGTTTAACAAAATAAATCTGAAACTATACCTTTATTTATTTAAAAAATCGATAAACTGACAAACTATGTACAACTGGTAGTAATAATTGTGATGCAGCTGCGCTGTTGTAGCGCATTTTTATCAACTTTTTTCAAATTTTAATAAACAAATTTTCACAATTAATATAATCCAACTTTGCTCCGCAACATAAACTTAATAAAAGCAACATGTGTACGGGATTTCATTAAACCAAATTTATTGTTTTAGGAGATATACTTTTCTTATTATTTTAAGGATTTTTTGTATTTGAAAGATTTTTATGAAAATTCGCCACTATAACCCACTTGCAGCGGCCAGATTTTTTCGTTTATTTATTCGTTCTACATTGACAACTTTGGTTATTTGCCCAGCTGTAGCTTTTATATTTGCTTTTAAGTTTTATTAATTAAATAACTTAATTTTTTAAAGTATATATTTTTATGAGAATTGCTACAATCATGATGCGCAGGACTTTCTAATATTTTTGTTCTATTAATTTTGGTTTTTTTAGAGTCAGTGTATTTAGTAGATCTGATTTTCGGTTTGTGTATACGGTTCGGTCGCTTTATTTTCCATTACAACTGATTATGATGCCATTTGTTATAGGCCACTTGATAATACTATATTAGCCAGAAATTCATTTAATGCATATAAATATAATTCGATGCGGTAAAACACGTTATTATACGAAATACACTTCTCAATGCACCAAATCTCTCTGATGCCGATTTTCAAGTTCCGGAAGCAACCGTTTTCGTGCATGCACTTCCTCATTTATACATAATTAACTCATCCATATCCATTTTTAAATCTTCCGGTTCCTTCACGAGATTGACTGAGTGACGAGGCTCGAAATACACAACTGTACTTCGTGTGTACGGTTTCTGTTACACGATATACGAGATGGATCCACTTATAGGTCCCCTCGTATATCTAAGACACGCTGTCTGACCCTCCTCGTTGCATATGGCAAAAGGTAAAGAAACCAATGAGGGCGATGACTCCTCTTCCTTAGCGCCACACTGTACAAAAACAACTGACAACGAGTAGCGGAGCTTACACCGCGCTTTAAAACAGCGATTAGCTTGTTTGGAGGAGGGTTTTATTGCTAGTTTAACGTTCGGTAATTCAAGTGGTACTTCCTTTAATTAGATGTTCTCCCCTGAGTGGTGGTGGGGTATATTATAAATGTATATAATAAACTCAGAACTGTGTATAAAATCTATTAAATAAGGTGCAAAAACTAGTTTTTTTTTGTAAGTTTGTTTTGTCTTACTTCAGTTCCTCCACTGCGACCTTAGGTCTATTGCGGCTCAGGCCTACTTATTTAAAATGTCATCAATACTAGCTTCTTGCAAAACTTGATAATTATTTAAGATTACAGTTGGTCTAGAGTTGCGTTCCCGGAAGGGTGTGCTCCAGTCTCTGTGGCTTGTCTGGTGGTAGTGGCTATAGGTTTCTTTGCAGCCACAGAACTCCTGACAGGCCTTTTGGTTGAAATGTTACCTGACCAAAGCTAATGTATGGTACCTGATTCCCACGAACGTAGTCATTGACATTCTGTTAGCAGAAACTGTCCCGATGGACCCGTTTCTTCTCGGTGCAGAATATACAACTCCCAAGAGCTCATGCCATCATTCACCTTTTTGAGTCTGACCTGACCTGACCTGTCTGGACGTCAATCGCGTACTAACGGTTTCTGCGATGTACGCCAGTAGCTCTAATTGTTCCAATCATTATCTTCCGGTTCGGGGCGGGTGGGGACTATACCGACTTTGATTCGCACCGAACGTTACTTCGGCAGGGTCTTAGGCTTTTCCGCCGGCTGTTAAGGTGTACTGTCATCTGAGCGAAGTCGCTTGCCCGTCTCGAACCTCACAGTAGAGGCTTGGATCTATTTGGGGGTTTCCACCTCTTTAAGAGATTTTAGCCTCTCTGAGGCTGTCTGGACCCGACATCCGCTAGTGTTTGAAATAAGAAAATTGACGTCTACTTCCGGTATAACCGGAAGTCCCATACTAACGTCAATATTTTCAGTGAACTGAAATTTTGAGAAACCCACGTGCGTCAATGTTCAGAATTCAATTGTGAGCCGTAGTACTAGTAGCAATGGTGGGGAGGCCAACGCCAGGCAAGTAGGCCACCGTGGGCCTTTTTTGCCAACCCCAGCAACCATGCTATACTCCTCGGTTCCGTCGCCAAACCGCCTCGACCTCGAGATGAAGGCCGTGAGGGTCTTCAATTGGACGGTACTTACCTGATTCCTCTGCAGAGTCCTCGATCTGAACAATTTTGCTCGAAGACTCCCAAAAGCCTCGCATTCCCACAGGTAGTGGTAGGACGTTTCCCCATCCTCGCTGCATTCCTGGCAAATGGGATCCCTCTACGCCTATCAATGTGAGGTGTCTTCTAAGGGCGCAGTAGCCTGTCAGCATCCCAAGTATGCGGTGAAGCGTAGGTCGACTCCTACCGAGTAGCCAGACAGCTTTATCTCTGTCCGGCACCTCCACGAAGTCCCTCGCCTGCCTACAGCCACCAACCGAACCCCAGTGCCTCTTCATGGCTTTCTCAATCCACCTGTCTAAGGCGACAGAGACCGTCTTCCTACTTATGCCTATCGCAGGCTCCGGGCCACAGAAAGGCCGCCGGGAACCAAGCCTTGCGAGATTATGTGCTACCTCATTCCCCGCTACGCCACACTGTCCCGGAACCCACACCAGTTGCACCTCTTTTGTCCTGGGTAGTCCTTTGCGGACGTCAGCGCACTCCTGAACCAGTGTTGACCTGATTCTGGCCGCGCAGTCTACCCGGAGGACCGCCTGGCTATCCGAGCAAATGTACACACATATCTCGGGACTCCTCTTCACATCCTGTCTATTGGCCACAGACAGGATAACGTACACCTCTTGTTTCGAATGCCGTGGTATATGCGCCAAGAGCATAGCTCTCGCGCACCCCCAGGCCCTCGATGTATATTCCTGCCCCGGAGGATTGTTGGTCCTCCAGCTGCGATCCGTCGGTGAAACAGACCAGGCTTGCGGGCTGGAGTTCAACCTCATTTTCCTCCACTGATCCCTACTAGGGATCCTGAGGGTGTATGACCTAGTCAACCTAATATCATCCTCGGCAGCCCGCATCTTAATGGCGGAAATCGAAATTTCCTTTCCCACCTCCTTTGCGACTCTTGCATGCCCTATTACTGCTCCCTCTCCGCACCAGTTTCCAGAGTATTGCATTCTAAGATGTGACGCCATAGCCTCCCTTTTGGTACAGATGGGAAGCGGTGGCAGCATCAACAAGACGCCCTAGCGCGGCTGAAGGTGTCGTCCTCATAGTGCCTGTGATTCCCAGGATTGCCAGACTTTGGAGTTTGGCCAGCTTCCTGCTGGTAGTTTGGTTCACACCGCACCACCAGACCAACGCCCCATAGAGGATTCTTCGCCTGACGATCGCAGTGTAGATCCAGTGAAGGATCCGAGGATTAACTTCCCAGGTCCTCCCTATCCCTCAACGCAGCTGCCAGAGGGTCGCTACTCCCTTCCTTATAACCCGTTCTATTTGCAACCCCCATGTTAGTTTGGAGTCGAGGATCACCCCCAGATATTTGACCTCCCGCCCTAAAGCTAAAGGTTTTCCAAACATCACGGGCGCCCTAAACCCCGCTACCTTCCTCTTCTTGGTAAATAGGATCATCTCCGTCTTCGCCGGGTTTACGGAGAGTCCCAGCTTACCACACCACCTTTCGATTATGCTACAGGCAGCTTGCATGCACTCACAGACGACGCCGAGGAATTTGCCGGTGACTAAGACCAGCCCATCATCAGCGTACGCCTGGGCGTAGAAGCCGTTCTCGGAGAGCCGCTCCAAGAGGCCGTCCATGACCAGACACCATAGCCGGGGCGAAAGGCAGCTGCCCCGAGGACAGCCGCCCGTCACCCCGACGTCCAGCCCCCGGCCCCCTAAGGTCAGCAAAACTCTCCTGTTCTCCAGCATGCTCGCCACCCAGCTTATAAGGGACCTCGGCGTTCCCCTATCCTATAGGGCTTTACAAACCGTGTCCGTCCTTGCCTTATCAAAGGCCCCCTCCACATCGAAGAACACAGCTAATGTGCTCTCCCCGTAGTGTAGGGCCCTTTCCACCTTCCGCGTCACAGCATGGAGCGCCGTTTCCGTCGACTTCCCCCGCTGGTATGCGTGCTGACCTTTATGGAAGGGGTGATCCTTTATATATCCTGTATATATATATATATATATATATATATATATATATATATATATATATATATATATATATATTATATATATATATATAAACATATAAAATTTGAAACTGACCACAGATATGGGTTTTAGGGGTCCTAGTTCGCTCTTATTCGCAAAAAAATTTTCAAAATTCAAAAGTCGGGATCTCCCGAATAGTGTTTTTTTTTGAAAATTCACTAAAAGGCGAAATAAGACTTTAGGTTGTCACCGAATCGATACCTACACTTATTACGTGAGAAATTTATTATGATAATTAAATGAGAAATTAATTAAGTGAACGTTCAAACATGAAGAGGTTAAATTGGTGAATTTACTGTTACTCATAATTTATTATCACAACTCACTTTTATAACACAGTGGGCCTTGGTAATTAAACTTTGGGTTCATTGCCTTTAATTTAAGAAAATCTTAATCCATTCTGATTACATTCAGTCGTGAATTATTTAGTTTGTACTGCGGCATGAGTTTTAATTATATTTTTGCTTGAGTTATATAAAAAAAACTAGTTAAACATAAAAAAAAGTGGAATGCAAAATTAATTTTATGTGAGATGTTATTTTTATTTTAAAATATTTATTGTAGAAAAGTTTTAGGGTTTTATTTCAATGGATAAAGCACAGTTAACTGCGAGAAACAGCATCTAAGTAATTTAAAGGCCACTTTGGAATCTCCTACAAAGAGACCCCCCTTTTTTTGGCAAAGTTTTACGTCATTCTTTCGCATAACGGAGGCTCTTTCACAAATAACAGCTCTGATATTATGCAAGTGCTTTGGACTCTTCTTGCACAAAGGCTCTTTACATAACCACAAAAAAGTTAAGTGGCATTACATCACGTGATTTAGGAGACCATTTGATGTTATGGAGACGAGATCTTATGACGTTTATATGGCACGTAGCCCTATCCTGCTTAAAATAGTTATTTCCAATTTCAAAGCTTCAGCATCAAACTAAAAAGGTCAGTCGGCATCAGTGAGTTGGGCAATCCATTCGCTGGTTGAATGGCACCGGGAATATTTTTGGAAAAAACTCACCATTGTCGTCTTTAGCCCCGCATCAATGGATTACGCAATCTATTCACTGTTACAATCGCACCAGTTATATTTTTGGAAAAACTCACCATTGGTGTCTTTAGCCCAGCAAACCCGCCAAATCGTCATCCTTAGTGGATGAATATGCAATTCAACAGTTTAACTTGCGTTTTGAGAGTGCTACATGCACGACAGTGATATTAAGAATGTGGGGAGCCTCATCCATTTCCAGCACTCAATCAGGAGAGTTAAAGTTTTTTTTTTGCTTTTTATATAAGCTTCAATTCTAGCAGATGAACTTTATAGGCTTTATTGGTGCGATCTTTATGCAGATAACATTGTAAAGTGCTATTTAAAGTACCTTTCCCCGTCTTAAGTTTTCTTATTTACACATTTTGGGCTACAACTGCAATGTTTTGGTAGGACAAGCGATGTTTTGTATTTTTCATCATGAACACAGCTGGAACTTTCAGTTTTTGATTAAATCAATGATTAATGAACGTGAGATACTTCATGTAGACCAAAATTGAAAATATTACAATTACATGAGATATAATTTGATCCAGTCACATTATTAAACCATGCAACAATACAAAAATATTTCTATTGTGTAGAACCTATCCTCGAAAAAACATTTGTCGAACCATCCATTAAGAGATCTCTTGTATCGAGCTCCATCTGATCCCCGATAGTTTACGTGCTTCATATACGTTCCACCTTCTAGGCCACATATATAATATTACGGCAATATTAGTCCATTAGCGATGCCAGCAGTAATTAAGATAAGACCGTTTTAGTTGAATTAACAACACTTTCAGGATACCTTGTTTCTATTTTAAAGCTAAATTTTTGGCTTCGGGGCTAAATTAGTAAATTATACGATGGATCGGTGTTTGTTTTCATCTCATTTTGGAAGAAATCATCTATTTTGTTTTTTGTCATTGCTGCTCCTGTAGTGGATAATATATTTGCAGACCTGTCATACGCGCTTTTCCTGTGCCTATTTAAAAAAAAATGTAGCCCAATTTGGCCGAGAAAGATTGTAGTGCAGGCGTCTTTCTTGCACCCTCTTTTTCTCAAGATATGACTGACAGTATTCAGTCACATGAATCAAAAGGAAATTCTCAAGATGCTACAAGATTATGACAGTCGTTAAGAGCATACTCTTCTTGTTTTGTTGAGAGATGTGGTCTTCTTGCGTTTTCAAATCAGCTTCCTTTTCTAGCTCTGATAGCTATCGTCGACTTTGGAAATCCATATTTAGCAGAAAGTCGATCGATTTTCTTTGACATTTCATATCAGTTTGGAAGAAATCATCCATTTTGCTTTTTGTCATTGCTGCTCCTGTAGTGGATAATATATTTGCAGACCTGTCATACGCGCTTTTCGTGTGCCTATTTAAAAAAAATTGTAGCCCAATTTGGCCGAGAAAGATTGTAGTGCATGCGTCTTTCTTGTACCCTCTTTTTCTCAAGATATGACTGACAGTATTTAGTCACATGAATCAAAAGGAAATCCCCAAGATGCTACAAGATTAAGACAGTCAATAAGAACATACTCTTCTTGTTTTGTTGAGAGATGTGGTCTTCTCGCGTTTTTAAATCAGCTTCTTTTCTAGCTCTGATAGCTATCGTCGACTTTGGAACTCCATATTTAGCAGAAAGTCGATCGATTTTCCTTGGACATTTCATATCAGTTTGGAAGAAATCATCCATTTTGCTTTTTGTCATTGCTGCTCCTGTAGCGGATAATATATTCGGAGACAACATGTTATACGCGCTTTTGCTGTCTCCATTTAAAAAAAATGTAGCCCAATTTGTCCCAGAAATATTGTTGCTCATGCGTCTTTCTTGTACCTTCTTTTTCTCAAGATATGAGTGACAGTATTCAGTCACATGAATCAAAAGGAATTGCCCTAGATGTCACAAGATTAAGACAGTCAATAAGAACATACTCTTATTGTTCTGTTGAGAGATGTGATATTCCTGCATTTTTAAAATTTCTTTTTCTAGCTTTGATAGCTATCGCCGTCTTTGGAAATCCATATTTGGCAGAAAGTCGATCGATTTTCTTGGAGGTTTCATATCAGTTTGGAAGAAATCATCCATTTTGCTTTTTGTCATCGCTGCTCATGTAGTGGATAATATATTTGCAGACAACCTGTTATCCGCGCTTTTGCTGTCTCTATTAATAGAATGTAGTTCAATTTGGCCCAGAAAGATTGTTCTTCAGGCGTCTTTCTTGTACCTTATTTTTCTCAAGATATGACTGGCAGTATTCAGCCACATGAATCAAAAGAAATTCCCCGTGATGCCACAAGATTAAGACAGTCAATTAGAACATACTCTTCTTGTTCTGTTGATAGATGTGGTCTTTCTGTGTTTTTAAAACTTCTTTTTCTAGCTTTGATAGCTATTGCCGACTTTGGAATTCCATATTTTTTTCTTGGACATTTCATATCATTTTGGAAGAAATCATCCATTTTGCTTTTTGTCATCGCTGCTCCTGTAGCGGATAATATATTAGCAGACAACCTGTTATACGCGCTTTTGCTGTCTCTATTAAAAAAATGTAGTCCAATTTGGCCCAGAAAGATTGTTCTTCAGGCGTCCTTCTTGTACCTTCTTTTTCTCAAGATATAACTGGCAATATTCAGTCACGTGAATCAAAAGGAAATCCCATGCTACAAAAATGTTTCTGAAAACAATTTTTTGAAAAGCGTTCGAGAGCTAAACTGCAAATTTTACCGAAAATTCGCTACCAAAACGCACTTACTGCGTCCAGATTTTTTTTCTTACAAACGCATTATATTTCGATTAAAAATGAAAAAAAAATGTATTAACGAATTTGTTCTACGAGAATTATTAAAAAAATAATTATACACCCCTACTGACTCCTGGTCCCGTAACGTCCTGTGGGGGGGGGGGGTGTTTTTCTTGGGGTTTGTGGATCCAGGGGGGCCCTAGGCAGGTTTCTGAAAATAGTTTTTTGAAAAGCGTTCGGGAGCTTAACTGCAAATTTACCGAACATTCGCTACCAAAACGCACTTACTGCGTCCCGATTTTTTTTTTAAACGCATATCGCCCGCATCATATTTCGATAAAAAATGCAAAAACGCATTAACGAATTTGTTCTACGAAAATTAGTTTAAAAAAATATAGACCGTTAAACCATAAACTTAACTAAACCTACAGCGAAAGCATCAACTTCACTAAACCGACAGCCAAAGCATCAGAGAAAGGGTCTATTTGAAATGAATTTTCTGTAAATATTTTAGTAAAATGAAGGGCAATGACGGTTGAATCTGAAACTTAAGTGTTTGCAGAACACTCTTCTTTCAACATTTTCTTATCAAAATTCGTATTTGTTTCACGTTCTTTGCTTAAACATTGCCAATTTTGATGTTTAAAATTGCGAGTTTGACGTTTTGAGGAAAACTCTAAAATGCATTTCTTTAACTGCCCATAACTTCTTTGTCTTTAAAGCTAGAGACATAAATTTTGGTGCAGTGTTCACTCTTTATAATACAAATACGTGTTTGGTTGCCCTTACTTTGTTATTTCCGGAGATATGAATTTTTTTAGAAAGAAAACATAAAATTTTCTGGGAAAACCCGGTCCGATTTTCCTGGATAATGAACTTATCCAAGCCACTTGCAAAAGGAAGGTACTCACCCAATTTGATCAAGATTGGTCCATTATTTTTTGAGTTATCGGTCGGATATATATATATATATATATATATATATATATATATATATATATATATATATATATATATATATATATATATATATAGGTTGTGGAGTGCCACAAGGTACAATACTTGGCCCGATCTTCTTTCTTATTTACATCAATGACATACTGTTGGAATATAGTGAGTACTGTACAGTGATATCTTATGCCGATGACACTGCCATTCTGATTAAAGATTCTTCCTGGAATTGTACATATTATAAGGCAACTGACATTATCAGGAACTTGTGTAATGCATTAAAAAATGATTGCCTTTATATTAATATTCAAAAAACTAAATATATGCATTTTTCCCCCACAGTTGCCGGACTGCCTCCTTCCTCGAGAAACATCGTTATCAATGATACGGAAACTATAAATTGTGTTAATAGCTTAAGGTATTTGGGAGTGGAGCTTGACCGGCACCTAAAGTGGCGGTGTCATGTAGAAAAAATCAACTTAAAAATAAGAAAATTAATTAGAACTTTTTATGAAATAAGACATATATTAAATTATGAGAATTTACTTGCAGTTTACAGGGCACTTGTCGAGTCGACTTTGAGATATGGTATAACATGCTGGGGCTCTGCTTATGGTACAACTTTGTCGCCTCTCCAAATTACGCAGAACTTTATACTGAGAATTATGCTTAAAAAAGACATTTCATTTTCTACAGAGTTGCTTTACGGGAAAGATATATTGGACATCAGGGGGCTGTATATTCTAACAACCATTCACCATGTACACAGAAGTAAAAAAGTACCAAGTACTGCACAACACTCTTATCTTACTAGAGGTGTGAGTAGCAAATCTGTTACGTCTTCCTATCACAGAAAAACGGTATCTCAGCGGTACATATCATTTTTTGGTCCAAAGTTGTACAACAAACTTCCAACTTCTATTAAAACTATTAAAAGTAAATACAAATCTAAGAGAGCGCTAAGATCTTATGTTGCTGATAATTGTGTTACTTTAAAGAATATTATAAAATAATGTAAAGTGGGGCATATGAGAACAGGAATAATTTGTAGTAATAAATATTTGCACGAACATGGCAGGTGCATTTTGTAGGTTGGGTGAGTGTTTTCGGGGCTTATAAGTACTTAGCGGACTGTGGAGAGTGAGGGAAAAATGCGAGAGAAAGATAGGGTAATGGAGCATAGGGGAGGAGGTGACAGTGTAGAGTGGGAGGATGTTAGTAAGGGAGAATGTCAGAGAAGAAGAGAAGAGAGTCGGTGGATGTGAATGTGCTGATAATATGATGGAAAAGATGTGGTGTGAAGTTGTTCTATGGTAAGACATATGAGTATTGAACTGGAGTGTTTCAAATTGGTATCTGTTGTTTCTACATTGGACAGAGTCGGGGGGGGAATTAACTATGGTGTGGATGGCGCGTTTTAGTTTTGTTTGTTTTTATTTCATTTTAGTTTTTGCTGATTAAGTCGAGGAGCCTATTAGGCGGTTTTGCATTTGTTGTTCTTTAAATAAACATTAGTAGACAAGAGTAACGCAATATAAAATAGGTAGGTTATAATGTCACGGACAAGTGTATACTTATGTGACATAGATGTATGTATCTACTTTGTAAGCCTGGTTGTTCAATATTTGTGTTTATCACTAAGTTACTAAATGTATTTGCATATTAAATTAAAAAAAAAAAAAAATAAAGATATATATATATATATATATATATATATATATATATATATATATATATATATATATATATATATATCCTCATTAGCGAATTAAAAAAAAATTCGCTAATAACAGAAATTGCGATAAACGCATGATACCAGGTTTGATATTATTGTTTCTTTGTTAATAAAAAATGCCATGATTGTTAGTTAAAGCTAATTACAGTTATCACACTTTATCTCTAAGATTTTATATCTATGCCATTTGTGAATTAGTTGCAATAATGGAGCACCTGAAAATAATATATAACATTTTACTTCCACACTCTCTAAGCGTGTTTAAGTATGATATTTTATAAGCTTATGGGGTCATTTATTTGTCAGGCTAGCATCGCCACATTTATGTGGTGTTTACACCGAGTTGAAATGTAGAAAACGTTCGATTTCTGTTATCAAAATATAGGTCATTTAACTACTTAACACACGCGTGTAATAAGTGACAGTTCATTGATTCAAGTGACTGAAACCCAACAAATAATCGTATTGCATCACAAGACGCAACTTTCACAATCGTTGACAATTATTTCACAGTTTTACTTTTATTTAGTATTAAAAAGGTAAAGGTAAGATGCTTACTCGGCAATTAGGCCATTGCTGACCCTTTTTGCTCATCTAAACTAACCTACCCTCCACCTTGAGCTCGATCTCAACGACGACAGTGATTTGAAAAATCATCCGCCGCCGGTGAGTCTCGAACCGTCGTCCCCCGAGTCCGTATTGGAAAGTCTGAATCGACTTTCCCGCACGGCCACGGAGGCGCTTTTATTTAGTATTAATCTATATAGAACTTTCTAAGGAAATCGGGATACATAATTCAATAAAACTTTGGACGCAGCAAGTCCGTTATGGTAATGAATTTTCAGAAAAATATTTCAAACTTCAAAAAGTTAAGTTAACCCGGCGTCTGTCAGGTGGTTTTTTTTTGGAACAAAAGTGGCTAGGTGGGGTAAATGTAACCCCCTTGTTTTATAGTAAAAAAAGAGAAGCAGGACTGTATATTGTATACTGTATATTGTATATCCATGGATTTTTTGTGTTTCGTAATGAATTTCACATTCAATAAAACCAGTTTTTACTCAGAAATATAATTCAGCAAGATAGAGTCCCGAAAACCAAAACAGTGCTTTTCTAAAAATCAAATATTTATCTCTAATTTTAAAAAGGATAAAAAAATCTTCAATAGACAATTTCCATGGATTTTCCATTAGATGAATTTAACATTTACCTAATAGTTTTTCATACATAGAACATTATTACTAGCATGAAAATACCCAAAAACATATGTAGTGGACAGAAAAAGACTTTTAAAATCAAAAATTTCGAATTATTATCATGTGACCGCGAACGTTCTGTTATTAGTCGTGACGTACCTGGATATCACAAGTAAGATCTATTTCAAATGGTTCTTTGCACAAATATTTTAATCAAATAAAGGAGAGTAACTGTTGGAACATAAACCTAGAACCCTGCTGAATACATTTCATGCAATATTTTCCACTCCGCATCAGCTCCAGAGTCTTTGTTTGAAAATCACCAAGTTTGACGTTCCAAATCATCACTTTGACTTTCATTTTCTGTTTAAAACAGCTTCTTCCATATCTGCAGTACCTGCAGATCGTGGACGAGCATGCTCAGTGGTATAAGGTGGAAAGGTACCCTTTTCTCTAAACCTTCGGTCAATTGCAGCAAAAGTACTGTGGTAAAGAATTAGTCGACCAGGAAACTTTTTAGCATATCGCCTTGCAGACTCTAATCCACACTCTACATATACTAAATGCGTGCCAGCCAATTCATTTAAATTATACTTATTATAAGACATTATGTCGAATAACCGAAGCAAAAAATAATATTGTTTAACAAGTTATCAGATTTTAACCTTCTGTTGAGCTTTTGCTGTATCCATAGTAACGTTTCAGTTTAAAAATCTAAATTAACAGGTACTTGTGCGTGAGCAAACAATTTTAACTCCATTTTTCTGGAAAACTGTACCGGGTGATTCTTTCTAATGTCGCCCCCCTTTAACTTTTTTATTTTAAGTGTCCTAAAAAAATTGAATGTATGGTTATGTAGGTGCTAAAAAGACTTTTTCTACGTATAAAAAGAATTTGAAAAATGACCAGTATACAGGGAAAAACAAAAAGTTCATTTTTTTTAATGGATCAGCCTATATATGAATTTATTTTTCAATTCCTCGTCAAATTATAAGCATAATTAATATAACATACCGTATACTTAAAATGAATACTTTTTGAAATATTCGCATTTGAAACGTTGTCATCAAATATTTTATTAAACAACTGTTACAAATCAAGAAGTCCTAGGACACCACGCTTTTTATTGAAAACAAATAACAGACAGTGACATTCTGTCAATATTGTTGTAGTTGTATTGTTTAGTAAAAATAGTAAAAGTAAAAATGCCGTACTCAGACAGAGAAAGAAGAGTTATTTTAAGTTATTATATTAAAAATAATTTAAATTGTCGCGCTGCCATTAGACATATGATAGAAGATAATCCCGGTATGCATGTCCCAACTCGAAAAACGTTCACATTTATATATAGGAAGTTTCAAGAAACGTCAAATTTCCAAAGGAGAAAAACAACTGCTGTAAACGTAGATGAAAATGCAGAATTGAATATTTTACTTGCTATAGAAGAGAATCCAAACAATTCCATAAGAAACATTTCAAAGACATTACGAGCAACACAAGTAAATATTCAGCGAACTTCATACAGTAAAGTACAAAGAACGTTAAGAAAATGGAATCAAGCCATATAAGATTAAACCCACTACAAAGCTTACCCAAATGCAAAAAGATGATCGGGTCGCATTTTGTCAACTGATTCTAGGCAGAATACACATAAATAATAATTTTTTGAAAACAGATCTATGGACTGACGAGTCTACCTTTTCTACTAGAGGCCTGCTTAACCGAATTTTTTTTTTGATACTGTTTTAAATGGAGGCCGCTATTTAGATATCTTGGAAAACGAGTTCGAAGAATATTTAGACGATTTGCCTTTAAATATATTACAAAATATAATTTTTCAACAGGATGGAACACCCCCTCACAACATTAATGCTGTGCTTAGTTACCTAAATGAAAGGTGTCCTGAATGGATCGGAAGAATTGGGCCAATTAAATGGCCTGCAAACAGCCATGATTTGACACCTATGGATGCGTTTCTTTGTGGTTATATAAAAAACCGTGTATACGACCACCAAATTGAAACCTCGATCATCTTAAAGATTTGATACGGAATGAAATTATTAATTTAAATGAAAATAACCCAGCATTCATAACAGAATCATTAGAGAAAATGTGAAGAACCCTTATACAATGTGTTGAAGAAAATGGAGGCCCGGTAGAGCATCTTTATATTTGATTAGAAACTGTTTTTGTTATATTATTTATTGTTAGATTTCTTGATTTGTAACAGTTGTTTTTGTTTAATAAAATTTGCGATGATAACGTTTCAAATGCGAATATTTCAAAAACTATTCATTTTAACTACACGGTATGTTATATAAATTATGCTTAGAATTTTACGAGGAATCGAAAAATAAATTCATATATAGGTGATCCATTGAAAAAAAATGAACTTTTTGGTTTTCCATGTATACTGATCATTTTTCAATTTTTTTTATACGTATAAAAAGTATTTTTTAGTACCTACATAACCTTACTTTCAATTTTTTTGGGACACTTAAAATAACAAAGTTAAAGGGGGGCGACATTATAAAGAATCATCCTGTACATCCCATGGAATTTCTACCAGTATAACTTATTTTTGTATTAGTGTTTGAATTTTTTTAAACCGTTGGAAAATTTAAGAAATTTTGACTTTTAACATTTTTTTCTAAACTATAATCCTCAAGAGTGCCCCCACGCGCGTCACTGCTTCACATAATAGATCGGATTTAACGTTTTTCTTTATATGTTGTTAATATTTACTCCTGTACAAATTTTGAAAATCTTATCTTTACCCTTTTTAAAGATAATTAAAGAAAATCGCTTTAAGCGTTACAACTTTAACACCCTGTATCTGACTATCCTTAAAGTGAAAAATGTTATACGAATTCCCACCACTATTTTTTCAAGGGCAGCTCATACCCCAATTTTTTTTAAGTATAATCAGGTCACCTGTATACAGGGTGACGCATTTCTACTGAAAAGCTCAATATTTCCGTTACTATCCAAGATACTAGAAAAAATTGTATATGTTAATTATAGAGTGTCTTGAGCAGCATCTTATAAAAATATTTTGACAACCACAAGCTGGCCCATAAGTCGTTGGTGATAAAATATTTCTTTTGTAGTGAATTTTCATAGAATTTTGAAAATACACCTTCAAATAAGCGCGAACTAGGCCTCCTAGAACCACATCCAGGTTTGGAAGTTTTGTCGAAAAGCTTTTTGAGAATAATTATATCGTGGCAGGTGGGTAAATACCTTGAAGAGGTTTGTTGGCCAGGAAAATCAGGCCAGTTTTTTCAGGAACATTTTATGTATATTTTCGGAAAATTTGCAAGCAGTTATTTTGATGAAATATGGTACCTAGATTGTTTCTCCTATAGAGGTTATACTGGTAACAAAATTTTATGCCCACTTTCACTAAAAACAGACATGTTTGCTATTAAAAACAGTTTTATGGCAATTCCCCACCATCACGTACTTGCTGCTTTTTCTTTATTTGTTCAGTGACTTTTGGAAAATATGTGCCTATGCCTCAGTCGTTTACTTTTGAAAAATCACGTTAACCGAAAACATGAATCTCTATCTGACTTTAGCACGATATGTGAGCACTAATAAAACGAATTCAACAACGGGCGCCTCTGAAACTGTACTTTTGCTATATTTGCATTCAGCCAAGACGACTGTCAGACGCCTCTTCTAAAGCCTTTTTATTCAATTTCAGATTGCAGAATAACTGTTGCTGCATGTATGTCTGCATAATATAAGTGCAATGATAACCGTACTACATTTACTTTACAACCTGGTGCTGGTTTTATATTTTAAGAACAGTTGCCACATGTTTCAAGATATCATGTATGGCTTCTTCAAGGTGTCTAGTGCTGATAATCTGGTAACATGTCAGGTTGCAAGTTGTTGTAAATCGCGTGATAGTAATTTAACCTTGTTTCAATTGATGCGTCTCAATTTGTGATTTTAGAGAGTTTATTACGGTACAAAATTCCTTAAATTACTTCGAAAAACAAAGACGGTGCTACGTTCTAAAGCGTAGCAGTTAAAATCTTGTGTGTGGTTTTACATTTGTTGCTAAATTCTATTGTCGGAGCGACCTTGAATTGTTAAAATAAAAGCATTGTTGCTTTTGTAGAGTTTTCTATTCAATGTTTTTAAGCAAAATAACTAATGGTCTAGTAACTGTAATACAAATATGTAGTACGGCACTGGTTAATTTATTTACACCTATTTTGTGAAAAAAAAAGACGTCATGTTCAACATTCTTCCAGTCGTTTTGCTACAAACTCAACAAAACTTTGAATTACCTTAAAAATTGATAATTTTAAATTTCGACAGCCGGTGATGATTGCATCAATGAATGGTTTTGAGGCTGGTCACCGCAGAACACCTCAGTATTCAACTACAAACTACTTCCAAATTGTCTTAAACGTGTGGAAGTATGGTGACAAACGGAAAATCGTTTTTTTTTTCAACCCAAACGTCGTATAAAACCTCACAACATCTAATAAACCTGATTTTCGAAGGAAAACAATTGTGTCTGTCTGTAGGTAGGGTCTGTATGTTAGTTCCCGCGATTACTTTCAAAGGGATTGTGCTACCGACTTAACATTTTGTACGCAGGTAGTAGTCCACCAACGAACGTTTCATATTGTTTTTGAGCGCAATCGCGCCAGGGGAAAGGTGAGTCAAGGGGTTGATTAATTGATGTTTGCACTTTAACATTGAAAATCGACGAAGTGAAGATTGGAACTTGTGATGAGCACTGATCGTACACTTTGAGAACCCAAACCACCACAACAAATTTTTTATGACTTGACGTTTCGCTAACAAAATCAGCGTCATCAGAGGATGACAAATTATAAACTATTTACCCAGCTTCACAAAGCTCGATTAAATATTTAACGGCTGGTTAGTTACTCAATGCTTTAGACGACCAATCATAGATTTAAAATATTTGGTTGTCATGGCAACAACCCGAATCGTAGTCTGTGATTGGTCGTCTCTAATCGGCCGTTAAATATTTCATCAAGCTTTGTAAAACTGGGCACAAAACTACTAAACATTGTGTTTATATAACGTGTCAGGTAAAATACGAACACCCTAGAGAGAGGAATCACAAGAAAACTTCCCAATTTTTACATTATCGAATTTTCATTAAGAAAAATTCGCTAAGAGGAAGCTCACGATGAAAAGCTTTTGAAAAAATTTCTTCAGATGAGCTCAAATTTGGGTCCCTAGAACCCAAAACCAAGCTCCGTTAATATATATATATATATATATATATATATATATATATATATATATATATATATATATATATATATATATATACAGGGTCGCTGATAAGTCTGGAAACGGTCGATTATCCGGGAAAATATACAAGGTGTCGAAAAAAGTTTTATACAAAAGTTTTTGGGTTCTTCAATGTCTACTAGGCGGTGATAATTTCATTTATACAGGGTTGGTCATACAGGCGTGGCACACCAATATTAATTTTTTTTTAATGGAACACCCTATATATTATTCGATATTTCAATCCTTCTCTTAATTTTGAGCAACATTTATCAGAAGCATGATGTACATAAACTCAATCGTTTCCGGGTAAAAAAATAAATAAAAATAAACGCTATTGTTTTTAAAATCTATTGGATGAAGAACAAAAATAAATGAAAAGTAAAATATCTCTTGAAAACAATCTGTGAGTGTGAAAAGAACCGGTTGCGATGTTTTTAACATTGTTTGAAATCCTATTCTATAAGATGTTCAAAGTGTTCTCCATTGACCTCCTGACAATAATGAATTCGCTTAACAAAACATTGCACTGCATTTACAAGAGCGTTTTGAGGAATGTTATTAATTTCATGCACAATCCTTGCTTGCAACTCTTCAATATTCTGCGGTCTATTTTGGTAAATTAAATTTTTTACATGACCCCACAATAAAAAGTCAAGCGGCGTCATGTCGGGAGACCTAGCTGGCCATTCAATAGTTCCCCTGCGCCCTATCCATCTGCCAGGAAAGGTTTGATTCAGATATTCCCGTACCTCAATTCCAAAATGAGGGGGTGCCCCATCCTGCTGAAACCATATTTCTTCCGCTGGTAGATTTGGGTCGTTATTGTTCGGAAATAATCGACTAACGTCTGGAACAATTGATTCTTGCAAAAGTGTCAAATATCGAGCAGAGTTCAAATTACCGTGTATAAAATAAGGTCCTATGATATGTCCACCAATAATAGCACACCAAACATTTACTTTTTGCGGTCTTTGGGTGTGAATTTGTTCCATCCAATGTGGGTTTTCGTCTGACCAGTACCTACAGTTGTGTCGGTTGACTTGTCCATTCAAACAAAATGTAGATTCGTCGGAAAACAAAATGTGGTTGGCAAAGTTAAAATTTTGGCGTAACTTCTCCATAAGTTCACAGAACTCGATTCTGCGATCAAAATCGTCTTCACTCAGTTCTTGCAATAAATGAATTTTATATGGACGGAACTTTTCCCGCTTCGTAAACTTTTGAATTGAATATCGACTCATATTGTGATTTAAAGCCAATTGCTGTGCCGAAGTTTTCGGATTTTCCACCACATCCAATATTACATTCAAAGAATTTTCTTCATTTGTAACGGTTACTGGCCTTCCAGTTCTAGGTTTATCCTTGATACCGCCAGTTTCGTGAAAACGATGCAAAGTTTTCGAAACTGTGGATTTGGAGATCGATTCCCGCTCAGGATGCAACTCATTGAACATAATCACCACTTGAGCAAAACTTCGTGTTCTATCACCGTACCCTATCATCATTAAAATTTCGATACGTTCGGTTTCACTGAAACTTGCCATTTTGCACAAAAACTGTTGACACTAAATTACTAATGTTTCAAAACTGTTGACACTGAATGAATGTTTGACATTCGTTGTCCTGGAAACATTTTAAAACAAAAGAATAATACTGCGTTTCTTATGGGCATCTTATCTTATCTTGGGATTCCAAACAATGTTAAAAACATCGCAACCGGTTCTTTTCACACTCACAGATTGTTTTCAAGAGATATTCTACTTTTCATTTATTTTTGTTCTTCATCCAATAGATTTTAAAAACAGTAGCGTTTATTTTTATTTATTTTTTTACCCGGAAACGATTGAGTTTAGGTACATTATGCTTTTCATAAATGTTGCTCAAAATTAAGAGAAGGATTGAAATATCGAATAATATATAGGGTGTTCCATTAAAAAAAAATTAATATTGGTGTGCCACGCCTGTATGACCAACCCTGTATAAATAAAATTATCACCGCCCAGTAGACATTGAAGAACCCAAAAACTTTTGTATAAAACTTTTTTCGACACCTTGTATATTTTCCCTGATAATCGACCGTTTCCAGACTTATCAGCGACCCTGTATATATATATATATATATATATATATATATATATATATATATATATATATATATATATATATATATATATACAACTTGGAAAAATTTTCCGGTGGAAAATCGAGGAAAACTTTTTGAAAACGCTATATTTTTGTAAGTATCAAAGTAACTGAAATGAGATTTTACATGTGGCTAGAAATGGTGCAAATAAACCTATGTTGTGAATATCAAGTAATTTGGTACACAGTATTCAGAGTTTTTTCTAAATTAAAAATAAAATGCCAAAGACATGCGTTGAGACGACTTAGTGGTTTAAGTCCAATGCCCGAGAGACAGAGTAGTTAACTGCCACGCGTAGATTGATTCATACAACAGGTATTAACCATACATCAACGGTAACCAAACTAAATATATACCAGGCATAAACATACTACCCGAACCAACAATCGTGAAATCGCGCAGTTATGGAAAATGACGGACGACATGAAATTAAAAATTTGCCATTTCATTGTTTTTATTTTAGGTTAATGAGAGAATAGGTTGTTTTTCGATTAATAATTTTAGTTTATATGAAAAGCTAGTGAACTAAATCATTGCCGAAAACAGCAAACTTGTTTGATCATATTAGTTGTTCAAGACCCTAACCGATCAAATAAGTTATGTTATTAAATTAATTCTTTGACACAGGAACAGTACGTATGCAACCAGGACTGTTAAAGATTGTGTAAATATAGCAAAATTTGAAAATTATTTAACTCTTTATTTAAAACCGAAACTTAAAAATTAATAATGAATATAATAAATAAATGGATAAATTAACATGTCAAGCGAACAGCGATACCATGTTAAAAAAACCGATTGTCGTTCGATCTCAGAAGTTAAGCAACCTCATGCATGATCTTAAATAATCTTCTCTTTTATTAAAAATTACATTCGGGAGTTATTGCATAACGTATGTAGGACAATGATAACAACTTGGTTGACATAGCCAATTATAGAGCGATTTCCAGGGTCTAAATCTAAATCGTCTGTGGCCGAGTGATCCAGAGTTCAAAGACAAACTCTTTAGGAGTTTGCAAAGACTCCCAAATGGCTCACACTTGACAAAAAACGCTATACGATAGCTAATATAATGAGAGAAGGCTATTTTATTTTATTTTTGGTATCAGGTATCTTACCTAAATACCTGATACCTAAATAACGGCAATTAAGCAGTATATTCTTAATATTGAGAATCTTCACTAACCTAAAAATACTTTCTTTCATTTGGTTCATTAGCTTATTCCATATTTATTTTTACTTTGAAGTTATGCCTTCCTCATTTGTGTTTTTACCTTGTTTCAGCTTACGGTAAAGTGTTCCTTGTTAGGAAAAAGGGCGGAGCCGATCATGGCCGTCTATATGCAATGAAAGTACTGAAGAAGGCTACGATAGTTCAAAAACGAAAAACGACTGAACACACCAGAACTGAGAGACAGGTCCTTGAAGCTGTCAGAGATAATCCTTTCCTAGTTACTTTACATTATGCCTTCCAAACTGATGCCAAGCTTCACCTCATCCTAGGTAAGTCGTTTATCATATTCATTTGTGTTATAAATTATTTATTATACACGTTTTACGACCCTTAGTAATAAAATAGACGCGTAATGGTCGCTTGCAAATTTATTACATGTCGCATTTGCATTTTGTGATAGTATGTGTTGGTAAAGTCGCCAGCTCACAAGATAACACCAGTTTTCCATTGAAAATCTTATAGGTAGTTGTAAAATGCTCTTGGGGAAAAATGTTCTTGTGTGTCAAATGACACAGATATTGATATTTATATTAATCATCGCAAAAAGCAAAATAAAAATAATCCCAAATTCTCATACAAACTATAAAACGTATGTAATTTAAGTCTAAGTATTAGCTTAAGTGAATTATCAAAACTGGAAAAGTTTAGAAGATTCCCTCGTCAAAGCATTCCATAGATTGGATGCAAAATAACTGTTTTACAAGGTCAATGTTATAGATATGATACGGCTAAATCTTTTATGTGACTGCGATGACTTGATGACATTGAAAACTTCCAAAGTACCGTTTTCTAGATAGCTACTGACTCTAAATCCTAATAAAATCTTTCAACGAATAGTACGAGTCGCCGAAAGATCACACAATTATCTATATCTAATAACAATCAGTTTTGTTTGAGAGTCTTATTATGATCGAAGGATAACGTAAAAAGCCCAAGCAATCAACAGTCTCTCTCACGTCGTCTGATTTAACCGCAAGCAGATGGTCCAAGTTAGAACCTTGAAGTGCCTGTCGCCTGTTGTTATGCAAATAAAGGTCACTGGCTTTTTATCTATTAACTTTTGGGTTTCGATTGTTTTATTATCTTAAAACCATATTGGAAATAGCGTAGGGGAAGAACAGACAGTATTGCGTGCATTGCATATCCAAAGAACAATTAACACGAAAAGCTTTTTAACTAATATTACAATATTATTTCAATAAGTTTCTTGAGAGCCCACGTTAAAATAGAATAGCTTATAAAACCTCTCCTAATCTATTAATCATTTTACGCAAACGCTACGTAAACGTAGGAAGAGTGACTTTACCTGTAAGGTCCAGGTGTTCAGATGGCTGACGAAATACTGCCCAAGAAATCCACCCTCTCTAATTATTGGATATAAACAATTACAAAGGATATTTGCTGATGTATTGTTTAAAAGCTTGAGTTTTTGTTTCGGGTTAAAAGTACATTTCACCACAACAGCTTCTTATACTTGCTGGAAGCATTTTTGCCAATTCTAATTGGTTCAGATATTGCCCTGAAAATTTCATTGGTTGTAAATCGCACTGGCGCTTTAGCTAAGCAGAACTCTTTATCCCTGACCTTCCTGGCCATCAGTTTGTCTAATTAAAACGCTGGAAGAAGGAAAACCATCGGGTAATGTACACACAATGCCTAATTACCTTATGGTTTTCCTTCACCCTGCGTCTTAATTAGGCAAACTGATGGCCAGGAGAGGTGGGGAAGGCTTCTGCTTATCTATTGCCATTGCAATTTACAATTAATCAAATTTTCAAAGCAATAACTGAACCCATTAGGATTGGCCAAAATGCATACTGGAAAACCGTTATCGTGAATGGCGTCCTGTCCTAAAGAGTACTTGGTCCCTACTAGTTTCCATTCGGAAACTAGCTGCTCGTTTTATAGGTGATCTCCATCACTGTCAATTTCACTTATATTGTTTATGGAAGAGAAGTTCAAGATTTTGACCTCTTCTTTTAATACTATTATCAACATTGCTTTTCAGAAATTGCTTCCATAGTTCGTCTACTTGTGACTAATTGAAAACTCGTTTTATAGGTGATCTCCATCACTGTCAATTTCACTTATATTGTTTATGGAAGAGAAGTTCAAGATTTTGACTTCTTATTTTAATACTATTATCAACATTGCTTTTCAGAAATTGCTTCCATAGTTCGTCTACTTGTGACTAATTGAAAACTCGTTTACACAAAAAGCTTAGTCGTTAGTTTTTATCAACGTTTCGCTACTAGTTTTTTCACTGACCTGCTAACCTTTGCAGTACCATATCTCCGCCGAATTAGCATCAATTTTGTGTCACAATAATCGAGTTCATGATGTCTTCAAATCACTTAAACTTCGTCTTTCATAAACTACTTAGTTCATTAAAACAAACGTCAATTTTAACAACTTACGCACGTAAAACCCGCAAAGCGAAAAACAGTACCTCAAGACCAGGTTATATTATGCTTCTAACGTGTTTTCCTGAAAAGTTAAAGTTTAGTCGAAAATCAGTTTGCAGTTTATACATTAATTATACATAATTTTGTGTGTAAATTGAAAATTAAAAGCCACAATTCCATGTTTTTTGCGTATGTACTAGTAAAACTGATTTCGTTGTCTTCGTTTGATAATATCAGTAACTTCCTATGTATTTTTTATATAGTCTTTTATTATTACTTATCAAACTATCAAACTCGAAGCAAACTATGGGCAGTTCTGAAGCGGCAAGTGCGTTATTATAGCAAATTTTCTTTAAAATTTCTTGAAAAATCAGTTCACCAATTAATAAAAAGTAAAAAAAGTCTAGACGCAACAAGTGCATTATGATGGCGAATTTTCATACACATATCAATCAAAATATAAGTTGCCAATGCCATCTTTACAAGTTTTGATTACATTAACTGGATAAATCTGTCAAAATTGTGACTTTGACAAGCACATAATGTCAACTCGTTGGTCAAATGTTACAATGTATCATCTGCTCTTTAAATCTTGTTCTTGTTGATGTCCGCATTTGCCCAATACAGTTTTTCTCGCAATTATTACAAGACATTTGATAAATGTCCGATTTTTATCAAAGCAGACATGGCTCGTTTGATAACAGAAAAATCTAGCGTTGCGCAACATATGACTGACTCGGGACATAAAGTAGGCAATAATTATCTTAAGTTATTGAAAGTAACCACGGATGACCGCAAGTTACATGCTTTAGAAGGTTTAAAAATTCGCAAAGTGAATCCACAAAAAGATTTAATGAATTCAGACATGTCTCCAGTCAATTCAACACTTTTGAAAATAGCCCGAAATAATCCATGGTTTGAACGTCCAGGTTTTGGAATATCTTTAAGATCATTGATTTCTCTAAATTGAGATTCATTCGTAGTGAATATGGAATGTCTAATAGGGCGCTCTGGATATTTTTGATTAAGCACACCGCATACCGCCTGCTGAGTTGAAGTCTTATCCCTGCATCCGACGAGAGTTAACATTTCAATCCTTTGTGTCGTAGTTAAATATGTCACAATACTGAAAGTACAATAAGACTTTTGTACCGATAATACGTTAAAAGTTGGTATCAAACTGAAACTTTGTAATGATTTTTCGTCGGAGCCACTATTTTAATTAGGCTTTAATTAATGTCTAATGCGAATTCTAATATGTACACAGAAGCTGTCGTGCGCCGGATAGAATGATCGCATGGTCTCCACAAGGAGACATGTGCTGAACAGGCGATATGAACGTCGAGGGATGCGATAGTGAGCGGCGAGGACGCGTAGCCCGTGTGCCGAGAGCTCGCCTGTGACACTGCTGAAAGTACCGCGATTGTCTGGCTGCCGTTTGCAACTACATTGTTTTATTATTTTCCTGTCCCGATTGAGGGTATTAGTCACACCGCGCAGCTATCTCCTGCTTCGCCTATCATACGTGAAAACTGGAACCTGTGATGAGCACTGATAAATACACTTGGAGAACCCAAATCACCACAACACATATTTCAAAGACCTTACGAGCGTTTCGTTGACAATGTCAACATCATCAGAGGATGAAAAATTCAGAATGTTGATGATGTTGACATTGTCAACTAAACGCTCGTAAGGTCTTTGGAATATGTATTGTGGTGATTTGGGTTCTCCAAGTGTACTTATTGCCTATCATAGTTTGCGTACCTTTGCTATTCATTTCACCGATAGCCAATTAATATTTCAGTTTATTTCAGAATGCATTTTGATTCAACTTAACCTTGTAAATATTCCTCAAAGTTAAAATAAATCCATGTTTATAGACAACCGATTATTAATCTCTACCGACCACATACAGGAAACAGGGCCATCTAAGAGAGAGTGAAAAAGTTCATTCTGTCCTTAGGCTCTTTGAAGTCTACCTTCGCTTAAGCTGCACCACATTCAACAGCTTAGTAAGGAGATGTACCCAGTAGGTAAACCTCCCTGTCAGAGTACCGGCTGCTTATGATCATAATTTGGTACTGGCGCTCGAGCACTAGATGGAAATTGTAAAACCAATAGAAATCATAGGTGAGATTACCCGTTAAAGAATCCCCCCCCCCAACTTATACCTAACTTACGTCATCTCTAGAAAACATCAGACACTTTGAAAAACTAGGTATGATAACGTTGGTCATTAGCAACAGTTTTTGCTTTATTTCAATTGATGTAAGGTTTCTCACATTCAATTGTGATTCCCACGAAAATTTTCTTATGTGAGATGGCAACATTTTTATACTGTCGGTTCGACAATGCAAATATCGCTGAAAATCAGGGAAAAAAATAGGGGAATGCCATAAAAAAACATTATTGGCGTCAAAACAAATTATGGTGGCAAATCGACTTACATGCAAAAATGTGTATTACGTGTTTTTTTTTCAAAAGAAAAGTATTATTTCGCTTTTAATTAATTTATTCCATACCTAGAGCGCACACTGTATTTAGTTATTGGCATAGACATTTAAAAAAATAAAAGTCACTATCATAATGTACTTATTGCATGAGAACTTTTGAATTATATTAAAGGCCTGTTAAAAATATTCATAGCCACCTTCGTTGTTGGAGGATCGTGTGTGGTAAAACGAAAAACAATAAAACCTAAGGTTTAATAAAAGCTACAACTCCCGCTTAATTTAGTTAAACGAATGCGGTTTCTTCATTTGCAGTAATGCATCGTATATTCCACAGAAGAACCTAGCTAAATCAGACTGTACGAGAAATACCCTGAGCTCTGATCTCTGAAAGCTTGAACAATACATCTCTGAACCATAAACTTTGCCCAGAACTAATAGCAAACTAAAACGACGAAGATAACTTTCATCAGACAATTGAGCATCGTCTGCGAGACGCTTCTACTGCAATGTTAACGGTAAAAACAATTTAATATCACAGTCATGTGTATTAACAAGCTTAATCAATTCTACAAAATCATTATTTTATATAAATTTGCGTCTACATAACAAACATATGAATTATTAAAAACTTTGCTGAATCAAGAGTAAAATCCAACAGCAATCGTTGACGCAAGCCGTCAATGAGCAAAGGTCAGCTTTGCGATAATGGAAAACGGAATAAATTAGCAAATTGTTAGAATGAAACAACTAATGAAAACTGTCTGGTTTACAAGTCTGATGCGAAATGTGGTAACTATCGGTTATCGATAAAATTTATTGTAATATTCTATTTTATATTCTACTATTACATAATTATATTTCTTTAATGTCGACTGCTGTCATTGCTGACAGAAATGCAATAGTCGCGGAGATGATGTTTCAACGTAAATAAAATAATACTAACGACTATTAATTATTGCTTTTGAAGCAAAACAATAAAACAAGACCAGATCTGAAGATATTTACATAAAAAATATCAATAATTTATGTTTTAAAGTGACAATCAAATTGGGCACATATCTGGGGATGTCTCAGGCCGCACTAAGTGTTTGAATCATATAAATAAATATGTAATAAATATTTCTGAGGTTGCCGTAGATTCAGGTGATGTAGACTACAGTAATGTAAAGAGAGTAAAATATAGGATGGCGCATTGAAAACGAAACACACCGATTTGCGTCCAGAGAATTTTTTTTAAGAAACGCTTAAACACGTCAATTTTAATATTGAGGGGGACATGTTTTTACATAAAACTCAACTTTGTCACATCAACCTCTTAAGGGTGGTGATAACAACCCTTATATTTTAAATAGGGAACATGGGTCGAGTGTTACATCATTTAAAAGCTCTTTCTTTTCTGAATTCAGCACACTAATTTTTTTGGAAGTTTTATCAACTCGTTTAAAAATTATTCACAGTTGAAGATGCAAAAACGAATTTCACTCATTCTGATGAGATGATGTGCTGATAGTCAATGTTTTGTTGGTTTGTAAACAAAAAATTGACTATCAGAACATTTCTTATCGGAATGAGAGAAATGCGGTTTATTATCAGAACATTTCTTATCGGAATGAGAGAAATGCGGTTTATTATTTCAGTTTATCGGTCGGTTTGATACATTATAGTACTGCCGAAAATTAATTTCACAATGGTGTATTCTGTAGAAGAAAGAGTTGAAACAATTACTTTTTTTCAAAAACGATGACTGTGCTAACCGTACCGCAAATTTGTTTAATGAACGACATCCGAACAGACATGTTAACAGAAAATACAATTTGGAGTTAGTTGCAAAGTTTCGACAAAGTGGTTCAGTAGCCAACAAAAAACGGGATCCTGAACGTGAATTTACGGTTAGAAATGAGACTACTGAGATTGAAGTTTTGGGTCAAATTGCTGCAGACCCAACTTTGAGCACGAGAAAATTGGCCACTCTTTCAAACATCAAAAGAAGAACTATTCAGCGAATATTGAAGCATAATAAATTTCACCCGTATAAAATTCATCTTCTACAACAACTGAATGAAGATGATTTTGATCGGCGGCTGGAATTTTGTGAAGTTATGACTGCACGAATAGCTGATAACGGGAACTTTCTGTTCAATATCTGTTTTTCAGACTTTTATTAAACTTTACAGTCAATCGTCATAATTGTCGTTATTGGGCAGATAATAATCCAAGAAATTTTTACGAAGTCCACACTCAAACTCCACAGAAATTGAATGTCTGGACTGGCATTTTTGGAGACCGTTTAATCGGACCAATTTTTCTTGATGGCAATTTGAGTAGCGTAACGTATTTGGAGTTACTAGAAGATATCGTTTAGCCTCTACTAATTGACATTGTTGAAAATGATGATCGCTATCAAGAAAATCAATTAGTGTTTCAACAAGATGGAGCTCCTCCGCATTTTTCACAACGTGTTAGGGAGTTTTTGAACAGATAGTTTCCAGGACAATGGATTGGGGGTAGAGGTGCTATTGAGTGGCCCCCTAGATCACCGGATTTAACTCTTTTAGACTTCTTGCTATGGGACCATTTAAAGAGTAGAATTTACGTAACAGAACCGGAGTCTCTAGAAGAATTACGACGATGCATTGTTGAAGAATGCTGTCTAATAACTCCACAAATGCTCCAGAAAGTCAGAGCTTGTTTTTAACAAAATTTGTACTTTTGTATGGCAGCTGGTTATGCACAATCAACCAAGGGTTGCGGTGCTATCGGGGCGGCAAGGCCGCGGACGAGCCCTGAGGGAACAAAAAAAAAAATGGCAGCTGGTGGTCAACAATTTGAACACTTACTTAACTGAATAAACATTTTTGAACGTTTGGTTTTGTTTTTTAGTTTTTTTAACGAAAAATTTACTAATTAGTGTATTTCTTATCACAATGAATCAAATGCGTTCTTGCAACTCCAACTGTGAATAATTTTTAAACGAGTTGATAAAACTTCCAAAAGAATTAGTGTGATGAATTCAGAAAAGAAAGCTTTGAAATGATGTAACACTTGACCCATGTTCCCTATTTAAAATATAAGGTTTGTTATTACCACCCTTAAGGGGTTGATGTGACAAAGTTGAGTTTTATGTCAACACATGTCCCCCTCAATATTAAAATTGACGTGTTTCAGCGTTTCTTAAAAAAACATTCTCTGGACGCAAATCGGTCTGTTTCGTTTTCAATGCCCCACCCTGTATACTTTGTTTCTCATTCAAACAGCTTCTCCAGACGTATTTGGTGTCATCCAATTACCCATAGTACTATAGGTGGTATTGGCTCAATCCCTTTGGTATCTGGGATACCTGGGATGAGTAAATGTTCCCCGTTGAGGAAGTGTGAAAGTCCCTGAGGCTAAAGTCATATTAATAATAAAGGAAAATTAAAATAAATTGACGATGGTTTCATTGCATATGACAGTGCGCTGGTAGAAAAAACGGGTATTCAGTGTACTGGATGGTGGATAATTAAGAAAAATTAATTTAAAAGTCATTATGACAAAAAGTTATGAAGATAAGTAGGGATATGACTGCGAAAATGGATATAAAACTAAATAGCTCATAACCTTAACAAGCAGAAATGTTCCCGTACCTTGGGAGTATTATAACGGATGATGGTAAATGTAGTAAAGAACTGAGAAGGTGTTTGCGACAGCAAAGCAGACATTCAATAGACGAAATACTCTTTCTTACTAATAAACGTTCTAACTTGGACCTAAGGAAGAAGTACATGAAATTATCGGTATGTTATAGTGTAACAGTCGGAAAGCTGAACGTTGAATAAGCGGGGCATGAATATAATAGAAGCTTTTAAAATGTGATCACGGAGTAAAATGACAAAAGACAACGCACACTGATAGAAAGACGAATAAAACTGTGCTAGATGAGGTGAAAGAAAATGCTTACTGAAATAATATGAAAGAAAAAAAATTACACGCAGCAAGTGCGTTATGGTAGTGAATTTTCATAAAAATGTTTTTAATGGCAAATATGTTTTTTTAAGAAAGCAGGCATCAAATTTGGTTACCAGTATAATCTATATATTAAAGACAATGTGCCATGTTTCATCAAAATAACTTTATTGTTTGAAAATGTACAAAAATTTCCGCAAGTAAACTTAAATTGTTCCCCAAAAACTGATTTTCTGGTCAACCTTATAGGTTAATAGCAAATTGATTCAAAATTTGAAGCATTTAATGAAAATTCGCCACCATAACGCACTTGCTGCGTCCCGAATTTCTTTCGTGTTCGATTAAAAAAATTCACTAAAAAAAAAGAAAAGAAAATTTGTATCACCAACGACTTATGGGCCACCCTGTAATTGTGGAAATATTTTTTAAGATGTAGCTTAAGACACCCTACAATTAATGTATACAACTTTCTTTCGTAACTTTCATAATAACGGATATATTGCACTTTAATGTTTTTTTACGAAAATTCGGCAAAAATGATATACCATTAAACGATAAACTCTATAGCCAACACTACTGCTAAAGCATCAGAGAAAGGGTCTATTTGAAATGAATTTTCTGGGAATATTTTAGTAAAATGAAGGACAATGACGATTGAAACTAAGAGCTCAGGCTTTGTAAAACATTATTCTTGAGACATTTTCCTTCCATAGATCATATTAATTTCAGGTTCATTGCCTAAATATTAACAATTTTGACGTTTAAAATCGCGACTTTGACGTTTTGAGGAAAACCCAAATTTATTTTTCTTTAAATGCATGTAACTTTTTTGTCCCTTAACCTAGAGCGCTAAATTTTGGTAGGTAGCTTACCTATAACGATATAAGCCCTTACTTTGTTAATTCCGTAGATATAACTTTTTTTCGATTTTTTTCGAAAGAAAACACAAAATTTTCCGGGAAAACCTCGGCGGATTTTCCTGGCTAACGAACTTATCCAAGCCACTCGCGAAAGGAAGCTACTCACCTAATTTTATCAAAATCGGTCCATTATTTTGTTAGTTATAGGTGTGACACATAAATATATAAACATATATATATATATATATATATATATATATATATATATATATATATATATATATATATATATATATATATATATATATATATATATATATATATATATATATATATATATATATATATATATATATATATATATATATATATATATATATATATATAAACATATAAAGTCTGAAACCGACCTCGAATTTGGGTTCCAGGGGTCCTAAATAGCGCTCATTTGAAGAAATTTTTTCAAAATTCAAAAGTCGAGATCTCATTAGTGATTTTTTTTTTAAAAGAAAATTCACTAAAAGGCAAAATTTGGTTGACATATTCTGAGACATACTATGTGACAACATGATTTGAAGAAGAATGCACACATATAAATGAAAGATATAGGGCACGAAGAAAAGTTCTGGAAAACCTAGCCCACTTGATGAAATACGGAAACTACAATGATATGAAAATAACTGATTTATAGGAGGTCATGGTTGCGATAACCAGGAGACGTCGCCTTTAGACTGTAATAACCTTAAGACCATTGCAATTCGCATAATTAAAAATTTTTACAACAATCTAAATCATAATTTTGAATGATAATTGTTGTCATCAATGTGTATCTATAGTTGTCTAAAATACATGATTTATACTATTTTAGCACTTTTTTCCTGTTAAAACTGTTTTTTTTTGTAACTGATTGGTTTATACATGGATTTAATCAAAGATATTTTAAAAATTCCCCTCTCTGTGCCAAATTTATGAGCTTCGTATCGCCCATTAGAAAAACTGAAAGTTTGTCCAATATACATGACGTTTCCATGAGGGAAACAAACTAATAAATGGAAATTAAACATTTTTTTATTTATTATACCATCTACTTTCAAAAGCACAACTTTTAAAGGTACCAACTTATTTAGTATACAGAGAAAACACGTAATTTCTAAATTAATTTTGTGAGCTAACTACGGGTACAGAGAAATAATGCAGTTTCTAAATGAGTGAGAAATGAATATGTGGTACGCAAATACTTCTATAGTCTAATCACAGAATATATAAAATCCTAGTTCAATTGGTTATATAGTACAACCAGATAAGTTTTAAGTTGTAGTAATAGGTAAATATTTTTGCCTGCAACTGTCAATAACGTGGCTACTTTCGTATTCTAATGCAAGAAAGTGTCATTACATGCCCAGGCACGTAAAGCCTTTAAGTGGGCCTAGGCACGTACAGTCTTAACGTGAGTCGAGCCACTCAAAGTTTTTACGCGGGCCTAGGCACGCAACTGTCTAAAAAGCTGTCTTAGAAGTCGCAGCTTTATCCTAATTTGTTTATCGTTCATTCTTATTAGTACGCCTAATTGGTATATAATAATACGTTATGTCCATATAAGGAAGTCGGACACTTGTAATATATTATTTCACATGATTTGAATAGTCTAGGCCGACATGTGTTATCAATTACAGATTTTGATGTACCGAGATTTAATTTCCTTCTTTCATCTCATGTTTCAATTATTGCTTACATGCAATGTAAGCCCTGGCCGTACCAGTAATTTCTTTGGGTAAAAATGTACATTCTAATAACTCCATACTTGTAACAAATTTCAAAAATCTAAACAGGACCTGTGAGAGCATCTAACTGACATAAAGTTAGAAACAAGTTGGATACTGTTTTTACATTCTAGGTCTAAACCCCTGAATATGGCTCAATAATGGGCCGAAACGCGTAGGGTTAAAAATAAAAGAAATATCTGGTAGTGAAAGCCTGTTAATTATTCCTTTTAATCATGATTCCTTTTAATCGGGAGACTGTTGGAAACCGAAGTCTAGTCAACGTCATATTTATCAAATTGTAGGGTCAATTACAAAATACTTTCTTCTATGGTTTACTGAGGCAGTTTCAGGTAATATTGTATACGCAACACGCAAGGAACATGTTTACACGATTGGCGGGCTTGCCTGCACGTCATCTAAAGTATCACTCTTCTGTCTTATTACGCAAATAACTATTAAAATGACTAAAAATTACAAAATCATTTATTTGCTAATAATGAGACCTAAGCAATTCTAATGAATATTTACAAAGTCGGTCTCGATCACCGGAGCTTATTGTTTAAAATTATCATAGACGCATTGGCATTGCAGTCTTAATTACCAGTCGATTATCTCAAATTAACAAACAGTCATATCGATAATGCATAAGATGTAACCGGGTTTAGCAAACAGATGACCTCGCTTTGTATAATGATCATGAGCCTCTGTTAGCGGCCTGTAATTTTACATACACACACACGGTTATTAATTAGTTACCGTTTTCACTGCCCTAGTCATTAAAGCGTTTCCCGTATCTGTATGTGTGTGCAAGTCACATTATATTACTCGACATGTGTGACATGAAGAACGTAATTGTCAATACGGGGATTGGGTAGAAATTTAATGCAACAAATATCTTCCTGTTCCAACAGAATATACATATACAACAACCAATCGATATACTATCAAATTGTAAATTTAAATGCCACTATCAAAATCCGAACTACCTTAATAATAAAGTTGATAGAACCGATAGCAAGGAGCTCGTTCATCAATACTTGCGATCTAGTTCGCTTTACATTAAACTCCAAGATTAATGTGTGACAAAAAACATGTTTCATAATCTTCTTCATAATTAAGACCATTGGAAAAACACGCACACTTACCACAACAAAGTTAACCTAATCAAAGTTTACACTACCATAATGTCACTAAGGCAAGAATACTTCTTAACTGCAGCATCGCATAATTCCTGACGATCCACATGAACTCCCCACCATAGGTGAGAATCCAGATGGAGGTCAAGAAAAAACAAAGACTGCTGCTGTTTCATTCAACCATCGTCACAAACAGGTTAAAGTTTTGATGTACACCGAATGGAGACAACAAAAGCTTTTCCGTTTTCTGTGTGTTAGGTACCAGACCGATTTGTGAACACCAATCAGACACCTGAGACACTCAGACGTTAACTGCTGCAATAAGCGGTTCAAAGATTTTTTTTTGAAATGGCCTCATTGGTATCATCTTCGTCTAGATGTGGTAGTTGGAAAGTTGAGACATAATGTCGCTAGTGAGTATAGATGAAGGCTCTTGGGCCATCCGCCACCCTCTTGCGCATATGCGTGATATTAGTAGTTATCAAATGTAAATTGTTTATTACAATAGTAAGTTAACCGCCCATTCTGTGGTCCGCGGTCTCGGATTCCAGAATAATCTGGAAGTAGCAGCCCATCAATCGAATTTTTGCAAACATAGGTATGTGGCTGATATCAAATCCTTTTCAGTTTGTGATCCACCTAAGTCTATCATCTCGTAGTCGTCGGGGATAAGTGGTGAGCTGCTAATTTAAGACCCCTTTGAAGTCCGGGAAGCCGGGCTCAAAAATGACTAACTTACTGTTGTAAGAAGCAATTTACATTTGATAACCACTGACGTCACCGCATGAAGTCCTCATCTATAAGTACTGTGACTTAAAAATTGTGACAAGTCTTAATATGCTGCCTTGTGGTACGCCACTCCGCACATAGTTTTTACCTGCCTCATATACCCTAGCAGCTTTTCCTCTACCTGAAAGGTATAGCTTTCCAGCCATAAGTATGTTTTCCCTCTAATGTCTCAATAAGCTAGCTTTCTCAGTGAAAAAGTATGATTGACTGACACCTTAGAAACCGAAAGAAACTGACAGATGGATGGATATCACAAAAACTCTGCAAAAAAAAAACAGTTCCGCTGGGCTCTCTCTTGTTGCTGTTTCTTGGGAACTCACCCGATTTTTCCTTTGTATTCTCAGACGAGTATTTGCAATTCTGCCCTTAAATCTCTTGGACCATCTAACCTGGAGCCCTTCAGGCTATAAAGTTACTTCGATAACATGAAGTGACACTCCTGTGTAACGCATATGTCCACTGGTAGTTGGATGGATATAAGAAATATTCTGTCGAAAATAACTCTACATAAAGTAGAAAATATCTATGTTGTGTCTCCGTTTCCAGAGCTTAATTCGTGTGGCCGACATTTTTACCTGGCCTTTGCTGAATAAATGGGAGTGAGCATCAGCCTTCCTTGGTTTTGTATATATTCTGTGCTGATGGTCAGCATATGTGGTTGCTACTCTGTGCACAACCGTCGACTTTCTCTATGGCTCTATTTTCGGACCATCTATTAGTTGTCATTAAGATTAAAAAAAGATTGCAATGTCCTAACAAGTCGCGTAAAAATTGGATTACATCCTTTTTTTTAACATTTTAACTGTTTTTACCAATGTGACGATGTAAACGCGTCTTTTATTGCGCGCGCGCGCGTTCGCGTTAGTGAGTGCGTGAGCGGAGTGTGTGCGTGCGTGCCTGCGTGGGTTCACGCGTGTTTGTGTGTGCCCTATGCGCAATGTCTCCCAGCTTGGGGTACCGGTTGCAATGTAATCCAGCCTTCTTGTACATTTCAGTTTTTTAGTTCAGTTATTGGTATGATATCTGGTGTTTTATAACTAAATTATTTTTTTAAGTTGTTCTTTCTTTGTAGGCTTCTGTAGAAGTATGAATACGACACGAAATGTATACAGCATGTTATAACCAAGAACTTACATTTCTTATTCTTATTGCCCATATAACGTTAAATGATTCTGTTTAAAAAAATAATTGAAAATTCGAAAGTCGTTAACTTTTTATAAAAGAAAGGTTCTTTATAAAAATTCGCTATAAGCGAACTTTTGTAATCTTTACGAATGAAATAAAAAAAGTCTGGACGCAGAAAGTGCGTTATGGCAGTGAATTTTTATAAAAAAGCTTTGAATAGCAAATATGTCTTTTTAATGCAAGCAGTCATCTAATTGGTTACCGGTATAACCTATATAGTAGAAACAATGTGCCATATTTTATCAAAAAGCTTATTGTTTGAAAATGTACAAAAAATTTCGACAATAAACTTTAAATGTTGGTTTCCTAGCCAACAGCCTTTTTTTTTGTTCCCTCAGGGCTCGTCCGCGGCCTTGCCGCCCCGATAGCACCGCAACCCTTGGTTGATTGTGCATACCCTTAGTCTTACTCCACCCATTCCAAGATCACTGTGCCTTGAACTAGTCTGCACAGCGATTGGTAGGGTGAAGTTTTATATTGCTCTGTCTCCGGTCTAGAGTGACCGTAGGCCAACAGCCCTTAGGTTAATAGCAAATTGAGTTATTGAAATTTGAAGTATTTAATGAAAATTTGCTACCAAAACGCACTTACTGCGTGTTAATTTTCTTCTTACAAATATATTTCGATAAAAATGCAATAAAATAAGGCTGTTGGAAAAACAGTTGTAGGAATCACCAACGACTTATGGGCCAGCCTGTGATTGTCAAAATAATTTTATAAGATGCAGCTTAAGACACCCTATAATTAACTTATACAATTTTTTCTCGTCTCTTGTATAATAATAATTATATTGAGCTTTACCGTAGAAATGCGTCAACTTGTATATATGTAAACAGATCAAAACTGAACTTAAATGGATTCCAGGGGGCCTAGTTTGCGCTCATTTGAAGAAACCTTTTTAAAATTGAAAAGTCGCGGTCTCCTCATTGACGAATTTTTTGTATAAAAATTAGCTAAAAATTATGTACCGTTAAACCATAAACTTAACTAAAACTACCGCCAAAGCATCAGAGAGAAAATAACTAACCTGTTGCATATCAGCCCTTTTTGTAAAACTTCGATCCTTTATATGTGTTGATAAAATCTAACAAACACTGTTTAGTCCACCCACTTACATTAATAAAATCATAAAGGAATAATTTGCACTTGTATATTAAAATTACCAAATAACACAAATAATGTGTCAACTGAAACACATAAAACAATCTAATACTATACGATAAACGTCAGTTACAGCGTTTAACAGACCTGCGCAATAATATCAAATGTTCCGTTGCCAGGCAACGCTCAGACATACTAGATATCATATAAGCCAGGTTTGCCATTGTCAATGAAACGCGGTGATATTAAAAATAAATGTTTCAAATTTGAATAGCTCAATTTTCTGTAAACCTAGAAAGCTGCATTTTGGTACATATAGGTCTTTCCCAAATCAACATGTACACCAAATTTCATCGAAATAGCTTAGTAATTTTCGGAGAAAAAATTGTTTTCGAAAGAAAACTGAACATTTTCCCGGAAAACCTTATCCGATTTTCCTGGCTAACGAACTCATCCGAGCTATTAATAAAAGAAAGGCACTTGCCGAGTTTCATCAAAATCGGTTAATTATTTTTTGAGTTATCGGTTGGATACATACGTACACACACATATATATATATATATATATATATATATATATATATATATATATATATAATATATATATATATATATATATATATATATATATATATATATATATATATATATATATATATATACACACAAATATATAAAAATCGAAACTGACTCCGGATATGGGTTCTAGGGGCCCAAATTCGCGATCATTTGAAAAAATTTTCGACCATCGATACTTCTCTATTAGTGAATTTTTTTTAAAATAAAAATTCACTAAAAAAATGTAAATATTTTGTTACGCACATTTTGTAGAAATACGTCAGCAAATCCTACTAGATTTGCTAGCATCAGGTTATTACTTGATTTATTTTTAACGCTCGGTACATTTCAAAATAATTTGAGCTACTTTACACATGAGGATGAAATTACGTATTCCTTGTACGGTTCTGACTCACCTCGAATTAGGTCCTTGTGTACTATAAATTCAGCCAACGGGCAGATGTGGTGTAATGTTATGTGCCGTGATGCTCGTAGATGCAGCGATTGGTGTTAACACGGTGAATCATCAAGTAGTTCGAAGAAAACCAATCTTAATATGGAGCTTTTTCATATATGACAAAATGCAGGCTTTACATGTACACAATATTGCAAACGATGCAAATGAAATGAATTTACACCAATAAACACAAATCATATTTTAGTTACAACACTCTGTAAAGCTCTGACGTTATCCGTGTGATATTCTGTAACAATTAGATTCAGTACTTTTAAATGAGTCATGGCTACCTAGAATCTACAAGTGGACATTCTGTTTTAGTTGTCAACTTATTGAAAATTAGATTTATATCGTGCAATGCTAGTTTTCTAAGCGGCTTCAGCCAACCCGTGGGGCCCACTCCAATTGTGCACTTTTTTCTATACAAAACGCAACATAAATTATTTAACTTTACTAATTCCCATGCATGACTTAAAGTTCAATTTTTTGTGAATTTTCTTTAAAAAATTCACTAAAGAGTTGATCCCGACTTTCGAATAAAAAAAAATTCTTCAAATGAGCGCTAATTAGGCCCCCTAAAACACATATCCGGGGTCAGTTTGAATTTTTATATGTTCGTTAGCTAGGAAAATCGGCCCAGGTTATCTCGGAAAATTGTGTTTTCCTTCTAAAAAAAAATAAAAATGTATATTTCCGGAAACAACAAAGTAAGAGCATCCAAATTTAAGTAAGAGCATCCAAATTTGGTAAGCGTGTTTGTATTATAAAGAGTGAACAATGTAACATCTAGGTGTCTGAGTTTAAATACAAAAAAGTTATGGACAGTTAAAAAAATCTGTTTTGCAGTTTTCCTCAAAACGTCAAAGTCGCGATTTGAAACGTCAAAATTGGCAATGTTTAGGCAATGAACGTGAAACAAATACGGATTGTGAAAAGAGAATGTTGCAAGAAGAGTGTTCTGCGAACCCTTAAGTTTCAGGTTCAACCGTCATTGCCCTTCATTTTACTAAAATATTGACAGAAAAGTCATTTCAAATAGACCCTTTCTCTGATGCTTTGGCTGTCGGTTTAGTTAAGTTGATGCTTTCGCTGTAGGTTTAGTTAAGTGTATGGTTTAACGGTCTATAATTTTTAGCAAATTTTCGTAGAACAAATTCGTTAATGCATTTTTGCATTTTTTATCGAAATATGATGCCTGTTTGTATGAAAAAAATCTGGACGCAGTAAGTGCGTTTTGGTAGAGAATTTTCATTAAATCCTTCAAATTTTAATAACTCAATTTGCTACTAACGTAAGGTTTGTTGGCTAGAAAACCAACATTTAAGTTTATTTTCGGAAAATTTTTGTACATTTTCAAACAATAAGTAATTTTTATCAAATATGTTGTTTCTACTACATATGCTATACCGGTAATCAGATTGATGCCTGCTCGCATTTGCTATTAAAAACATTTTTATGAAAATTCACTTCCATAACGCACTGGCTACGTCCAGACTTTTTTTTCACTTAAGCCGCTGACAGGGTTGGCAAGTTTAAAACAAACAAACTAAGACATCCGTTATGCCAACCTCTCCCCACACACATTACACATTAATAAACTTTTAGGAGCGTGTCGTAGCTTTTAAATTTCTTTAATTCAGGATAACTTAAATTTGTGTGGAGATAAACGCCTCAAAATTAATATATGAGAAGATCTTTAAATGCTCTATATATGTAAAAAATTTCATTCCACTCACATTAATAATTTAAAAAATATAGCGTTTTTAAAAGGTTTTCCCAGATTTTCCACCCGAAAAACTGGAGTATAAAGGCTGATTAACGAACTCGGCCTCTCTTTTCGTCCAAACAAGATTTTTGCCAAGTTTGACTGAAATAAGTTTAGTATTTTTTTGAGTTATCGCTCGGATATATACATATAGATACATATGTATATATATATATATATATATATATATATATATATATATATATATATATATATATATATATATATATATATATATATATATAAACAAACATATAAAAATTTTAACGGGCCCAAATTCGCGCTCATCTGAAGACATTTTTTCAAAAGCTTTTCATCGTGACCTCTGTATTAGCAAATTTTTCTTAATGAAAATTCGCTAAAACATAGTATGTATTTTAATGGGGTCGAGGCCTGTATTCTAACTGTTTAAGGACTTTTTAACAAAAAATCTGTGGCTAATGAAAGGCAACTTTCCTGGCTAGCTTGCAACCATAACTAACCAACCAAGTCCTTCGTGAAGACGAAACATATTCATTAAAATTTCTTTGTCTTCGCCTTCGGGTCAATAGTCGTAGTTAGGTCTCACTCTATCGTGTTCAACCATTTCTCATTTAGGAGAATACTGTCAAATGATTTAGCATTTCTGATTAAAAAAAAGTATTTATTAGGAATTAATATAAGTTATGATTCAGGAAAATATTATCGTAAGTTAGGTATTTCCTAACTATTTTCAATAAACCTGTTTTGCGGAAAACGCCAAGCTGAAATACGTCACGAATGAGTGATAACTCAGGAAGTAGTAGATTAAGTAAAATAATTTCCGCATTTACTTTGTAGGTGTCCCAAAATACCAGAAAATCAATTACCGTTCTGAAATACAAAATTTCTATATTTTAAGTATAGTGTCTTGAATGTTGTTTATTATTTAAAATAAGATGAGCATAATTTTGCCATTTATCATTTTAAGCTAATAAGCAACATAATTCAAATAGGTGACTTCACAGACAGGCGATGGAGAAGTTAATAGACTTTAAAACCGCAATGTTTTTTCACTAATCGTAAAATAAGTTGAAATAAAGTTTGTCGTAGAACAAAAGTTAAAAATCTGTTATTATATGTTGAAGGTAGACTTGTGTGTGTTTTGTTTCTTTAACGTCGGTCTATTTCCGCTACTATGACCAACCACCGACGCCAGGGAGCAGTTTCACCTCACTATCCTGGAAATTTTGCTGAACCCCTGCCTTTCTGTAAGGAGAGTAGGATCTTTAACGTGCCCAACATCGCATGGGCACAGGACCGACGGATTTACGCCCCCTCCGAAGGGCGGAACGTGCAGGCATTCAACTTGCTCGAATACAATGCCACAACCTCGGTTGATGTTAATTGTACAGTATGTACTGAAAAACTTAAACTGAACCCAGTACCCTTCGGTTCAGAGGCAGACGTTCTTACCACTGAACCACCGCAGCTCTGAATGTAGATTTTTTACTCTGAAAAAAAATGATGGAAAGCAACAGTATTTGGAAGTCATTTAAGTAGATGTGACCACGCGAACAACAGATCCCTAGCTCGGAAACAAGTTGTATTTGGAAGGTGTTATTTTTATGTGGGTTACGTTTTTTTTTTTTGCTATTAAGACTTTACAAAAAATGACATAAGTATATGTAGATAATTAAAGCTTTAACTTGCGGAAAATTGACGTGTATACCGAAAAATGACGTCACGTAGCTGGGCCCGGTTTTGAGGCACATCTTTCAATTGTTGTTACTTGGTCCTTTAAGATAAAATTAAACATTCTCTACAGATTATTGGTGAGGGGCGTGAGGTGAGGGGGGATATCGATCGGAAGAGTAATTAATATCAATACCAACATGGAGTGAATATGGTTGGATTTCATCAGAGAAGAAAATTAGCTTTTGTGAATTGGGGTTGGGTGGGGGTTTTCGAAGTTGGCGGTTGTAACCAGAAATCATAATGACAACAACATTTTACAATAAATCGGGTATAACAGAAGAAATAAGGACGAATTCTGCATTCTTCGGCATGTTTTAGCGAATTTTGATAAACTTTTTTTTTCAAAGCGCCATATCTCGGTAACGATTTGACATCCAAACATGTTTGGATAGTCAAAATAGTAGGAAATTTAACGCTCTACAAAAAATCTCAAATGTTTTTGCCGTAGTATGTAAGGGAAAAAAGGTATTAAGGAAAAACCGGAGAAAGGTCGAAATTTTTGCAGTAACACCACCCCCTCGGAGATAATTGTGGTAGATAAAATAATAGTACGGGATCCGGCTGCAAAATTAGTACATTAATAACCTAGATTATCAAGATTTAATTTTTAAGTATTTGTACAACTAGGAGAAGTCACTTTTCATCAGGTGCCAATTAAAAATTACCCGCCAGTATTATTAATTAAAATATAATTAATTTACTTTTAGAGAAACATTTCGTTAACATCTTACGGAAATAAAACCTACACAACTTCACAACAGTGTATTTAAAATATCTGAAACGTCATAGTTGCTGCTGATTGCTTAACCGCTACCTCTACGCAGCCAGGTGTAAACAGGTATAATTTTATTAAAACTTTTCGTTCTTAACGTACACTCATTTCATTTATACCACATTAAAGCTCATTTTTTTCTGTAGTTAATGATATAAAGGTGCCTATATAAAAAAACCCGCAAATCAAAGTTTCCTACCCTAAAAGATGCTAGGTATGAAAAATAAAGTGACAGAGAGTGATCGCGCGACGCTACTTGTTAGACAAGGATGCTCAATGCCAGCTAAACGTATTTTTTGAGCTATTGCGCATGCTCCGATAAATAGGGTTCTCAACCAACGATCTAAGTAGTAATACTATTATCAAAGACGCAGCAAGTGCGTTATGGTAGTGAATTTTCATAGAAATGATCTGGCACAAAATATTTTATTATAACTTTTTTTTCTTGTAACATAGAAATCTAAATTTTGGTGCATAGTTTACTTTTTATATCGTAAACCTACCTGCCAAATGTGGTTATCATAGATTTTTTATTTTTAAGAAAAAATTTTTTTTCAAATAAAAACTGAAATTTTTCCCGGAAAGTCTCGTCCGATTTTTTTGATTAACGAACTTATCAAAGCCATTTACAAAAGGAAGGTACATGCCAAATTTTATCAAAATCGGCCTATTATTCTCTGAGATAAAATTTTTTTTAGAATGAAAACTCAAAATTTTCCCGGAAAACCTCGTCCGATTTTTCTGATTAACAAACTTCTCAAAGATATTTACAAAAGGAAGGTATGTACCAAATTTTATCAAAATCGGCCTATTATTCTCTGAGATAAAATTTTTTTAGAATGAAAACTCAATATTTTCCCGGAAAACCTCGTCCGATTTTCCTGACTAACAAACTTGTCAAAGCCATTTACAAAAGGAAGGTATATGCCAAATTTTATCAAAATCGGCTTATTATTCTCTGAGATAAAAAATTTTTTTTTAGAATGAAAACTCAAAATTTTCCTGACTAACAAACTTATCCAAGCCATTTACAAAAGAAAGGTACATGCCAAATTTTATCAAAATCGGCCTTAATTTTTTGAGTTATCGGTGTGACACACACACACACACACACACACACACACACACACACACACACACACACACACACACACACATATATATATATATATATATATATATATATATATATATATATATATATATATATATATATATATATATATATATATATATATATATATATATATATATATATATAAACATATAAAAATTGAAACTGACCCCATATGTGGGTTCTAGGGGTCCTAGTTCGCGCTCGTTTGCAAAATTTTTTTCAAAATTCAAAAGTCGGGATCTCCCCATTAGTGAATTTATTCTACGAAAATTCACTAAAAATGACTGGACTCAGATGCTTATCGGAGCATGCGCAATAGCTCAAAAAATACGTTTAGCTGGCATTGAGCATCCTTGTCTAACAAGTAGCGTCGCGCGATCACTCTCTGTCACTTTATTTTTCATACCTAGCATCTTTTAGGGTAGGAAACTTTGATTTGCGGGTTTTTTTATATAGGCACCTTTATATCATTAACTACAGAAAAAAATGAGCTTTAATGTGGTATAAATGAAATGAGTGTACGTTAAGAACGAAAAGTTTTAATAAAATTATACCTGTTTACACCTGGCTGCGTAGAGGTAGCGGTTAAGCAATCAGCAGCAACTATGACGTTTCAGATATTTTAAATACACTGTTGTGAAGTTGTGTAGGTTTTATTTCCGTAAGATGTTAACGAAATGTTTCTCTAAAAGTAAATTAATTATATTTTAATTAATAATACTGGCGGGTAATTTTTAATTGGCACCTAATGAAAAGTGACTTCTCCTAGTTGTACAAATACTTAAAAATTAAATCTTGATAATCTAGGTTATTAATGTACTAATTTTACAGTCGGATCTTAGACTATAAGTAAAACCGTTGATGGCAAAACATAGCTAAAGGTTTAATGAAAAGAAGGAAAGAGTAATCAGACATTTAGAGGACTACGTGCGACCAAGGTGGAAAAACTGGCGGAAGTTAAAGTGGTACAAAGAAGACCTATGATTTTAAATATAAGTGAAACTATAGAAGAAGAAATAGCCGAAAAGTGGTCGAAAGAGAGCTGGTCACGTTAAACGGCCAGGACGGGGGATGCAACTCGAAAAACACACACGCCTTTGGGGCTGTGCGGGAAGAGACGGCCGAATATTTGCTGCCAAAAAGAATCACAGGTGAAGGGTGGTACAAATGTGGGGTAAAAGATGTAATCACTCCATGAAAATGCGACAAATGTTATAGGGTTGGATATACAGCTAGCGACTGCACAACTAAAGAATCGAAAGCTACCAGTGCGGAGAAGCATGTCACCAAAGAAAGTAATGTTCAAATGAACAGAAGTGCTGCCTGTGCAATGCCAATGGACACAAGGCGGAAACTGTGCGATATCCTTTATAAAGGAAACTGGTGCAGGTACATAACAACGAGGAAAGGGGGACACTAACAAATTCAAAGTGAAAAGCATGCAAGTAAACCTAGATAGATGCAAAAGGGCGATGGATTTGCTTAGAAAAGAGTAACGCATGTAGGTATTAAACAACGAAAATAAAAAGATACAGATAACAAAAGAAGAGATAAATTGATAATTTAAAACAAACCACAAGTGGGGTGCAATGTTCAGTGAAGCAATACCAAATGATAATTCTGCTGTACAACCACGAAGAGGAAGGGGGTGTCTCAAGGGTAGTCCTGACTTCGAGGGAAAGGTAGTCGCACAGTGCTGGGTGGCATTGGAACGCGAGGAGAGCCAGCCACTGACCTGCATAAAAGAAAATGATGATGACTAAAGAGCAGTAGAGAGAGTAGAAACTTTGAGGTTCTCCACGATCAAAATAATTCTTGCTTTAGTTATTTACGACAAAGATGGGATAATTCTGCTAGATTTTCTGGAACAAGGTATAAGTAGCTCACAGGAGCATATTATAGTCAGTTGGTAACTGTCATACCTGGGAGAATTGTGGCAAAACGCCGCGGAAAACTAGCCAAAGGTTTTTTTTAGCAAGAGAACGACACTGCCACAACTCGTTGATTGCACTGCTAACAATTGATATAATTGGGTTTGACTTGGTTAACCACCTGCCATATTCTCCGAATTCAGCACCATCAGAATATTATTTATCCCCAATGACCAACAAACGGACCAAGATAAAGCATGTTTTTAAAGGTTTAGAATTGCTTCATGAACGTTCCGGTAAATGCGTAAGCCAGAGGAGATTATTTTGAATACAATTTTGTTTTAAAGAAATGTCGCGTTTTCTATTGTAGGCTAAGTGCTCTTTAATACCTCCTCGTATTAAAAAATCTGAATTGTTTAGATTTATGATCTTAAAACATTAAGCGGCCCCAGTAGGTCAGCGGGTAGAACGTTAGCTTGCTGTACAGAGGTCGCAAGTATCCATCTTACAGCACCATGTACATTTTTCATGATTATAAATAATCAATTCAGTATACCCTAAAACATAACAATTATTTGGGAAGCCTTTTGGTAGATCATTCTCTGTAAATACTTTTTAAATTGTTTACCTCACGCTAAAAACAAAACACTTTAAGAGCTAATAATAGTCGGAGGTTTGGAGCGGAAACCGGGTATAATAATGTTCATTCTAATCGTGCCTTTAAGATTCCACCTTCCACCTGGTGTTGCTACTTAATTATAAGGTAATTTGAATGATTATCGTACGCATGCACGGGTTATGTTTATTAAAATTTACAACACAAGCGCTAACATGCTGACTTTCTGTCAAGAAAATGTATAGAGGAAAGATATTTGAATGTTTCAAAGGAATAATAACTTCCAACAAAAGTCTTAACAACGCAAGAAAATACAGAAAACTAAGGTCCAATAATTCTACAACCGGTTCTTGCTTAATACGTTTTACAAAAGACATTCACATGTTATGATCAAATTTAAATTTTACCAATCAACAATTCTTTAGAAATGTAGGTTTCAAAAATTGTAATGTTGACTTTGTATTTTCTTTTCCTTTTTAGTGAATTTTCTTTAAAAAAAAACAGCCACCCCCAAACCCTCACCCTCACCACAAGTCGAACGGGGGTCTGCTTCGTCGTAGGCATTTTTCTTCCCCCCTCGTGTGCACACAACCACCCTCGTTGCATAAACCACAAGAAAAACTTCTTCATACCCCCCAAGGAAGTTACGTGACCTGCGGCAAATAGGGTTGCTGTGCGGGGTAGGCATGGCTTAGTGGGGGATATGGCTTCAAATAGACAGCTTTCAAGCAGTTTTCTTCGCATTTTCTGCTCATATTTCCATTTTACTACCTACCCCGCCCAGCACTCCTAGTCACTCAGAGTTCCGTAACTTCCTTGGGGAGTGTGAACAAGAAATTTTTCTTGTGGTTGGTGCATCCAGGTAAGGTCCTAGTAATGTTTCTGAAAACAATTTTTTGAAAAGCGTTCGGGAGCTAATCTGCAAATTTACCAAAATTTCTTCAAATGAGCGCGAACTAGGCCACCTAGAACCCACATCCAGGATCAGTTTCAAATATATATATATATATATATATATATATATATATATATATATATATATATATATATATATATATATATATATATATATATATAAGGTTGAATCCTAAATAGTTTCACAGTCCTACACCAAATTCAATAAACTTCAAATTTTGACGTACCAAATTCAAATTATTTTTGCTCTTCTATTTCTCAGCTTCTAACACGTCAACCATTACCTTCATTTACCATAAATCTCTGCTATTCCAAAATGTCTTTCTAACTGCTATTCTTTCCAAACAATCCATATTTTCACCAAAAAAATTTAATTTGTGGGAGATAAAAATTACTTTAGTTTGACAAATGTCAAAATTATCACACCGATAACTCAAAAATAATGGGCCGATTTTGATCAAATTTTCTGAGTACCTTCCTTATGTAAGTGGCTTGGATAAGTTCGTTAGCCAAAATAATTGGCCCAGGGTTTCCCGGAAAATTTATATCCGGAAATAACAAAGGGCAACCAGATTTGGTACGCGTGTTTGTATTATAAGGGGTGAATCACTTGCCAAAATTTAGGTCTGTATGTTTAGAGACATTTAAAGAAAAACAAATTGGGGTTTTCTTTAAAACGTCAAAGTCGCGTTTTGAGACGTCAAAACTGGCAACATTTAGGCAAAGAACCTGAAAGAAATACGGATTATGTAACGAGTGTTCTGCAAACCCTTAAGTTTCAGCTTCAACCATCATTGCTCTTCATTTTCCTAAAATATTTCCAGAAAATTCATTTCCAATAGACTCTTCTCTGATGTTTTGGCAGTAGTTTTAGTTGAGTTTATGGTTTAACGGTCTATAATTTTTAGCTAATTTTCGTAGAAAAAATTCGTTATTGAGGACACCGGGACTTTTGAATTCTAAAAAGATTTCTTTAAATGAGCGCAAACTAGGCCTCCTAGCATCAATATCTGGATTTACTTTCTGTTTACATATATATACAGGATGACGCATTTCTACGGTAAAGTTGAATATAATTGTTATTAAGCAAGATACGAGAAAAAATTGTAGACGTTACTTATAGCGTGTCTTCAGCTGCATCCTATAGAATTATTTTGACAATCACAGGGTGGCCCATAAGTCGTTGGTACCTTTTTTTTTTTAATATTCCTTAGCGCATTTTTGCATTTTTCATCGAAATATTATGCATGTTTGTAAAAAAATAGAGACGCAGTAAGTGCGTTTTGGTGGCGAATTTTCATTAAATGCTTAAAAATGCAATAACTCAATTTGCTCTTAACCTAAGGTTTGTCGGCTAGGAAACGCGTTTTCTAGGAAAGATTTAAAGTTTATTTGCGGAAAACTTTTGTACATTTTCAAAGCATAAGTTATTTCGTAAAATATGGTACATTGTTTCTACTATATAGTTGACCAAATTGATGCCTGCTTGCATTAAAGAAGACGTATTTGCTGTTAAAAACAATTTAATGAAAATTCACTTCCATAACGCACTTGCTGCGTTCCGACTTTTTTAACGTTGGTCTATTTATGGAACCCTTGTCTTTCATAGCGAGATGTAGAACTTTTACATGTCGTAACATCACATCTTGTTAACGTCACTCCCAAATGCGGTGCATTCAACTTGCTTGCAAACCATCCTTTAGTGGATTATACAATTTTGAATTTGTTAGATATATCTTGTATTGAACTTGTACTTGTTTACAAAAATATAATTTGCTAATTTTTTTCTCTTATGTTTTGAAAATTAATATTCTCCTCACATATTTGTCCGTACTTGATGCTGTGCATGCGAAACATTTTTATGTCGAGTCAAAAACACAACTGCCCCTATCCTTTTTGTATTTAGAACGACCCCACGTTCCACCACCCTCCAAATAACGTTTCGATTGTTTGCTCTGTCTGTAGACGGAGGGAGTTTGTAGAACAGATATTATTGTATTTATATCTACGTCCAAATCAGGTACAGTTTATTATATCAAACATATTTTCAACTGATTCTTGTATTATTTCTCTCCGGGCTTCACAAAACCATTGGATTTTACAGTTACTGTTGGTAAGTCACGGTTCACTGTTCAATAAGGGACAGCCGATTATTATTCAGTGTTATTTGTGGTTTTCTTTAGAAAAAGGTAATTTAAACCTGTCAAAAACCGTAATACTGGTTCATTATGCACTTTTGTTTCTTACTTATATATATATTTTTGACAGTATTACATGTGCTCACATGTGTTACTTGCATTATACTGGTGATTAACCAAATAGATGTAATAATAAAAAAGGCGTTTTTATCGTCGTAGAAAAAATTTGCCTAGATAAGATTGCGACTTTGGAAGTCTGAAAAAATATATTTTATGAGCGTCAACTGGAAGACATCATATATATATATATATATATATATATATATATATATATATATATATATATATATATATATATATATATATATATATATAGGTCAAGGCTTGTCTGGCGCAGAATTTCTTTTCCTTCAATGATATAATTTATGTCCAAAAAGACAGACTTCCAATGGGCAATCCACTGTCTCTTGTGTGCTGAAGTTTTTATGGCCTTCTTCGAGAAGGAATTGGTTTTTAGGGACTTTAATCAATTCAGGGACCACATCTCGTCCTGGACAAGTTATATGAACGATTGGTGGTATGGTAAGGTAACTTAGAGCAGCTTCGCCTGTTCTTAGGTTTGTTGAACGACCTGGATGTCAATATTAACGTCACCATGGAACTCGAAGAGAATAGGTCCATCCGTTTTCTGGGTCTGATGCTAACAAGGAAAAAAAATTCAATTGAATTCGATACCTATAGAAAGCCAACACAAACTGACCACCTAATCCCATATAGATCTTGTCACCATATGCCCCACAGGTTGGCGTCCATCAGATACCTGATAGATAGGCTGTTTAGAGTCCCACTGTCGGGGACGAATTTTAATAACGAGCTTAATGTTATTAAACAACTACCCGCAAATAATGAGTACTCTGTCAGCTTAGTAGACAAACTAATAAGAAAAAAGAGCCATCAGTTCTTAAGGAAAACAAGCTCCAACCTCTTGCCAACTCAGCCTGAGAACCCTTCATACTTTCTACTGACTTACTGTGGCCCCATCACTGCTGCAGTCTCTCGTGTCTTGAAGGGAGATAACATAAAATTTGCATACAAGTGAAAAGACACCATCAAGCAAATTTTGGTTCATAACAAAGATTATATTTCTCACCTCAAGAAGTCGGGAGTGTATTATCTCAACTGCGGCGACTCCCAGTGTAACGCTGTTTATATAAGAAGAACGGGCAGAGCGTTGGGCACCAGAGTCTCCGAACATATAAGAAGCAGAAATAACGCTGACAACACCACCTCAGTCTTCGGCTGTCACCTGAGAGAGCGGCGATACCTTTGACAAGGAGAACGACGCTGGAATCCTTCACCCATCAAGTTTTGGCACCGCGAATTTTATCGTGGAAGAAATGGAGATTTACAAATACATAAATTGCTAAAAAAAAAGTGCTCAATGTTTCCAGCACCAGTGCCATGAACTTTCCTTTCGCATACAGAATTGATTTTCCATGGTAGTGCTCGATTCCAACCATGGAGCAAAACAAGTATGTTTTCGTTAGTCTGTGGTTTCTCTGCCTATATATATATATATATATATATATATATATATATATATATATATATATATATATATATATATATATATATATATATATATATATATATATATATCATATTCGGGACGGTTTCTCGCCCTCTTTCTCTCAGATCTTGGGTCTATCGTTGAACACACTGAGACACTAGAGACGGTGAGATTTGGGGAGAGGCCCCGTAATCGAAGTAGAACAACTCAACCTACGTTTATCCACCGCTTCAAGGAGTACGCAAATTGAGGCCTGATAGTTAATATCCTTTCATATTCCCTTAACCTCGTGAAATTGGCTCCAACAAAGGAGCCGAAACTTCGACTTTTAATAAATTCTGGATATAGATTTATTTGTTTATATTGTAGTTTATGCGTACACCGGTGGTTCTAAGCATGTTTCTGAAAACATTCAAAGCTGTCTGTGAAATAATCTGCATATTAGCCATCAAACGTTTTATAACTCTAATTTAAAAAATTCCCCCATTTCCAGCTTTTTAGTCAACTCTTTTATTTCCAATACGGGACAAGTAATCCCGCATTTCGTCCCAGTTCACGGAGTTGTAGTGCCAAACGATACGTGAGTGTGATGACTGTGTGACCTCGGGTTGCATTGCGCAGGAAGCAGTGGTCTGAGCGACCAAGGGGTTGGGCCAATAAATATAATGCTCGTTTGTCGGTACGGGGTCCAGACCAGAATCCCCATTGGTTTTAAGACGTTTGTACACAGAATCCTACAAAAGCTAATGTACGGGCTGGTATTTACGATAATAACATGACATTTTTTGTTGGTGGTATTCTTTAGAAACCGTCTTATCTGAGACATGGAGAAGAAATAGTACCTGCAGTTGCTGCCGTATATGCGGAAAATGACCCTATTTGCAGCAAGATTCTCATTATTAATTGCCAGTGAAGCACTTTCTTGATAATCCATTTCCTGTTATTTGGATCGGACGTCGTGAGCCGGCTGAAATGCCACCAAATACGCCATTATACTTTTCTTTGGGATTACATCAAAGGCTACTTGCCTGGCGCTAGCCTCCACACCATTTCTACTAACATTTCTACAAAATTGAGCGAGTATACCTAACCAAAGCTACTGATTTGGATGGTCTGCGTTAAATAACTAGGAACGTGTGTGCAAGTGTGTATCCCAGAACATTACACGGTGTGAGGCGTGTATTTGTACCCAGGCTTTATCATAGCAAAAAATCGCAGGTGGGCATTTGGAGCACCTTACAAGGTAATAAGGTACAGGTAAGGTTTATGACATAGAGCCTCGGTGGTCCAGTGGTAAGAACGTGTGCCTCTGAACCCGAGGGGGATTGAGTTCGATTCCCAGGGTTCCCGTTTTACTTTTTTAGTACATTAACATCAACCGAGGTTGTGGCATCGTATTTGAGCAAAATGAATGTCTGCACGTTCCGCCCATCGGAGGGCGCGTAAAGCCGTCGGTCTCGTGTCCCTGCGATGTTGGGCACGTTAAAGATCGCTATCCTCTACAGAAAGGTAGGGGTTCGGAAAAATTTCCAGGATAGTGAGGTGAAACTGCTTCCTGGCGTCGATGGTTGGCCATAGTCGCGGAAATAGACCGATTGTACAAAAAAAGGTTTATGACATAATAAATAATAAAGTGGCAAACAAGTGATAGTAATATTGCAGGTTCATTACTTTTTGGAACGGCTGCTGGTTCATTACTTCTTGGAACGGCTGTCTCTTGACTAACCATGACCTTACAAAATTTGGATTTTCGTGACGATGTTCCTTTCTTTAAGAACTTTAAAATGAGGTGCCACACGATATAGGGGTGTATTAAAAATATGTGTGATCCACACTCTGGCGACCACCCCACGAATGTTAATAAAAACCTACGCAAATATGAAATTATACTTCTTTGTTAATAATATAAAAATTAAACTGACAAATTTTGTTTTAAAGCTACCAATATTGGAGATATGTCCTACTTTTCGGACACTATGTGTTTACCGTAACCATTGGAAGTCTTGTTAGAAAAAAGAAAAAACCTTCTCTACACGGGTTTCGTTTCAATTTTTTAGTTGTGTTCTGCCATGACATATTTACTTCAGTTTTCATGACCATATATTTCGCTGTTTCACGTGTAAAGAAAACAAAATTCTGCTGATTTGCTAATTGTTGTTAAATTTTATGAAGATATTCAAGCAAGAATGTATATGTATTATAAATATGACAGTCAAGATCAAACATTGTAATATTTAGTCCAAACATTAGGCAACATTGACAACAGTAATAGCCTAATTAGCACAACCGACAAAACCGTTGGTATTTTATTTACATTGTTTTTCCATCTGATAATAATGACAGGTCATCAAAAATAATTTTGCAGCCATTACAGAAACTGCTTATAAGCTTTATTTATGATTAAAAACGGCACAAAATCACATCCGTTAGAATTTCACCTACCTGTTCTGTAATTAGGTGATATGTTAAATTTTATTGAACCAGTTTTGACTAAAGCTAAAATGATAATATTATGCTGTAATTTTAATTCGAACTAGAAGTGATTTTAATTTAATATGGAAAACACAAGTTGTAAAGATTGGCACAGTAGTGAAAGTGAACAAGAAAGAACACTTTCCAAGTCCATGTACTTTCTCTTCTATGTTGGTTTAGCGATATTGTAAAGTTTACTAGACTTTAACAATATAATATATGATATTTATTTTAGATACTGGATGTAAATTGCCCAATGTGGTGTCTTACCAATCGGATTTTTTTGTTATTGTAAAAGTTAAAGTTGAAAAGACAACAATCACCTTGATTTTACTTGTGGTTAGTCAGATTTATACCAATCTGTCATTCGTAACGTAGATGCTAGAGAAATTGTATATTAAAATATAAGAAATCGGGGATCTTAAAAAATTCTTAAGTGCTAATGGAACAAGCCCCCTATGGTCATAAACATAGGAAACTATATAAATCGTCGCTAAATTCACAAAGGCGTATATCAAAAACTAAACTCGCTCTTTGATGGATATATTTCAAGCTAGTATGAGGGTGTGTGCTCTCAAACGGGCGTACTTTAATTCAATACGGTCCAGAAGTTTCGCCCAGTACAAGATTTGGCAAATGTAGGCTAGGTGTCGCACATATATTTTCAAACTGGCGTACTTAACATTCGTCTGTTTGTAATAAGTTTCTACAAACACATACTCACAACAACACATCATACTCGGGCGTATGTGGTGATATACACCTCTTAGAGAAAATCTCTGAATGCAACAATAGTATACATTCGGCGTGAAAATTGTGAGGAAGATGTTTTTGACAGGCCAGTGACAAAATGAAGGAGCTTCTGCACATAATGCATTTCAGGTGCTATTTCCAGGGCTGATGACTTCTTTGTGCACAGCAAATTTATGCCAATAATAGGTTTGTTTGGAAAAAAAACATCCCTACATAGTATATGAAATGAACCATTTAGATTTTAAGTGGATTGTAAGGAGGCGTCCCAAGACTTACGCATACTTTCAATGAGAGAAATGATTATGAATCGGATCAAGATCCAATAAACTGGACCGAGATAAGCTGAATTCAAGTTGAAAAACAGTACTGTAATAAAATACTTTGCAAAACAAATCATGTAGGAGGTAATTACAGGCGAATATCATTGTCAAGAACAGTATACTTAAGCAAAAACAATAGTCATTAAGAGATTAAATAAAAATTGCCATGTGTATACTTTCGAAGGCGTTTAGCTGTCCTGGTTGTCAAATATTGTTTATTAATCTTAGATTCTTCTCACTAACGTCGTGATTATCCCAAATATGTCGGACGACGGAAGATCTATCTACAGTACCGTATCTTAATTGTGCCAAATGTTTTTTGATTCTAATTCCAATAGACCTTCTTATTTGTCCGACGCATTTAAGATCACAATCTTTACAACTGACTTCATAAATTGCCAACATTTTGGCCCTACTATCCCTGTCTTTTGGTTTACCGAGCAAGTTTATAAAGTCTTTTTTGTCGAAAATGTTAGTTGAAAATTGGATTTTTTTAAAATGATATCTAGAGCCCCCTTGATTTGTGTGACTTTTTTAACGTCGATCTATTTCCGCGACTGTGCGGACTATACTATACTTCACCTCACTATTCTGGAAATTTCGCTGAACCCCTGCCTTTCTGTAAGGGGGATAGGGATCTTTAACGTGCGTAACATCGCATGGACATGGGACCGACGGCTTTACGCCGTCTCCGCATGGCGGAACGTACAGACATTCAACTTGCTCAAATACAATGCCACAATCTCGGTTGATGTTAATTGTACAGTATGTAGTGAAAACGTGAAAGGGGAACCCTGGGAATCGAACCCGGCACCCTTCGGCTCAGAGGCACATGTCCTTACCACTGAACCACCGCGGGTCTGATTTGTGTAACTGATTAGCAGCTTTGTCATGCTCTTTTGACATGAGTTTTTCTAAGACCCTTACAATTTCAAAGAAGCCATCAACATATTAAAGTCTAGTTCAATATATTGATGGTTCCTAGTGCTCCTCCCTCCTGGCTTTGGCGCTGATTGTTTATAGAAAGCAGCTATTTAAATGTAAGATAAATAAGTTGAAACATGTCCATGAGACAAAGTAAGCTGTGTTATGAATGGTACAGTTCATTTTACATATAGATAGTATAATGTATTGTACAAATAAGATTGTGCTTGTGTATGTAAGGGACATAATCTAGTTACAGATGTAATGCCTAATTAAATCAAAAAGCTCTCTGGAACAGTCACTATCAATTCTGTTAAAATTGCAGCTTCTTCAGGACCCTGTTGCTCCACAAATAGTTCTAGTGACTCTTGCTCGTATGATTTTTTTTATTGCTTCTCTTCACTTCCGGTTTAATATTACAAAACTTATGAAAATTCGCTATGGTACCCCACTTGTGCGTCCCTATATTTTGCTAAACAGTCTCTACAGCACTTTTTTATCGACATATGAGAAATCATTATTGTATCGACTATATTTCTGTCATTAGTCTAGCTCTCAACAATGAATACTTCATACCTTTTGTCTCATCAGACCAGAGGCCCTCAAGATTATGTCCTTGTGAATCTTGATACAGCCGTCCTTCTTTTTCCGATCCATATTTTCTGTAATTACGATAAGCTGCATTAGACTTGACCTAGTTTTAGTTCTAGGTTATCCTTCCTATATATTACCCTTTGTTTCGTCAAAAGTACAGTATAATAGCGCACCGTTGTGCTGCTAGGGAGTGTATTAAAACAGAGAAATAAGTAGCTTCTACACAAAGTCGTAATAACGACAGCTTTTGTTGTGGAGAGTGATTTACTTGAAGGTTTGTTTGTAATTATCGTGACAGTAACTTCAATATTAATAAATCAAATGACAGTAAGATTTACACTATATTATTAAAATGTGTGACAACAATTTCTCTAACAATGCTAGCTTTTTCATGTGAAATACGGGTGATCTATAAAAAACGAGTCGTGTTTGACAGCTGAAAAATTGTCATTTGGATAGGTTTTCCAAGATTTTGTCAGTTATCAATTGTTGTTGCCCTTACTTGGTGAAACCGTTCTATACTAAATTGTTGCAAACTGAATGATAACTTCCACATCAATGTAATAATCTACTCTCCTCAGAAAGACTTTTCATGAAATGGATTTGGGGTCGATGATTTGGCAAAGAAAATTTAGATTTAACCTCTCCATAATCCAGCCAGGTTTGAGTTTCATCAGAAAATAAACTTTTGAAACGACATATTACTCGCTCTTTGATATAAAAGTGTTAATTTTCTTAATCAACCCCCTATTTCTTACCTTTTTTCTAAAGCGATTCTACTCACAAACAATCCAGATTATCGGCTTGTGAACAACGACCTTTGTATCAAATTTGTTGTCTATGGTTCATTCAACACTAAATTCATATTCCACCACTTCACATTCAACCCCCGCATCATCACAGAATACCAGATGAGTGATGAAATTGAAAGTTTTGTCATAAACAAACCCTGAAACGTTATATCACAGGAGTTTTAACGAAAACATGTCAATTTTCACTAAATCACCGCTCATTTCTCCTCTACCAGCTGGAGCGATTTTACCCAAAAACAATCAAAACCGTAAGTTTGCTAACTGTATATCAAATTTGAAGACGATACCTCAATTCGTTCTAAAGCTATCGTGCCTACTACCAGACAGATGTATAGACCGACAGATCTCCTGACCAGCAGACTGGCAAAAAATGTTCGTTTCGAAATCATGTTTTCTATACGTTTTGAGACGTTTTACACCGTTTTGACAAAAAGAAAATAATTAATAATCTCCGATACCATACTTCCAAGCGTTGTGAACATGTGGAAGTAATACCAATTACCCCCAAATCATTATAGGCCAATCTCTATAGCATCAATCCTCGCCAAAGTAACGGAAAAATAATAGAAGTAAGTATATCTCAGATCTGATCAAACACAAGTTGTTCTCAGAGAAATAATACAGATTCAGAGAAGGCACTTCTGCAGAAGGTGCTATTTATCATGGTACACCACCGATCTATAAAGCACTGGATGAGAGCAAACGTGTCATGGGTGTTTTTAAATGTACCAAAAGCATTGGATTGTGCCAGTCATGTCAGGTTAGTATCAGTTTTGGAGAGTATGGAATTTAGGGGTGCTGCGTACTCATTGATGAGAAGAGTGAGTTACCTGTCAGACAGAGTGCGAATAACGCTGGTGGCAGATCAGTATAGCGAGCCAGAACATGTTGAATATGGCGTGCCCGAGGGTACTGTGCTTGGTCCTATTCTTTTTAGTGTTTATGTTAATACTCTTTTATTTCTGCGAACATTAGGAGATATAATAGCTTTTGCTGATGACACAGCTATAATTTACTAGTCAAATTCATTGGATTGGTTTGATGAAAACCACTTGAAAATAAATTATGACGCGACAAAGTTCGTACCATTCTCATGTAATATAACTACGTGCCGACTTTTGATAGTTTAAACAAAAAATCTTTATATGAATGTCAGTATAAAATCTGAGAGTGCCATTAAATATTTAGGGGTGAAGATAGGCTCAAACTTGCGATTGAATGACCAGATCGTGACTCTAGTGTCGAGACTTAGGCGTTTACTTTTCAAATTTAGGCACCTAAAGCGCTTTGTAGACTTACAGGGGATGAAATTTGTGTACTATGCTCTAGTTGAATCTTTGATACAGTATGGAATAGTAGGATGGGGAGAAGCATTAGATTCTCAAAGAAAAAAACCTGGAAATCACCCAGAGAAGATTTATTAAAATAGTGTATCATAAGTCAGTCGATCATCCAGCTGAACTGCTATACAAAGAAAGTCAATTGATGGATATACGACAACTATTTGCAAAAAGACATTATGGATACATAACAATCCACAAACGATGGCAGCCATAGAACACGGATATGGGCAAGATATAGAGAGAGCGTACCGCACAAACTTACGAAGGTTGTGAAAATTGGCAGTTTCGTGGCTCCTAGATTGTACGGTAAATTACAGAATATTAAAATAAACTGTACTGATAAAAAATGTACTATAGAATGGCCGACGTTGCCTGTAGGCTATGGCGATGATAATATCTGTCTTAAAGGCTGATGAGAGGTATCTATTTAACCCGCAAAAATTTTACCGACACTGCTATCTAATGGGCTAAATAGTTACTAGAAATTACTTTCTGTATGTGTGGTGACGTAAGATATCTTACAGTCGCAGCCCTTTTCACAATACACATGTAGCTTATTAGACTACAACTACACATAGCCGAACGTACTACTACCACAGCATATATATATATATATATATATATATATATATATATATATATATATATATATATATATATATATATATATATATATATTCTGTGCTACTGCTGTACAACTAATAAATATGGGAGCTTATAGCTCGGTGTTGTGTTGAACAATAACAGTAGTGGACAGCCACTAACCTCAGTGACCCATAAACATGTTTGTTTGAGATAAGCTTTAGAATTTAAATTTTGTTTGGATGTTAAGTGACCTTGTTAATAACGAAAAACAGATTTTTTCTGGCGCTGTTTGTATTTGTTTGTGTATTTAAATGCCATTGAATACAACAAACAATAAATTAAATCCTGCAACAAGATAAATGCATACATATTATGTTTATTTCAAGTGCATTCATGTATTTACATCGAAGTTGTCAATTAAGACTGGAATTTTCTGTAAAATTATTTTGCAGACTAATTATGTTCTATCGGTGAAGACGATTAGAAAATTAATCAATCCAGCTATTCTATAAATTCATAAGTAAAGAATAAAAGGTGGTTTGTTCACATTAGATCTGGCGCGGAAGACCAAATGGTTTGTTCAGATTGAGCCGACCGGAACAAAATGTTTGAATTAGAATAAAATGAGTGGATTAGATCGACTACTTTTGAAGGACCAGAATGGTGGTACAAATTACTCCGTTTACATAACTCAAAAGGACCAGAGGAAATGTTCTTTGTGGGTGCAGGGTTTAATGAATACACATGGCGTTAAAACAACAATTATAATATTACACAAAATATAATGGTTGAGCTGTGATCCAATATTGATTAATACAATGAAAGTGACTTACAAAGGTAAAGCATCACGTGGAGGATATCGTCGGTATCTGGGGGCTGGGGGCGTCGTCCAAGGGGGCCAAAGTGTCCAGGTGAGAAACGTTAGTTTCGATGTCTTGATGCCGCTTGCACGCGGTCGAATGGATTTCTAGTAACGGGTCACCCGCTCGTCGGAAGACTGGCTCTTGCTACAACGAGGCTCAGTGACCTCTACAGGTGACAAACGTGGATTTCGATGTCTTGATGATCAAGGAGTGTTGATTATGGATCGCGAGTCAGCTGATCTTTCTGCGATCATTCTGATCGCTGGACAGCGACGTTAAGTTTCGCATGTCCACAGCATAATCAACTATTATGATGTGTATCACTACCGCTCTCAGTTCAGCCAATCTTGCTACGACGATTAGTGAACGCTGGATGACGAGGAAGTGTTGCATTCAATCTAGCTGCTTCTCTGTGTTGTTGCCATTTAATGACGCCTGTCCCATGGCGCCACTGTCGGTACCCGGGCATCCTGCCGGCTGTTCTAGGCGTTAAGGGATGTCGCAGGGTAATAAGGGACATGGTTGGACTCGGGGATGTTAGGCGTGAATGGTCACAGATATTGGAACACAACAAAGCTAACTACTCGCGCATTATTCTAAGTAAGCTGGTTTTTAAGTTTCTATGGTGCCACATGAAGATTTCAGGGCTTTTATGATTTTAATATTTCTCGCTTAGTGTTTATTTATTTGATAGTCGTCATCTACAGGCAATGCTGCCTTATTATTCTTACCATGACTCTCTGTCATCGTTGTTTGGGGAAAGGTGCATGGCGGCGTTTCCAGTTGCCTCCCGCATATTTTATAATAACAATAAGATATTTAGAATATTTTAGGAGTATATTCTAATTGGTAAACGATGCCCCTTTATTCTACTTAAGTTGAAACTGCATATTATCTACTTTAACGTCAAATTTTCAGATCTATAGTAGTATTAAGGGACAGTCGCATCTTTTGTAGTTTAAAAAAATATTTGTGTTCTTTACAAAAATACACAAGTGGCTGGTTCAGTTTTTTTAATAAAGAAAGGAAACGCATATAACAACACGATGCGAAAAACCAAAAAAATATATGCATAGAGCTACTTGAAAACTTAATAATGTACGATTGAATGATAACTACTAAAAAGTATCGTATTTAGGTTAATTACTTAATCTTTAATTATTATCGCTAAACGGTCGTCAGAGCCGTGTCTTCACACATTCGATTATTGTTCACAACTAACTTCTGTCTTTCCTTAAAACTATAGAAAAACTTTTCTACAATAGCATGTTTCGTCTTACTTATCCTAAACTTAAACCTATTACTGGGTATAATAACTGGAAATGTACATGTACGTACACGAACGGTCGTCAGAGCCGTGTCTTCACACATTCGATTATCGTTCACAGCTAACTCCTGTCTTTCCTTAAAACTATAGAAAAACTTTTCTACAATAGCATGTTTCGTCTTACATATCCCAAACTTAAACCTATTACTGGTATAATAACTGGAATTGTACATGTACGTGCACGAACAGTCGTCAGAGCCGTGTCTTCACACATTCGATTATCGTTCTCAACTAACTCCTGTCTTTCCTTAAAACTATAGAAAAACTTTTCTACAATAGCATGTTTCGTCTTACTTATCACAAACTTTAACCCATTACTGGGTATAATAACTGAAAATGTACATGTACGTGCACGAATTGTCGTCAGAGCCGTGTCTTCACATATTCGATTATCGTTCACAATTAACTCCTGTCTTTCCTTAAAACTATAGAAAAACTTTTCTACAATAGCATGTTTCGTCTTACTTATCCCAAACTTAAACCTATTACTGGGTATAATAACTGGAAATGTACATGTACGTACACGAACGGTCGTCAGTGCCGTGTCTTCACACATTCGATATCGTTCACAACTAACTCCTGTCTTTCCTTAAAACTATAGAATCTATCTATTTATTTACCCTATGCTACAGATACTTTTTTCATAAGTGTCACACAATGTTGCCGTCTGCTAAGCCGAAACTGGTGTTTCACACAATTTTCAACATCTCTTTACAAAACTGTTTAAGAAGCTTTAGATCCAAGAAAGCCTCTACGTGGAATTTAGAGAAAATTGGTACTAGGTCTAAAGGTGCCTGAATCGTTGCCGGGTTTCGGCACAAAAAAATATAAAAAATGTTTGCGCTCTTTACAACAATACACATGCGCTGCTGATTCAGATTTTAAAATATTTTTAGTCGCGAAACAAATGCGTTCTCCTTGTGTGACCTACTTTACATATAGTCACATTATGTTACCATCTACTAAATCTAAACTGCTGTTACACACAATTTTCATCATCGCGTTACAAAACTGTTCAAGAAGTTTTAGATGCAAGTAAGCCCCTATGTGGAATGTAAAGACATTTAGTATTAGATCTAAAGGTCCCGGGTTTCGGCACCAAAGAAATATAAAAAAAATGTTTGCGTTCTTTACAAAAATTATTAATATTTAATATTTTTAGAGCCGAAACATGCTTTGTCCATGTGTTACCTACTTTACATATACACAATGCTACCGTCTGCTAAATCCAAACTGCGGTTGCACACAATTTTCAACATCTCGTTACAAAACTGTTCAAGAAGTTTTAGGTGCAAGAAAGCCCCTATGGGAAATTTGAAGACAATTAGTATTAGATCTAAAAGTCCCGGGTTTCGGCACAAAAAAAATAATGTTCGCGTTCTTTACAAAAATACACACACTGGTTTAGATATTTAAATATTTTTTAGTGCCGAAACATATCCTTTCTTCATGTGTGACCTTCACATATCGCCACACAATATTGACATCTACTAAAACCCTACCACACAATTTTCAACAATAGTGTGCGAAATTATATTGATTACGCAAAATTTGTAGATCTATAGCGGGCTCCACATTCGCGGCGCGAAGGCCGCGAATGTGAGTGTGGAGGTTTTTGCGTAGTTTTCGTGGTTCACGTTCGCGAATCGCGGTGTTCCCCGTCCGGTGTCGGTTTTCTGTCCCGCGACAAAGGAAGCGCAGACGCGAACGCGAACGTTGCGAAAGTGGAGCCCGCGTAAGTTTTCTGTCCCGCGACAAAGGGCTAGCGGAGCGCGAAAGCTAACGTGAATTCACACCGCGAATGTGAAGCCTGCTTAAATTAGTATTTAAAAATAGTCGCATATTTTATAGTGTATGAGGTTATATTGATATCTAGTTTACCCTGGAAACGTCCAGTGAGCATAACTGACAAAGTTAGATACAAGACTGAATTTTTGACAACAGTATGTCTAAGAAAATGCTGTGTTTTAATGATAAAATAAAAATAAGTTTCGGCCAGTGATTGAGTATTTATTTTTTAAAGGGCCGTCAGGCAAAGGAATGTCTGCTGATTTGGTAGAAGCGTATGCACCGTTTTGAGAAAACGACACTGATTCTGCATACTTGTATGACGAGTACGAACAATTTGATCGGGAATGAAGTTAAACTTTTATTTTTTGAGCTCTGTGCGAGCATATAATCAAATAATGGAAAATTTGACCGTTGTATCTCTACAGTATTTTTGTTCGTAATTTGATCAAAGTATCAAACGTTATTAAGGTTTATCATAATTAAAAAGTCTGTTCTGAGGTATCGACTAATCTTTCATTTATGTAAAGATAAGTTTTCTACACATAATTTAAATAGTTCGTTAATATTTTAATTAACTATTGGATTCCTTAACGTCTTATTTATCTATATTTAGTAAATAAGACATTAAGCGGAAATAAAGCTATGGGATCGATGTCTTTGAATTAGAAATTTCATTACATTCAGTAATTTGATTTTATTTATTAATTATGATCGTTTGTCATTTTCATTTAAGTCTAATCGTTCTGGTTTTTTATAGTCTGATAATTATGTTTCTTGAAATCTCCCAAAACGCCTTTAAGCTAACATAACATAACAATATAATAACATTAAACTATTATTCCGTATATGACTAGCGCGCATGGGTCACTTGATCTTATTATGATCTACAGGATCTCTGGATGTAGAGGAAATAAGAGTTTTTTATTTTTTATTTTTTTATTTCAACAACACACCACGAGGGCTTACAGCCTAAATTCTATCGTACCGTGGGTGTCGACAAGGGGGAAAGAGGCAACTTGTTAATTCTGGACTTGAAGGTTTGGATGTTCGGGGGAGAAGGAAAAACATGTGCCGGCAAGGAATTCCACAACTTGGAAGTCCTCGGGACCTGGACAGTAAAAGGGTGCATTCTCTCTGTTCCTCTGGTAGATCTGTTGGGGCAGCAGGTGGAGGAACTATGGAAGAAAGCTCCTCTGAGCAGTGCCCGTGCAGATATCTATAAAGAGAGAGAGAGGTCACCAAGGGCACGTCGGTGGGCAAGGGATGGCAGCCTTTGGGTGAGGGTAGGGTCACCGATGAGACGTATAGCTCTCTTCTGAATGGAGTCCAGGATAGCGAGTGCAGAAGCGGTAGCAGCACCCCAGATGTGGGAGCAGTATTCGAGGTTTGGTCTTATTTGTGAAGTATATAAAGTATAGAGATTAGCTGGTGAAAAGTATTTGCGAGCCCGGAAGAGGAAACCTAATTTCTTAGCAGCCGCTTCTGCAATTGATGTGACATGTTGGTGCCAATTGAGATTTCGATCCACAGAGATGCCAACAAGTGAAAAGGACTCATTACTTTGAATAACTTGGTTGTTTATTGTGATGGGTTTAGGGCTGGTGTATCTCTTATGAGAAAGAGAGCAAGACTGTGATTTGGTGGGGTTGAATTATACAAGATTTCTACTTCCCCAGTCTAATATTTTTTGGAGATCCACGGAGATAGAACCCTCCATGAGTCTGCGATTCCTCATATAGTTGGGCTAAAGAGACAGGCTAAGAATATTGTATATTGGAGTGGAGGGTGCTGTCGTCCGCGTAACTGTGAACTGGGTTGGATGTGCTAGAAAGGAGGTCATTGATGTGGAGAAGAAACAAAGTAGGGGCTAAAGCTGAACCTTGAGGAACTCCTGCATTAATTGGATACAGTTTAGAGGAATGTCCATCCACGACCACAGAAATGCTCCGGTTGGAGAGGAAATTTGCTGTCTACGTACAGAGTTTTGGTGGTAGGCCATAGGCCGGTAGTTTATTAAGCAACGCTGTGTGCCAGACCTGGTCGAATGCTTTGGATATGTCTAGAGCGACAATCTGGGATTCACCGTGTAGTTTCATAGACTTGTTCCAAGAATGGGTGACAAAGGCAGTTGATCTGCGCTGACGGAATCCATACTGCCTGTCGTGGATTAGACTGTGTTTTTCAAGAAATTTTAGTAATTAGCTTAAGAGGACTTGGTTATTAAACGAATTTTTTGCCTCAGAAAGAATGCGGACACATCGGTTTCTTGCGTCGTTAAATGCTTGACGGTTTTCTTGACTGGGATTGTGCAGAAGCTTTTTGTGAGCTTTGACCTTTTCAAGTCTGGCCTTGTCACATGATTTAGAGAACCAGGGCTTTTGAGTGGTTGCAGAGGTGTCTGTGTACGTGGAATAAATAATTCCATGCCAGCTTGGATAATTTCGGTGACGTTTTGTGAGATATCAGAGGGGTCAGGATGAGAGAAGCAGACAGACGCCCATGGAAATGAGGAAAAGTAATCTCGCATTTCGTCCCAGTTCGAGGAATTGTAGTGCCAAACGATACGTGGGTGTGATGACTGTGTAACCTCGGGTTGCATTCCACAGGAAGCAGCGACAATGCCGTGGTCTGAGCCACTGATATCTTATAGCAGTCAGGATTTGTAGTAAGAAGGAGATCCAAGGGATTTGAGCTGTGTGTTGGGATGCGAGGAAAGTAAGTAGGTTGCTGAACCATATTGGCTAAATAATTGCTGACTGCAAACGCCTCCGCTGTTCTTCCTGGTGGATCGGTTTTTGAAGATCCTAGCCATTCCTTATTATGGACATTGAAGTCACCAAGGAGGTCACCAAGGAAGTCACCCCGGAGGAAGGATATTCAGAAATCAGTATTGGTTTCAATCCAGCTGCTTCTCTCTGTCGTTGCCGCTTATATATATTTTATATAAATATAAAATTTTCTTTTCAAAATATATGCTGTTTCCTATGGTAGGTACTTTTTAATACCTCTTTATAAAATAAAGCCAGACGCTCTAGGTTTGATTGTTTAATGGGTCAAATACTATAACATTGTAGTGGCATAAAAAAGTATGGACGCAGCAAGTGCGCTTTGATAGTGAATTTTCATTAAAATGTTTTTAATAGCAAATATGTCTATTTTTTTAATGAAACGGGCATTAAATTTGGTTACCAGTATAACCTATATAGTGGAAACAATGCATACTTCTTCAAAATAACTATACTGCTTGCAAAAGTAAAAAAAGTTCCGAGAATAAACAAAATGTTCCTGAAAAAACAGGTCCGATTTTCGGGGCCAACAAACCTCTTCAAGGTATTTACCCACCTGTCAGGATATAATTATTCACAAAAAGCTTTTCGACGAAACTTAAAAAAAACTGGATATGTGACGTAGGAGGTCTACTTCGCGCTTATTTGAAGGAATCTTTCAAAATTCAGAAGTCGCTCTCCTCATTAGGGAATTTTTTTTCTACGAAATTCACTAAAAAAAGAAAATTTGGATCATCACCAACTTATGGGCGATCCTGTGGTTGTCAAAGTAATTTTGTAAGATGCAGCTTATAAGACACCCCATAATTAACATATACAATTTTTTCTCGTATTTTGCACAGTAACGGATATATTGAGCTTTACCGTAGAAACGCATCACCCTGTATATATGTAAACAGATAAAAACTGAAACTAACTCGAGATATGGATCCTAGGTGGCCTAGTGCTGACATCAAACCAGATGGAGCAGGCCATCGCTGAAATAGTTCAGCGAGCAAGTAAGTGTTTGCAACAGCATGGGGATGTCTTCGAGCATTTATTATAATACGTATACATATAATTTTCTCATATTTCAGTGTTCAATTGTTTGAATTTTATTTTTAATTTGTTTCGTTGTTTAGTTCAGTTAGTTTGTTTGTTTGTTGACGTAGCTGGTTTACAGTGTGGTAAGTTTCTAATAACGGCCACAACAGTTTCATGGGAAGGTGTAGGCAAGTCTACATATGGTTCTGCAAATACACATGTTCTTGCTAACATTCGTCAGAATTCTTCGTGGACTAGTAGCAGATTAATAAAATCCCAATTTGAGTACATCATATTGTTTTTTTTTTTTGAGATCAAACTAAATTTGTGTGCAGAGAAGTAAAGTTCACTTTTGTATTACTCCACTCAAAACATAACTGTCAAACTGAAAATTTAGTTACTGTTTGCTGTTTTCCATGACACTCTACAGGAATCATAATACATACCCATCTTGCATATTTCGAAGCTGAATATCTCAAAAACCGTACGGTTTGGGTATAGGTGATGATTAACAAAATTCGAAGAGTAGTAAACTATCTTGCCAATGGCATTATAATATACAGGATGATCCATTTGAAAAAAAAGAGATATCTGCTGGATTGGACATATTGGTAAATCTCATACTACAAATTTTCAGAATCCAAATCAGTCTATTTTCTCCAAAACGTCTAACAGGAACTCGTAAAGAATCCACCTGTATATATATTAAAACTGACCCGGGATATGTGTTCTAGGGGGGCTAGTTCGCGCTCATTTCAAGAACTTTTTTCAAAATTCAGAAGTCAAGATCGCATTATTAGTGAATTTTTTTAGGAAATTCACTAAAAGGGTAATTTTTATGGTTAACTGAAGAAACATAATAAACTTAAAAACAAAACAAGAAAATCTTGCCAAAAAACGAACATTTCTGTCATAATATAAATAAATATAAACAACTAAGTGAAATTTAAATAGTTTTATAGTTTGAAAGCTTAGGGAAAAAATATTCCTATAAATCATTCTCTTGAATCCATATAAATTTTATTTTGGAACGGACATGAAAAGCTACAACACTGTTAAGTAATAAAAACGTTGTAAAGTTTGCCCAGGCGGATTTAATATGTAGCGTAACAGCTTATTGTTACATACTCTTACACAAATACGTTACATAATTACCTTCCATAATACCATCGCCTAATGTGTGGCTGATAAAATTCTTGAGACTTTTCTTTAAAAAATTCCATTACCAGCTGTAAAACTTGGTTTTCAGCGCATCACGTATCGACCGTCCTGATTATCAAGAAGTTGAAACGGTTTCAAGGATAGCCAGGATGTTATTTTTCTAGTCGCTTCTTCAGAATTTTGTTTTTCCCGAAGCGTCTTGGCGAGAGAGAAAATGCTCATAAACGATATGAATTTCCTGGTCTCGTATTGACGTCAGGCCTTTTTTTCTGCAGCGTCATTATCAGAAATAAGAAAATACTGTGAATGTAAAGTGTGGACAAGTTCCGAATAAATTATTTCGTTCCATAATAAGAGATATGTTGACCTATACCAGTGACCCTCAAACAATTATACATGTTTTTATGTAATATATGTTTGTTTTATCTCAAAAAATGTAAGGTAATAAATCTAAAGCATAAACTCGAAGAAATATGATGTAAATTCAGTGTACATTGCAGATATATGATAATAAAAAAATAAATGTGTATTTTAGTGAATTTTCTTAAGAAAAATTCACTAATGAGGAGATCCCGACTTTTGAATTTTGAAAAAATTTCTTCAAGTGAGCGCTAATTAGGCCCCCCAAAAAACATATCCGGGGTCAGTTTCAATTTTTATATGTTTATATATATATATATATATATATATATATATATATATATATATATATATATATATATATATATATATATATATATATATATATATATATATATATATATATATATATATATATATTATATATTTATATATTTATATATTTATATATATTTATATATATATATATATATATATATATATATATATATATATATATATATATATATATATATATATATATATATATATATATATATATATATATATATATATATATATGCATCACACCGATAACTCAAAAAATAATGGGCCGATTTTGATTAAATTTGGTGAAAAAATTGCTTTTGCAAATGGCTTGGATGAGTTCGTTAGCAAGGAAAATCTGCCCAGGTTTTCCCGGAAAATTTTGTGTTTTCTTTCTAAAAAAAATTATATCTCCGGAATTAACAAAGTAAGGGCAACTAAATTTGGTACGCAGGTTTATATCCTTATAGGTAAGTCAGCTACGAAAATTTAGCTATGTAGGTCAAAAGACAAAAAAGTTATAGACATTTAAAGAAAAATAAATTGGGGTTTTCCTCAAAACGTCAAAGTGGCGATTTAAAATGTCAAAATTGGCAACATTTAGGCAAATAACTTGAATCTAATACGGGCTATGGAAAGAAAATGTCTCAAGAAGGATGTTTTACAAACCCTAAAGTCATAGTTTCAACCGTCATTGTCCTTCATTTTACTAAAATATTTGCAGAAAATTCATTTCAAATAGACCCTTTCTCTGATGCTTGGCAGTAGCCTTAGCTATAGAGTTTATCGTTTAATGGTATATAATTTTTGTCGAATTTTCGTAAAAAATCAATAAAGCTCAGTATATCCATTATTATATAAGATATGAAAAAAAATTGTATATATTAATTATAGGGTGTCTTGAGCTACATCTTAAAATAATATTTCTACAATCACAGGGTGGCCCATAAGTCGCTGGTGATACAAATTTCCTTTTTTTTTTTAATCAAACACGCCTTATGTTATTGCATTTTTGCATTTTCCATCAAAATATAATGCATGTTTGTAAGAAAAGAAATTCTGGACGCAGCAAGTGCGTTATGGTAGCGAATTTTGATCAAATGTTTCATATTTGAACAGCTCAATTTGCTATTAACCTATAAGGTTGACCAAGAAAAGTGTTTTTTCGGGAACACTTTAAGTTTACTTTTGGAAATTTTTGTACATTTTCACACAATAAAGTTATTTTGATGAAACATGGCACATTGTTTTTACTATATAGGTTATACTGGTAACCAAATTTAATTATTATTTCTTAAAAAAACACATATTTGTTATTAAAAACATTTTAATGAAAATTCACTACCATAACGCACTTGCTGCGTCCAGAGTTTTTTTAACTTTTAATAAGCTTAGGTCAGTACCTAATTGTTGTGTGAGATTTGCACCACCGACACGTTTTCATTTCTTTAATTAGTTCACTGGCCATTGTAATGTCACCTGTCTCGTAATTCTGTTCTAAAAAAATATAATGTAAATGTGCGAACGCAGCAAGTGTGTTACGGTAGCGATTTTTTATTTAATGTTTCCACTGTAGAGTGGTTAGGTAAACAGACAATTTTTTTTCTTTAATGGCCTATGTCCGCGACTATCAATCACCGTCCCCAGGGAGCAATTTCACCTCGCTATCCCGAAAATCTTGCCAAACCGCCTTCCTGTAAGGAGGATAGGGATCTTTAACGTGCCCAATATAGCATGGTATGCGGGACCGGCGGTTTTTATTTGTAATCAATCCAATGAGAAGTAAAATTTAATTTAAATGTAATATTATTATATGCGCTTAAGTACTGATCTATTTGAAGTCGGTGCCAAGCCAAGTAGGTGGATAGGCTAGGTCCGCTTCCGCCACGTCGTAAGTTTTTCAGCGCAAGCGACGGAATGCGTGAGCGTGGGTTGGTCTTTGACCGTTAACAACATATTTAGGTATTTCATTAGAATTTTAATCCGTTATTAAGCTGTTTATATTGCTAAGTATTATTGTGTTTCAAGCTTTGCACCGACTTCAAATAGATAAGTAGGTAGCGCATATAATATTTCATTTAAATTAATTATTGTCTTTTGAACTTAACGTATAATCCAGTTATTTTGCGCTTCTTAGTGCCGGTTTACTTATTTTTAAGTTCCTTTCTTTTTCCATTTTTATTGTACATATACGTGGGTAGTGAGTACGGTAGTACGGTGTTAGAAAACTGCTATGATATAAGTGCCGTATTACAGTAGAACTTTCAGTTACGTAGATTATAAGAGGATCGATTTCCCTGAGATCCCATCATCAGATCCTGACTTTGTGACGATGGGATCACCTCAGGAGTATACCCTTGCAAAAAAAATTTTTTTTTAAACCGGTCCACAATTGACGAAAATATCGGTGAACATACATCAGAAATAATAATTTTTGAGGATTTCCCTCGATTTTCCTGAGATCACATCTGTTCCGTCGTTATTCTCGCGACCTTTTTTGCCACACGCACGTGCCGACTTCGGACACCAAAATACATTTGGTCACCCTGAGCACGTCAAGCAATGATGGTCAACCCGAAGATGGCACCCAAGAGATTTACCTTTTCGGACGGCGGTCTGATTAGCTAGAGAGGCCGCCTACCCATTCTCAACCCCGAGAGCCGGGAAGACTTCGGAATCAAGATATCTGCAAAAGCCCCATTTCATCGATGATCGTGATATAGTGCAGTTCACTCATCAGTTCAAGTCCTTCGTTGTCCCCTGGGCATTAGGCAGACAGGCCTGTAGCAGCCACTTGACCTTCTGAAAAGTGTTGGAAACCGAGTGGACCATAGGGCGCCTCGTTCCCATTTAAGTGCTACAAACTGCGTGTACCCGTGAATGAGGATGCTCCTTATTTTGTTCAGCAAGTCATTTACTCTGTGAAGAAGGGCTATTCCCGAAGCACATCGAGCTGTTTCTCGTTCGACCCATCAACGTCGTCCCAGGCAAAGAAAGGTATTTTGTTCGTATTACATCGCTTCTGTTAAATTATTGTCTGTGTAATTTTGCCCATTGTTCAATAAATTAATTTAATTAACCGGCGTTAATGCTTTCTTTACCATCTAACTCCTGATGTACATGAAACCGTTCAATTAAACGTAATCAATTAGAGCTATCGAAGAACGTACCGAATCAACGGAACACCATCAGATCCTGACTGAGTGAAAACGAGGATTTTTTTCACGCCCGAGGAGGTACCACCCCATACATCAAGGGGCCGGTGAAGTCCCAACGGACGTTTCCGGTTCTGGTGTATGAGTCGGTTTCCCTTATAAGCAAAAATGATGATGGCTCCTCCTTGTATAAAATATTCCGGAGGCAAAATACCCCTCCATTCGGATCTCCGGGAGAGGGGTGTACAGGGGGCGCCAACATCAAGATTTAACATATCCTTTTCGAATATATGTGGCCTAAATTCTAACCTGAACTCCGTCCACCATTTCCTCCAGGCTAATAGGCCCCAACTCCTCTTCCTCACCGAAACCCAAATCAGTGCCAAAACAGCCACTAATCACCTTAATTTCCCGGGGTATGAGCTCCTTACTGCCTTTAGATTGCATGGAGGCGTGTGCGCATACGTCCGTAGCAATCTACCCTGCACCAGACTTCCCAATTTAGAAGCTGGAAGAAAAGACATACTATGGATAAAACTCTCTCTCAGGGCTGCAACTAAATTCATCTGTTGCATTTACCGGTCACCTTCTGACAACAACTTTGTCCAGCTCTTTGACTACCTTTCTGAAAAAACCGACTATCTGATTTCTGAATATCCTTCCTCCGAGGTCACTATTCTTGGCGACTTCAATGTCCATAATAAGGAATGGCTAGGATCTTCAAAAACCGATCCACAAGGGAGAGCAGCGGAGGCCTTTGCAGTCAGCAATTCTTTGGCCAATATGGTTCAGCAACCTACTTACTTTCCTCGTATCCCAACACACAGCTCAAATCCCTTGGATCTCCTACTTACTACAAATCCTGAATGCTATAAGATATCAGTCACCGCCCCCCTTGGTCGCTCAGACCACGGCATGGTCACTGCTTCCTGTGCAATGCAACCCGAGGTCACACAGTCATCACACCCACGTATCGTTTGGCACTACAACTCCGCAAACTGGGACGAAATGCGGGATTACTTTTCCTCATTTCCATGGGCGTCTGTCTGCTTCTCTCATCCTGACCCCTCTGATATCTCACAAAACGTCACCGAAATTATCCAAGCTGGCATGGAATTATTTATTCCACGTACACAGAAAACCTCTTCAGCCACTCAAAAGCCCTGGTTCTCTAAATCCTGTGACAAGGCCAGACTTGAAAAGGTCAAAGCTCACAAAACGCTTCTACACAATCCCAGTCAAGAAAATCGTCAAGCATTCAACGACGCAAGAAACCGCTATGTCCGCATTCTTTCTGAGGCAAAAAACTCGTTTAATAACCACATCAAAAACAAAGTCCTCTCAAGCTCCAACGGCGGCAAACCCTTCTGGACTCTTGCTAAGTCTATTGGGAATAATTTCTGCAAGAGCACGTTCCCACCTCTCGTCTCAGGTGATGAAATTGTTTCTACCGCCCTGGGCAAGGCTGAACTTTTTGCTTCGTTGTTCGCCGGAAATTCTACTCTCAACCCACCTCCAAATGTTCAACCACCAACAGTCCCCAATGTCGCGCATAAAATGACTGATATCATTTTCAAAACTAAAAAGGTACGAAACATGCTCTCTTCTCTTAATACCAGGAAAGCCTCTGGCCTTGACGAGATCCCAGCAATTGTTCTCAAAAAATGCGCACCAGAACTTGCTCCTGTCCTGACTCGTCTGTTTCAGATATCTTACAATAAAGGCATATTCCCTAGTAACTGGAAAACTGCTCGAGTACAACCCATCCCCAAGAAAGGATCCAAAGCGCTTCCTAGCAACTACAGGCCTATTTCTCTCCTTTCAGTCATCTCTAAAGTGATGGAAAAGTATATAAACACCGAACTACTAAAATTCCTTGAAAAACACAGTCTAATCCATGACAGGCAGTATGGATTCCGTCAGCGCAGATCGACTGCCGACCTCCTTTCCTTTGTCACCCATTCTTGGAACAAGTCTATGGAACAACACGGTGAATCCCAGATTGTTGCTTTAGACATATCCAAAGCATTCGACCAGGTCTGGCACGCAGCGCTGCTTAATAAACTTCCGGCATATGGCCTACCACCAAAACTTTGTACCTGGACAGCAAATTTCCTCTCCAACAGGAGCATATCTGTTGTTGTGGATGGCCATTCCTCTAAACTGTATCCAATTAATGCAGGAGTACCTCAAGGTTCAGCTTTAGCCCCTACTTTGTTTCTTCTCCACATCAATGACCTCCTCTCTAGCACATCCAACCCAGTTCACAGTTACGCGGACGACAGCACCCTCCACTCAAACATACAATATTCTAAGCCTGTCTCTTTAGCCCAATTAGATGAGGATCGCAGACTCATGGAGGGTTCTGTCTCCGTAGACCTCCAAAAAATATTAGACTGGGGAAGTAGAAATCTTGTGCAATTCAACCCCACCAAAACTAAGTCTTGCTTTCTTTCTCACAAGAGATACAGCAGCCCTAGACCCATCACAATGAACAACCAAGTTATTCAAAGTAATGAGTCCTTTTCTCTTGTTGGCATTTCTGTGGATCGAAATTTTAATTGGCACCAACATGTTACATCAATTGCAGAAGCGGCTGCTAAGAAATTGGGTTTCCTCTTCCGGGCTCGCAAATACTTTTCACCAACTAATCTCTATACCTTATACACTTCACAAATAAGGCCAAACCTCGAATACTGCTCCCACATCTGGGGTGCAGCAGCCGATTCTACACTCGCTATCCTGGACTCCATTCAAAAGAGAGCTACACGTCTCATCGGTGACCCTACCCTCACCCAAAGGCTTCCATCCCTTGCCCACCGACGTGCCGTTGGTGACCTCTCTCTCTTTTATAGATATATGCACGGGCACTGCTCAGAGGAGCTTTCCTCCATAATTCCCCCACCTGCTGCCCCCAGCAGATCTACCAGGGGAACAGAGCGAATGCACCCTTTTAATATCCAGGTCACCAGACATAGAACATCTTGTTATGCCCGCTCTTTTGTCCCGAGGACTTCCAAGTTGTGGAATTCCTTGCCGGCACATGTTTTTCCTTCTCCTCCGAACCTCCAAACCTTCAAGTCCAGAATTAACAAGCTGCCTCTTTCCTCCTTGTCAACACTCACGGTACGATAGTATTTAGGCTGTAAGCCCTCGTGGTGTGTTGTTGACAAAAAAAAAAAAAAAAAAAAAAAAAACCAGAGACCACCTCAGGAGTATACCCTTTCAAACTAACAAAGATTTTTAAAATTTGGTCCACAATTCACGAAAATATCGGTGAATATGCATACATGGCTTTTTGAGGATATCCGTCGATTTCCCTGAGATTCCATCATCAGATCCTGACTTGCTTTAAATGGAATCACCTCAGGAGAGTATACCCGCTCAGACAAAAAAATATTTTTTAAAATTGGTCCACAATTGACGATAATATCGGCGAACATACCTAAAATAGTGGTGCAAATTGAATCGTAACTTCCACGTAAGTAAGATAATCCACTCTCCTTAGAGAGACATTCTAATGAAATGAATACAGTGTCCATGACTTGACCACAAAGAAAATATTCGTATTCCTGTACCCATAAACTTCTGAAACGTTACATCACTCGAGTTTTCACGAAAAAATGTCAATTTTCACCAAAGCACCGCCATTTATCTCCCACTCCCTGGACCGATCTTACCCAAAAACAATTCGAAGCATTTCTTTGCCGGGTGCTAACTGGGTAGCAAATTTGAAGATATCTCAATTCGTTCGAAAGTTATTGCGCTTATGCCAGACGTACAAGCCGACAGACCGACCGAAATTTTCGTTCCAGAATCAAGTGTTATATATGTTTTGAGACTTCTTACGCCGTTTTAGCAACAAAAAAAAATTCGAAATTTTTGTCACCGATATTCCACCCCCACACATTCAACCCCTAATTAAATTTAAGCACAGAATACTAGATGTTTAATGGAATTGAAAGTTTTGTAATAAACAAATCCTAAAACGGTACATTACTTGAGTTTTAACAAAAAATGTCAGGTTTCACCAAATCATCCCCCTTTCACCCCTACCCTCTGGAGCGATTATAAGCAAAAACAATCCGAACCGTTCGTTTGTCGCGTGCTAGCTGCATACCAAATTTAAAGGCGATATCTCAATTCGTTCTAAAGTTATCGTGGCTACAAACAGACATACAGACTGTCAGACCCAAAAAAAAATCGTTCCAAATTCATGTTTTCTATGTTTTGGCACTTTTTACGACGTTCAAGCGAAAACAATTTATTTTTGAAATTTTTGTCGCCATACTTCCACCCGTATTGACGACTACATACAGACGAACATAGAACCCTCTCCTTTTTTGAAGTCTGTTAAAAAAAACCACGTAGTGGCAACCCTTTGGAAAGCTCTTTTGATTCTTTATTTAAGCTGCAGTTTGAAAATGTCTTGGTTAGTTTTTCAGATATTAGATTTTAAAACGGTCAAATAAAATGTCACCAATAATAGCAGCCTAAGCCCAAGTATTATTTTAGACATTTTATGGTGAAGTTTTGAAAACCAATGTCTAAAAAAAAACTAATCTGTAGATTTTAAAATTGTAGTTTATGTTTGAAAGCAAATATCTAAAGAAACTAATTGGTAGATTTTAACATTGCAGCTTTGAATAGAAAATCAAAAGAGCTTTTCAAAAGGTGTCACTCGACCTACCTTCCTCATTCAATGCTACTAATTCTTTTAGGGTTAAAAAGTGTCCCCCTCGCAAGTAAAATCGACATTATTATATTATTTTTCTGGGTTTGAAATATTTTTATCCAAATTTGCTACCATAACGCACCTGCTGCGTCTAGATTTTTTCTCATCAATCAATCCATCCATCCCCCAGTAATCATCAACAGTGGATACACACTATTTCACAATAACCTCCGGCATTTCACAATCGAAGTAGTTCTTAAATATAAGTATGACGTCATTACATTACAAGAATCTTCCACGGACCTCACTGGCTTTACCATGACATTAAAGAAACATGGTTCTTAAAGGCTAATTAACGTTTGTTTAACATTATTTTAACATATTTCCCAATCCTTTCGAATCTAGGAATGGTAACACTATGACGTTAGTAAGACTAGTTTTAGTTATTCTACTAACGCCACATGGATTTATTTTATCTTGACGTTAGAATTACATGTTTTAAAGGATAGTTAGCTGTTTGAAGAAGCACGTGTACGTATATGTCTCTAAGCAAAAACAAATTACTTCTTGAGCTTATCGATTGTTTTTTAAATGGGTACATTCCACTTCATATACCTTTTATCTCTTATGCGATAAGAGAATGAAGTGCTTTGAACTTGATATAGATGAATATGTTTCCCGTTTCCTGAATTTGTATATTCCATCATGTTATCTGTGTATTATATACGGCGGTTTGTTATTAATACACGTTTAAAACGACGGCATTATAAGCACCATCCTGCGTTTTGAATTCATTAATTATAACCGACTTTTCTTTTGCAGATTATGTTGCTGGAGGTGAACTCTTCACTCATTTATACCAAAGAGAACGCTTCAGCGAAGATGAAGTCCGTGTTTACATAGCTGAAATTATTTTAGCCCTGGAACGTCTCCACAGTGTAAGTTTACCTGCAGATTTTCATTTTATGTTGAAATTTTTCTTTTATTAGGTTCATTTTCTACTGTATTCAGATTAATTATATCTGCTGATACTAATAGCCGCTTGTAGCGGATTTCTGTTCTCACTTCCCGAGTAAATGATAAATTAGGTTTTAAGTGTATGTTCTGCAATTTATTATTTCATGCTTCGTATGTTTTGCTAGAGTTAGTTGCTTTGTGGTTGTAAATCTATGTGCAGTTTTTATTTGTGGCCGCACTGTCCATGTATTTCAACCACTTAAAAAAACAGCAGAAGTGATGTTACCTATTAAACGCAGATACACACATAAATACAATAAATTTGTGAAAAACCATTTGTAATGCTCAAACGTTAACACAAATACCACGTGCACGTCAATTATTTTTCATAACGTAGCCATGACGTAACAATCTCTTATAGATAGCAGCTACATATTGTAATAATCGATTATCAGAATTTTGAAATTTGGATAAACATGGTTGCAAAGTGTGCGCTGTCAAAACAAATACGCTAGTCAGATTTTTTTATACAGCATTGGGCATACCCATAGAACATTTTAAATATCTTTAACAGCAATGGCGTCATTTAGGTGAATTATTATATTGCATGGTGGGAGGTGATTAAATTTTAATATAATAAGCACATGCTTGTTATAAACATAATATATATACAGGGTGTTTGGCGAGTCACGTTCATCAGAAGTTTTGACCTGACCTGACTTGACCTTGTAGCCCGAATTCGAAGGGGACTTATCGGGTCAGGATAAGCTTTGGACGCTTATGCCTTAGTGTGAAGTTGCTCATCGTAGTCTGTGGCACTACGGAGAAGAGCATCTGGATGAAAAGCGGCTTTAGCTAACTGTCTGGTGGCTAGTTGAGTTATAAACTGGAATATTCTAGGTATTTTTAGATCAGAGTGAATCTGACTGTTTCTGACAAACCATCGAGCTGCGGTAACCGTTCTCAGAATTTGATTCTGAACGATTTGAAGGATCTTGATGTGTGTCGGCCAAACTGGCTCACGCAGGGGATGTATAGGTCAAGGCTGGCAGGATAATGACTTTGTACATGAGCAGTTTATTGTTTGTGGACAATTTGGAGTTTCTGTTAAGAAGTTCGAAGCGGACAATTTGGGTTTGGCTGTATTGAGCTTGGGTTTGGCTGTAATAAGCGGATGTGTGGAATCCAGTCTAGTTACTGTACTTTAAAGTAGATTTAACCTTTGGTTGCATAGCCATCTAATTATGAGGGCCGAATACACCTATATTATCATCTTAACATAGATACATTATTTTAGCTTAAATAAGACAACATGTCAAATTTTATGTTGATTTATTAGTTCGAAAGTTATAAATAGTTAAAACACACGCACAAAACAAAAACTGTACTGTTTGGTATAACAGGCAACTACAGAATGCTAAAATTTACTATTTCATTTTAACGGGGTAGCACTAAATTTTAAACTGAATAAAAATTTTTATTTCTCTAGTATTCATATATCATTTTGCTTTTACGGTCAATACGAAATTTGACACAAATGTCATCTTTTTCGTTTTGATTTTTTAGTATTCTTACTGGAGAAAACCGGTGTATATCTATAGATTAGTCTAGATTTTATATACGAAAATATGTGTGGCGATTCCTAAAGTGTTTTTTTTTATAAGAACCGTTTTAATGAACATAATATGTCCTCAGAACTTTAGTTTTTAGATGAGAAATTTTTACGTAAAATTAAGATTTTTACGAACATTTAAGAATTGTCTGTTTGGAATAACTCAAAAAATTTCACAGTGGCAATGCTAAATGAGCTCTATGATTCGGTACTCCAGTGGTAAATTATATCATCCAGTGGCGGCGATCTGGGCATAGTGTAACCTTTATTAAAAAATAGATTCTACACCACTGATTGAAATACAATTTAGATTATTCTGCTAGATTTCTTATTTAATTGAAACTAAAAATGTTTTTTTCTCGTAACATGCACGGTTTTTGACCTTTCCTACAATAAATTGCTGGTAGTGCTAGAGCACCCCCTTACCCATCTTTATAAGGTATCACACCTAACTGGGGAGGGTCCTGTGATTATTTTTAAGTCGCTCCTAGTCAATTCAAGAATTAGTTCAGACTTTTCTGTAAGGTGATGAATCGTTTTGCTTGCCTTAAGCCTGGCGTTTTCGTCGAGTATAATAGCATTTGGTTCCTCCCCCAAGTATCAAGTTCATTTCTTACATGGCTTTTTGTTAATTCGCAATATGGCTCTGGACCATGGAATAATGTTGTTGCTGCCCTTTTGCACGGCTATCTGCGTTCTCATTTCCTTCAATTCCTTATTGATGCCCTGGTAACCACAGTAAAGTTATTTTGTTATTCGTAGCCAGTTGCTTCAAGGATTTTTTGCCGTGCCAGGTCAGCTAAGACTCAGTTTTCAGAGTCTCTAGTACTGTCTGACTATCTGAGAGTATGTAGATCTCTTTATTTCTGAATATTCTTTGTATGCACTCCTGTGCACATCGTTTTATCTGCGATTTAGCCTCCATGTCTTTCCTACGCTGAACTACTAAGACAAAAGGTTGTATCTGCAGAATGTTAAGTTTTGAGTTATTAAAGGTTTTGTGAAATAGCAAACGCCGACAATATAAGTGAATATATAATTTATTTTCTTTATATTACCATTGTATTAAATTAAACAACACCTAAGTTGAAACGGGAATATAGTGTCTCTCTATTGTCCCGTTTCAACTTAGGTGTTACTTAGTTACTTAGTTCCTAAGTAAACTTGAAATGCGTAAGATACGACTTTTGGACTTAGCCGCTTCACTGCTCTTTGCAAATGTCACGACTAAGTCAGAGAGTCGTATTTGCATTAACATTTCTCTTAAGCATATTTTCATGCAACCCAATACCATACATATGATAATAGTTCAGTTCATGCAAGTTGGTTTCAAAAATGAATGCATTTTTCTTTCCTCAGGGCTCGTCCGCGGCCCTGCCGCTCCGATAGCACTGCAACCTTTGGTTGATTGTGCATACCCTTAGTCTTACTCCACCCATTCCAAAATCACTGTGCCTTGAACTAGTCTGCACAGCATTGGTAGGGTGAAATTTTATATTGCTCTGTCTCCGGTCCAGACTGACCGTAGATCAGTTGTCTTTTGCGGTGCAGAGCTTTACACTCGCACAAGATGTGCTGGGCTGATTCCTCCCCCTCGCCGCAGAGTCTGCATGCGAGGTCCCCTGCGAACCGCCCCATTTTATGCAGGTGTTTCTTGACGGCCATGTGTCCCGCCAAGAGACCTGTTGTGTTTCTGAGCTGCCCTCTGCTAAGATTTAGCAGCTCCACAGCTCCGTCAATTATTGACTTCCCATGTCTGAGCCCTGGACAGTCCGCCCAGTACACCTTGTGTTGGTTTCTCACCCAGGACTTAATGACTCCCCTGGCAGTGCTCTTTGTCACGCACAGAGCCGGTTCTGGTCCCATAAATGGTTCTGCTGACCCTTTCTTCGCGAGACTGTCAGCTTCTTCATTGCCTTTGACCCCCGAGTGACCCGGCACCCAGATGAGGGTCACCTCATTCTGCCCAGGCAGGTCGCTTGTCTCGTCTCGGCACTCACTCACCAGCCAGGAATTTACCCGTGGGCTACTTAGTGCCTTAAGAGCTGCCTGTGGCTATGATGATCCGCTTGTTGGTGTAGCCCCTCCTCTTTTTCTCCCGCACACAGTGCAGGGTGGCGTACATTTCGGCCTGAAACACCGTTGCATGGGCTCCGAGGGAATTACTGTGACTTAACCTCGGTCCTTCCGAGTAAACACCTGCCCCCGTCCCACGCTCACCGCCGGATCCGCCCGAAAATGAATGCATAGTCATCTTGGTTTATTCCGATAGGCTAAATTTTTACTCACAAGTCGCCTAAAATAAAATAATCACATAACAATGATTCTAATTCCAAATGTCGTAACTGAATTAAACTCTGTATATACGACATTTTGACTTAGTAAAGTGTAGATACGACATTATGTCCTAGCAGAACAACTATTTTTGTAGACATTGTTGACAAGCAACACTAATTGTGCGATTTATTTTGCTTCTATTGATTTAAAGGGTGGTTAAGAACATTGACACTCTCGGATTACTTAATAACGTTTTTATATAACTATTTTTCCCCCTCAGGGCTGGTCCGCGGCCTTGCCGCCTCGATAGCACTGCAACCTTTGGTTGATTGTGCATAGAGTATATAACTATTACTTTGTATGTAGAAACACTATTTACACTTAACACTATAACTATTACTTTGTATGTACAAACACTATTTACACTGAACACTATAACTATAGGAGTGAATTACAGCTGTTTACTTTGTATTTTGTATTAAGGATATAACGTATGTATATGTATATTTGTATAATGAATTGTATAACGTATAAAGACTAAAGACGTCTTAACTGATCCACTTGTTCTGACTAAATGCTTAAATGCCTAATGAATCGCCCGCGCCACACACGCTTGGCGGGGGTGAGACGCATTGGGGATGATCTTCGAGCGATGCTGACCTCTATAGACAAAGGAAACAATAACTAAGCGTTATACATGTGTGTTGACTACCGTCAACAGACATTATTTTCAACTACATGCATCACATTTACGTCAATGGCATTTATTATACCGATAGAACTCATCCAAATGTTTCGCAATATGCAGGAACCCGAACATCAAATTTTTTGCAGATACAACCTTCTGTCTCAGCAGGGCAGTACTAGTCTACGGCCAGACCAGGTTGAGATTGTGGTCCTCGAAAGAGTTTTTTCCAGTTTTGTGTTCCAGTTCAGTTTTTGGTCTAAGAACATCCCTAAATAGTTCCCTTTTGTTCGTGAATGGGACAAGAACTATCTTATTAGGATTGACACTAAGCCAATCTGTCTCACAAAATATCTAACAGTGGTTATAAATTCAATGTGTAGTACATTGTCCGCCCTTGTCGGAGCCACATAAACTACCACATTTCATACTGTTGGCGGCTTATGTGTCTAACTGTGTATCCGTGTTTCGAGCTAAGGATATGAATTATTTATATATATATATATATATATATATATATATATATATATATATATATATATATATATATATATATATATATATATATTTATTTATTTATTTATTTATTTATTTATTTATTTATTTATTTTATTTATTTATCCACAAGAAAATACATTTTATCAAAATACTACAATTCTTGACTAGAATATACATATAATAACATATACTGACTAATATTAGAAACAGAAGCACGCAAATTAAGAAGAATTTTTATGCGCTGAATCACCTAAAGTACATCTTGCACATCTTGAATTCATCTATTAAATTCAGATGTAGAGTTTTGAAATAAGATACCTAAATAAATTTTAGACAGAATATAGTACGCAAACACCAGGATGTCTCATAAAAACAGGATAATAATATACCTACTACATCTAGCGATTTTGCTATAGCGTTCAATAGATTTAATAGAATTGCCTGGAGTAACATGTTCTGATTGAACGGCTTTTAGCCTTGTGTTATTTTGGCATCTAACTTTAACTATTTAACATTTTGCCCGAACTGTAATTAAGTATAGAACTGCCACTTTTCACTTTAACTTTAAATTTTCACCTAATCTGAGAAGTTAATGATCGGTAAAACATTCATGCATGTATTTAAACACCTAAGACAATAATTATCATCTTTGTGCCGTCATAACACAGCACACTCGATAAACATATGCATCTGTCAAAACACAAAGCCATCTCACATGTCCAAGTAACGAACAATGTATTCAGGCTCTCGTGAACTACACTTAGGCGCCTTTGCCAAATTATCCGACTAGATTCTCTTTGTTCTATTTATAACGCGGAGGTTTTAATTGCAGTAGGTACTTTTTGGACGAAGGACGTGCTATTTATGCAGTCAGCAACCGGAGAAATAATGCCAAAGTTCATATGGGATTATTTGCATATGGTCAAAACACCTGTGTCTCTCTCTGTGGTCATCAAACTGTAGCCTATATTCGTCTAGTGTTCAGGGAAAGGCTACCGTGTAAACAACAGTCTAAATTTAGTACATCTAGTGACACAAATAAAAACTCGATGGACGAACTAAGTCAGTTTTGCAAAGGTAAATGTTTAAAACATGTTTAACACAAAACAGATGGATGAATTAATTATTTAGTGCAGTTTCGTGTAAACGAAGTGGCTAACTACATAGTGCTTGACAGTGCTGTCATTTCAACCCATTGTTGCAAATTTTCAACTCTGGAGTTACTTCTTGTCAGACTGCCTCACAAAATCTTTAACATTAAAAAAAAGGTTTGGAGCAGAAAGTGCGTTATGCGGGCGAATTTTTACAAAAATCCCAAATAGAATATAAGAAACTGTATCTTCGAAAATAATAAAGCTAATTTGATGAAATTTGGTGCACATGTTACCTCCATAAGGATTTTATTAGATATCCATACTCTACTTTGCGAGTTATTAAATTTTGAAAAAAAAGGAAATGCGTTACGATAATGCACTTGCTGCGTCCGAACTTCTTTTTTATATATTGTCGGTTAATCGATTTACAAGCTAAAGAGAGGATTTATTTGTAACTTTTTTTTCTCATGAAAAAATATATCATTTTTAAATAACAAAAATGGTCTTCATATAAAATTTCTGCAAGCATTTTAGTCAAATGACGAAGAAAAGCTGTTGAAGCAGAAATACAAGACGAGATCAAATCCACTTCTTGCATCGTTGTTGTCCATAACACCACATTCGTTACAGAATCTTTGTTTAAAAATCACCGGTTAAAAAAAAACATAAAATGTTCAAAGCTTTTTTTATATCTTTGATATTTTTGCACCAAAAAAGCTTCTTCTTCATCTGCAATATTCCATAGATTTTGTTAACCGCATATTTTATTTTCGTCTTCTGTTCTTGTTTGGCCCCCAGTGCGACCGATTTTTGTTTATTTTTTTTTTTCAAGTTAGATATCTCAATTTTGGCATGTGGTTTACGATTATTATTAACTTGAGTGGCAAAGTTGGTTATAACTGTTATTATAGAAATATTCAACTTTTTCGAAAGGAAACTAAAAATGTCCCTTAAAAAACTAGTCTGATTTTCTTGTCTAAGGAACTTATTTGAGCCATTTACTGAAAAAAAACACGGGTGCCAAGTTTTATTAAAATCGGTATATTATTTTTTGAGCTATCTTAGTAGAGATTAATATTTAAGGTTACAGTAGAAATGTTGGAGGATGTTGCAATTATTATCGTGGAATGGAATATGTCTATGGACAAATTCTCTGTCTCCACGAGATTTTGTTATTTTATCAGTGGCCTACGACTCTGGGGCATATGTAACATTTTACTTCGAATTAGACCGGAAATCAGCTCTGTGGTCAGACAACTGTTGTTTCTGATTCGTTTCCAAAACATTTTTGATATTTTAATTTCTAGCTTGGTTTAATGAAAATGGATGTTTGGTATCTAATTTTACCATATATTTCTGATTTCTAGGCTCCTGATAAAGCTCTAAAATACATTGGCGAAATATAGTGCACGTTTCAGCAAAAACCTTACATTTTTATTGCCTGTCTTGATTGGTCATTTGCACTCAGCATATATTTTATATAAAAATATGTTTTACTACCATAACTCAAAAACAATGGACGGATTTTAATGAAACTTGGCAGGCGTGTTCCTCTAGAAGTGCCTTTAATAAGCTCGTTATTCAGGAAAATCAGGTGTTTTCCAGAAAAATGTTTGGTTTCCTTTGATAAGAGATTTTTTATCAAAAAAAAGTATTAATAGAGAGGTATCGATGGTGAGACTGCAAAAAAAAAAAAATTCAAATGACCGCGAACTACGACGCCAAGAATCCATATCCGGGGTCATATATATATATATATATATATATATATATATATATATATATATATATATATATATATATATATATATATATATATATATACAGTGTGTCCCAAACTGGATGGGAATGTATTGCTATCTCCGTTATTATTAGAGATAGGGAAACGGTTAAATTAGCAATACTTTGTAGAATTTCATGCTCGTTCCAAATATGACTTGTATTTTGCCCTGCCTCTTTTCGTTTTCGATTTCTTTTTTCTTCAATATCTAAGTAGACGTTGATCTGACATGTCTAAGACTTGCACACTCACAGGACACTTTTAACAGAGTAATCTTTTTGTGCTATCCTTTACTTCAGATTGTCATTTGCTTTTGAGCTACATGTATCAACGTTTGTTTTTATTATGGCAGCCATATTGGATTTTTTGCTCATGTGATAGCCTGCGAAAAGAGCTTTCCAAAAATGTACAACATGCTTGAGAAAATTTAATTGCACTGACAATTTTGAGAAAACCCGTTTTGAGGACAGTAGGCTATGAAATCCAATACCAGAAAACAAATGACAAAAAAAAGTGTTCAAAAAGCAGTAGGCCATGGAGTCTAACAATAGACTTCTACTTTTAACATAATTTTCAGTCATGATTCACGATACAAAAATATTGTGATTTAATTTACAATACTTATTAGGTAATAATGCTAGGTAATATTATGTGAAACAGTTTAATAACTAAACCCGGCAATAACAAATAGAAACTTAAACTCCACAAAACAACAACTAGAAACGGAACTCAACAAATAATTAAATAGAAACTTAAAAATACACTAAATAGAAAATTGTTACTTGTACTACTGTAACTTAGATATTGAAGAAAAAAGAAATCTACATTTTTTTAAATAACTCGAAAACGAAAATAGGCAGGGCAAAATACAAGTCATATTTGGAACGAGGATAAAATTCTACAAAACATTGCTAATTTAACCGTCTCCCTATCACTAATAATAACGGAGATAGCAATCCCATCCAGTTTGGGACACACTGTATATATATATATATATATATATATATATATATATATATATATATATATATATATATATATATATATATATATATATATATATATATATATATAATATATATATATATATATATATATATATAATTTTATTGTCCTGAATTTGGCAAATTGAATTTTCAAAAATCCGTTTTCACAACTATGAGTGCTGGCCATAAGTCCCCAGCGTTATATTTAGAAAGCTGATTTTTTTTGCAAGTGATAGTTCACTTAAAAGGAACATTTAAATTTATTTTTCTAAATCCTTGAGTTTTCGTCCAGTTATTTCAGAAAAACATTTTTTCCTTGAATATAAAAGCATTTCCTATTTTCAATAATTCTTGCTGACTTTATTTGGTGAAACTATTCCATATTAAATCCAGATGTTGATACCTTCTCTAGCTTCACAGAGAAGAAACAAGCAATTGTGAAGCCAGAGAAGAAGTTGGCATCTGTATTTAATTCCGTATTTTTTATTTTTCGGTTAATAAAATTTTCAAAATTAATAAATGTTTTTATTCCCATTTTAAATGTAGATATATCACATGAATATTCAACAAAATGTTATCAAAACACGTTCTGTATTTTAGTCAAGTTTATGGATTTAATAGGGGGGAGTTCTTGTTTTGAACACCTTGCGTTCTCTTTTCCCATCCTAATAATTCTTACGTGTTGCAAGTAAACAGCAGGCAAAAGATACAACAGCTTTTCTGGGGTTATTTCAGTAATCGAGGCTGCGTTCTGGCCTAGATAGAGCTCTCTACCGTGTGGCGTCAACACAAGAAATTTACAGTCCACTATTTGATTATTTCTCAGCTGGTGTTCCTTTCAGCATTCACTCCCTTGTTTATGTGCTGAACGCTGTATTTATTGTTGGATAAAATATATACATACATTTTTATTTATTCTAATGTAAATTTTACATCCAGAGAGAAACGGCGGACACTGCCAGTGGTAGGGAATTTTTCTAAGATGTGTTGAATTATATATAGGGCATTTTTTATTGACCTAGAAACCATACTTTTGATAGCTGGTAACGAAGGCAAAAGACCTATTAAATATTACTAAAATAATGAAGTTGTTTTCAGGTATTTTTTTTAATTTTCGGGTTTGACTGGGGTAGCAAACAATTTACACTATATTATTATCACAAACAACAGCTGTTTTGTAACGATGTGGCTTCTTTAGGTACCAAAGGGAAATAACATCGTGACGAACATCAGTTGTCTGTGATACCTAGTGATGAGATTTACATTATATTATTATCACACACAACAGCTGTTTTGTCACGATGTGGCTTTTTCAGGTACAAAAGTGAAATAGCACATTGTGGGGAACAGCTGTTGTGTCCGATAATATACTGATGAGATTTATACTATATTATTATCACATATCACAACTGTTTATCACGATGTGGCTTCTTCAGACACAAAAGTGAAATTACACGTTGTGGCGAACAGCAGTTGTCTGTGATAATATAGTTATGAGATTTACATTATATTATTATCACACGCAACAGTTGCTTTGCCACGATATGGCTTGTTCAGATACAAAAGTAAAATAGCACATTGTGGGGAACAGCTGCTGTCTATAGATAATATAGTGATGAGATTTACACTATATTATTATCACATACCACAACTGTTTTTCACGATGTGGCTTCTTCGGACACAAAAGTGAAATTACACGTTGTGGCGAACAGCAGTTGTCTGTGATAATATAGTGATGAGATTTACATTATACTATTATCACATACAACAGCTGCTTTGCCACGATATGGCTTGTTCAGATACAAAAGTTAAATAGCACATTGTGGGGAACAGCTGTTGTCTATAGATAATATAGTGATAAGATTTACACTATATTATTATCACACACCACAACTGTTTTTCACGATGTGGCTTCTTCAGACACAAAGTGAAATTACACGTTGTGGCGAACAGCAGTTGTCTGTGATAATATAGCGATGAGATTTACATTATATTATTATCACACACAACAGCTGCTTTGCCACGATATGGCTTGTTCAGATACAAAAGTGAAATGGCACATTGTGGGGAACAGCTGTTGTCTATAGATAATATAGTGATGAGATTTACACTATATTATTATCACATACCACAACTGTTTTTCACGATGTGGCTTCTTCAGACACAAATGTGAAATTACACGTTGTGGCGAACAGCAGTTTTCTGTGATAATATAGTTATAAGATTTACATTATATTATTATCACACACAACAGCTGCTTTGCCACGATATGGCTTGTTCAGATACAAAAGTGAAATGGCACATTGTGGGGAACAGCTGTTGTCTATAGATAATATAGTTATGAGATTTACACTATATTATTATCACATACCACAACTGTTTTTCACGATGTGGCTTCTTTAGACACAAAAGTGAAATTACACGTTGTGGCGAACAGCAGTTGTCTGTGATAATATAGTGATGAGATTTACATTATATTATTATCACACACAACAGCTGCTTTGTCACGATATGGCTTGTTCAGATCCAAAAGTGAAATAGCACATTGTGGGGAACAGCTGTTGTCTATGATAATATAGTGATGAGATTTACACTATTATTATCACACACAGTAACTATTTTTTTCACGATGTGACTTCTTTGGGTACAAAAGTAAAATCGCACGTTGTGGCGAACAACAGTTGTCTGTGATATAATAGTGATGAGATTTACATGATATTATTATCACATACAACAGCTGCTTTGTCACGATGTGACTTCTTCATGTACAAAAGTGAAATAAAACATGTGGCAAAGCAGCTGTTTTAAATACATGGCCTAAATTTTATCACATACAACAGCTGTTTTGTAACGATGTGGCTTCTTCAGGTAGAAAAGTGAAATAACAAATTGTCGCTAAACAGCTGCTATCTGTAATAATATAGTGATAATATTTACGCTATATTATTATCACATACAGCAGCTGTTTTGTCACGATGTGGATTCTTTAGGTACAAAAGTGAAAAAACACATGTGCCAAAATAGCTGTTGTATGTGATGGAAAAAGACGAAAAATAAACCAGCTTCCGACAAATTTAAGTAGTGGGTATCAATAGAAAAGTTTGATAGTCACAGATTGGAAATGTCATAAATAAAAATAGTGTTTATTACAAGAACAAGGATTTCGCTTATTTGTAAGGTACAATGCAAAATTATTATAATGTGTGTGTTTTCCCAGGCTTCTTGCAGCTATTGTCAGCACCTCTTCCTCATTTGGTTCTTCGGCTAAATCAGAGATTAATACTTTTAAGTTTCCAATGTTTCTTAAACTGCATACAACATTCAAATTGTCCTTTACGTGTATATACCGGCAAAGATAAGAAACATATTTATATTTCAAATACTGTTACGGTCAGCAAACTTGTTGGCTGTCAATAACCGTTCCTGGCTTTTCTAGGTTGTTCGAACCTCATTATAAGGCATTTACGTTTAAATATACATTGACCTCGAAAGATGCTCATTCAGAAACGTATTGCTGAGGCTTTTGAAGCTCCTTTGCATAAATTTACCTTCCACAATATTAATTTTAATGTTTAAGAAAAGTGTGATCTTCTTTAACAAGTAAAACAATGCAGCAGTTTGTTAAAAATTAAAAGTACATAACCCCATAACAGCGTTTTAAAGAATTGAGATTTCAAGCCGTTTCCGGCAAAACCGGAAGTCTGTCATTTCTGAACGTTCATCGCGCTCAAAATTTTTCACAATATCTAAATCTCAAATTTCGTTGAAATCGTTTAAAGAGTCACGAAATTATAAGGGTGGCCCTAAATCCGCAGCCCCGGTATCATTTCCTAATTAACTCTGATTAGAAGATTGTTTATATTTAATGATAATACAAATTTTGAAATCTAGGCACATTTTCATCTATTAATAGCATAAATTTGTCTGTGTCTTCCATATAAATTCAAATTTATGGTTTCTTTTTTATGCTATCTTTTTAAGTGATAGGATACATGTTCCTATCAATTTGAATACGTCCTATACTGTTTAGAATATATTATTAAAATTAATATATGTTCAGTAGTGGTTGAAAACATGATACATTCTTATTGGAATTGTGGCAGCCTTGCAAACAGGAACTGTTTTAAATAACAACTTGTTTGCCTACCTTATGTTTCGCAAGCTATCGTGTATAGCTTCCTTATCATTGGCAGATATCATAAAAATGGTTTACTTTCGTTTTTTTCATTTGTTATCCATACTTTTTCTCTATTTGTCAAGCTCACGGGGGTTTCACACATTCAACATTTCAAATTATGTAAAAATACTCTTACGCCAACCATTATAAGAAGATTCTTTTACATGTATGTATACATCCATTCTATTCTAGAGTGGTCTACCAACAAAGTGCTTGCCTCAACAGATTTCTATTATTGGAATTTTATGTCCAGGCGTTTAAATAAACTCGGCCTGCTTTGCTCTCTCAAAATTTTGGATCGTTCAAATTGAAACAGTCGACTCTTCGTATCCTTGATTTTTAACCGGAGATATGATCAGCCATACCCAACCTCACAATTATTTAACAAGATATTGATGCAACTTTTTATCCTGTCCAGTCGTTTAAATAAACTCAGCCTGCTTTGCTTTCTTAAAATTTTAGGGCGTTCAAGTTCAAGTTGAGACAGTCCACTTTTCATCCCCTTGATTTTTAACCTGAGCCATAACCAACCTTAAAATTATTCAATAAGATATTGATGCAACTATTTATCTTGTCCAGTCATTTAAATAAACTCAACCCACTTTGCTCTCTCAAAATGTTGGGGCGTTCAAATTGAGACACTCCACTCTTCATACCCTTGATTGTTAACTTCAGCCATAGGTAACCTCACAATTATTTAACAAGATATTGATGCAACTGTTTATCTTGTCCGGTCGTTTAAATAAACTCAGCCCACTTCGCTCTCAAAATGATAGGTCGTTCAGGTTGAGATAGTCTATGGTAAACGATGAAATATTAATTCGCTTTTAATTTTATAAACTATTGCACTCTGAGCGTGAAAATTTGATTGCTTAGCTAATCTAATATCATGAATCAGATAATCGATTTTTAGTTGTTAACTAGTGGCATTGCTAACCCCCATCGTAAAAATTTTCGTCGTCGATGTACCACTTGTACCTTTTGAAACTCTTTATGAGTATTCAATTACTTTATCGTTACAGATGTAATTAGTAGCTATCCTTATCAGTTTCAAGCGTCAAAAACACAAAATGAAAGAGAATATAACATTTGCAATTAAACAACGTTAAACAATCGTTCGTTTACCTTCTTTTAGTGAATTTTCTTCACTAATCAGGAGATCCCAACATTTGAACTCAAAAAATAATAGACCGATTTTAATCAAATTTGGTACGTGCTCTCCTTTTGGCAAGTGGCTTGGAAAAGTTCGTTAGCCAGGAAAGTCGGTCCAGGTTTCCCGGAAAATGTTGCGTTAAAATTATATCTCCGGAAATAACAAGTTAAGGGCAACCAAATTTGGTACGCTTGTTTGTATCATAAAGAGTGATTCATGTACCAAAATTTACGTTTGTAAGTTTAAAGACAAAAAATTTATAGGCATTTAAAACAAAATTGGGTACTCCTCAAAACGTCAAACTCGCGATTTGAAACGTCCAAATCGGCAACATTTGGGCAAAGAACTTGAAACAAATACGGGTTATGTAGAGAAAATGTAGCAGGAAGAGTGTTCTGTAAACCCTTCAGTTTCAGCTTCAAGCGTCATTGTCCTTCATTTTAGTAAAATGTTTCCAGAAAATTCATTTCAAATAGACTTTCTCTGATGCTTTGGCAGTATTTTTAGTTAAGTGTATGGTTTAACGATCTATAATTTTTAACTAATTTTCGTAGAAAAAAATTCGTTAATGGGGAGCCTGCGACTTTTGAATATTCAAAAGATTTTTTCAAATGAGTGCAACTAGGCCCCCTATATCCATGTCCAGATTTAGTTTCAGTTTTTATCTGTTTACATATATACCGGGTGACGGATTTCTACGATAAAGCTCAATACAATGATTATACAAGATACGAGAAAAGATTGTATACGTTAATTATACGGTTTCTTGAGCTGCATCTTTTAAAATTATTTTGACAATCACAAGTCCGTTGGTAATACCTACAAATTTTTTTCCCGAACATCCCTCATTTTTTTTTGCATTTTTGCATCTTTTATCGAAATATGATGCATGTTTGTAAGAAAAAAATTGAGACGCTGTAAGTGCGTTTTGGTAGCAAATTTTCATTAAATGCTTCAAATTTCAATAACTCAATTTGCTATTGGTTTGTTGGCCAGATAGCCAGTTTTTTCGAAAACCTTGCATTTTTGCATTTTCCATGGGAATATAATGCGTGTTTGTAAGAAAAGAAATTCGGGGCGCAGCAAACGCGTTATGGTAGCGAATTTTCATTAAATGCTTCAAATTTCAAATAGCTCGATTTGCTATTAACTTAAGGTTCGTTCGCTAGGAAACCAGTTTTTGCGGAAACATTTTAAGTTTATTTTCGGAACATTTTTGTATATTTTCAAACAATAAGTTATTTTGATAACATATGGTATATTTTTTCTACTATATAAGTTATACCGGTGACGAAATTGATGCCTGCTTGGATTAAAGAGACATATTTGCTATTAAAAACATTTTTATGAAAATTTAATTCCATAACGCACTTGCTGCGTCCAGACTTTTTATTCTATAGATAACACCAGAGCACGTTTTCAAAAATTAATCATATTAGATATATCGTTTTCTTTAATTTGGTTCCAGCGTAAACTCTATTGAAACGTTGCATGCTAGATATTTATATAACAAGTTTTATTTTATATAGCAAAACTTTATATCTTATTTTTACTACCTGTACTTACTTTAGTGTCTTCAAGTTGAACTACTAACTATTTACAATCATCTAATCAATATAATACACTAGAAACCTTCTATATGTAGAGTGAATACATTAACGTCCTTTAATATTGTTGTAATTGCAGTACATTCAGAACAGCTTGATTATTAATTAATCTAAGCAAAATTAATTACAGTAAATTTAATTTTAATTTGTATTTAATTTCAAACAATTTGCCTTATGACTTTTCATGTTTCAACTGTTTCTGTAACTTGCGTTTTGCACGACACAGTTGAGTTGGCAGGTTGAGACGGAGAACTCGTACATCTCTTAGAAGCACTGAAAGCTTTAGAAGTTTAGTGCAATCTTTTGTGTTAATGAAGTTATAATTTTGGTTTTATAGGAAACATTTTCGCGTCGATGGAATCCATCTACGTTATTTTTCAAAATTCAAAATTGGGGATCTCATTAGTGAATTTTTTCTAAGACAATTCGCCAAAAGCGCAACTGAACGACAGTAACACGATGTTAAGCAAACCAATAAATCTATATTATGTATAACATCAACTGTCAATGATTATCAGATATTCCTTAATGGTTTCCCCTCACTTGGTAAAAGAGTTTCGTACTAAATACTATGTAGAGACTTCTTCTCTGGTTTCACAAGTTCTTGGTTTCTTTTCTACAACTGCTTTCGCCCTTTGTGGCATTGTAAGGTTTATCTTCTATCTCCCTATAGTATCTATTACATTATTAACTGCCAAATATATCCGTTAACTGTCACTTTATAATTTTCTCCATAATTCGCTGGTATTATGTTTCATTAAAATCTTTATGTTAACAATAATTGTCTAAATAAATATCCACTATTTACAATACATGGGTCTGGAATAGGGCTGGGAATCGAATACGAATAGTTCGAATATTCGAGTATTCGAATACGAATTATTTCAACGAGAGTGTATTCCAATATTCGAATATATTCGAAAATATTTGAATATTTGAATATTCGAATATTCGAATATATATATATATATATATATATATATATATATATATATATATATATATATATATATATATATTATTGCTGGGAATGATCCCCAGAAGATTCTTAGAAGCACTCACCGCAGGGAGCACTAGGAGAAAAAAGTAGATCCTCCAAATAAGTGATCATGAATAATTTGTTAGCTTTGCACTGTATAGGCTCTCTTTGCTTGGTTTCAACTAAATATTTCTAAGGACCATATAATTTTGTCGAGTATTTCTATTATTCTTTCCGTTTCTTCACGCTTTCATAAGCCAATAAAAATCTGCAGAGAAACAGCAAATGTCGGATTACTAAGCGGAAGGTGTCGCAACGCATTTTAAAACTTTGAATTGTAGGGCGCTTTTATCGAGTTGAAAGCGATAAATTATTGGGTTTCCAGATTGAGGTATAGTTTGTTTAAAGTTAGTTGAAAACATCTGAGTGCGTCGAAAGCTGTATTTGTCCTTTAACTCATAGGCGGCGCATAGAAGTTCATAAACACCAAAATGCAATCAAAATATGATGATAAAGTTATTGTATTGTATGTTGTAACAAATCGACTTGTATCCATATCGCATTCGAATTATGCAATTAACACAAACATGAATTTACCCTTTAACACATAGAGGATCATAAATACGAAAATAGAAATGCAAGAGATTCTTAGATATACTAACATCACGGCAATGATTACAAGTTCGTCTTGCAACCTACATTATAATATAATATACCAACATTATAATCGTCATAAATTTTTCCAAAATAAACAATGAAAAATTTCCGGAATTATTTGAAAGTTAATAATTAAATAGCTAATTTTCTAGGAAACAGAGGCAGATTCAAAAATTGATAACGAGACACATTCATGGGCTTAGGGGAGTGTTTTTTACTGTGCGAATATTCGAATACTCTGCGAATATTCGAATACTCGACGAATATTCGAATACTCGACGAATATTGGAATACTCGACGAATATTCGAATACTCGACGAATATTCGAATAATTCGAATACTCGTGAAGCTTTCGGAACGAATATTCGAATACACAAACGGATAAATTCCCAGCACTAGTCTGGAATAGGCTTCTAGGCTGCCTAGTTCCCACTTATTTGCAGGCGTTAAAAAATTGCCATCTTTAATCTTCTTATCAGAAAAATTTTCCTTAGGAAAATTTCCTGATACAAGGCAATATTGTTGTTGCTTTCTGTGTCGAATTAAAAATCCGTACTTTTAAAAGGTTGACGCTGTGTATATTTATAGCTATCTAATTAGTAAATCCTAACTATTCAACGAATCATTTTATATTCAATTTGTATATAATAATTAAATGTCACTACCCGTTTTTTTTTGCGTTAGCTGTCACATATTGCATATAATTGCAACATTGCCGTATATAATTATTCTCTAATAAACTCTAAACCATAATGAATTTTATTTTCATATCTATTAACATGAATTGTAGAGGACATTCTTAATAGTGATCTTACCTTGAATGTCACATTGAACATATTTTCGTGTTGATTGTAAATTTGTATTAAATAAATGTTTGTATGCAGCCAGTGCCAATGTACGCATATAAAGTGAAATTTGTAGGTATATCCGCTTGAATTTATACATTTCATCTGCATCAGAAAATCATTGGGATTTCGCTTGATGCTTTCACTGTAATCACTAAATCAATTTGATATGACACTTTCATTGGACCACCAGTCTAGACAGTGATTGCATTGACAAATCAAAAATTAAAGGTTTTAATGTTAACGTTTAAATGAACTGAAATTCTAGCAATTTTCCATGCATCTCTGGTTGGCTTACGTTATATCTTAACGCGCAAGGCCAGCTCTCGTTGCAATTGTATTGAATTTTCCATAAATAATGAAGCAGTGACAATGTACGAGATAAGCGTCCAAATTTCTCACCCTGGCTATTAAAGAAACGGCGTGGTTTCACACATAAATTTATATTTTAGTAAATGTCCTTAGAAAAAATTAACAAATGGGGAGACTTTGAATTTTGAAAAAAATTATTTAAATGAGCGCGAACTAGGACCCCTAGAACCCATAATATATATATATATATATATATATATATATATATATATATATATATATATATATATATATATATATATATATATATATATATATATATATATATATATATATATACTTAATTCTCGGTGTTAAGATTGAAATTCATTGTGTGTTTGGATAGTGCTGCCCCCTGGGACCGCGCCCTTCTTATGTCCCTTTTCTTTATACAAAACAGTTGAATTGTAAACACCAGTGAGTTGTGAACTGTATATGTTAGTTCTGTAAATATTTGTAAATACCAGTGAATATAATTGTTAAAACCGTCATCCTATGGTAATCATTCATTTAAGATACAGTCCACTCAATTGAATATTTAAACATTCGGGTTTTGAACCGCGTCCAGAATTTATTAAAACTCGACGTTTCGGCTCCTGTTTTGGAGCCATTTTCAAGAGGTGAAGAAAATATGTAAGGACACTCTAAGGCCTCAATATGCCTACTCCTTAAAGCGGTGGACGAGGGTGGGTTGGGTTGTTGTAGCTCGATTACGTGGTCTCAATCTGCCTCGTCCACAAATCTCGCTGGAGATCGTCTCTGAAGTCTCAGTGTGTTCAACCCCAGGCCTCAGGGATCTGACAGCTCGTTGCAAGTCCTGCATTATATATATATATATATATATATATATATATATATATATATATATATATATATATATATATATATATATATATATATCGTTCCGTCTACCTGCTTCGTTATCAGTGAAAATAGTCTGGTCACGGCCAATTAAGTCAGGGGCTTTGGTCACGGCACTTAAAGGACTAAGAGGATTACCGGCATTTGTGGAGACAGATAAGGGGGCAATGAAATTGTCTATTGAATTTATTTTCTTTTTGTGTGTTTGTAATGCAGATATAATAGGTTTCCAAGTGATCGGAAGGCGAAGACCATCATCTCTCTTATTTAAACAATCGGGACGTTTTGCGAACTCGATTGCTTCGCGAATAATTCTCGTTCTGAAGTTGTAAACCGGTGCTATTGTTTTGACATTATCGAAGTCTGTTTTATGTCCTGTATGAATATGATGCACGGGCAGCGCCGATGTAGGGTCGGATTTTCTAACTGCGAGGGTGTGTTCATATATTCTGTTGTGGATGCGTCTATTTGTTTGTCCTACATAAGTTCGGGAAGAGTGGGAACAAGGAATTTCGTAAACTTCGTGGGATTCGTTTGGAATCGTATCCTGGGGAGTTTTTATCAGATTTGACAGTGTTTGCTCTGTTGTGAATACGTTTTTGATATTAAGTTTTAAAAATTCGGCTGATTTTGTCGGTGACACCTTTGACGTATGGTAAAAACGCTGTGTGTTGTTGTGTGGACTCTGTTCTTGTTGTGGTGTAGTGGTTTGTGGTTGTGATTTTCTAATGTTTCGTAGTATATGATTGTTGTCGTATCCGTTTTATAGCAATGTCTGTCTTTAAAAGTTTAATTCTGTCTGTTTATTGTTTTTGTCCGTTAGTCTAAGGGATCGTGTTACTAGTGTTCGAACCACGGAATTTAGTTGCGATAGGTGATGGTGAGATTGTTAGTTGAGATAACGATTAGTGTGGGTTGGTTTTCGGTACACTGTGTAAGAAAATCCTCTGATTGGGTTTTTAGTGACGCGTACATCTAAGAAAGGCAAATAAAAAATATCTTCTATTTCCATGGTGAACTGGATTTGGGGGTTGATGTTATTTAGGTAAGAAAGGAATTCGTCTAGAGATTCTTTGCCGTGTGGCCAGACAGCGAAAATGTCGTCAACGTATCTTAGCCAACAGGTTGGTTTAAGTTTGGATAAATTAAGGGCTTGTGTCTCGAAGTTTTCCATGAAAATGTAAGCCAATGCAGGAGAGAGTGGTGAACCCATTGGAGCAGCTCGAACTTGTTTGTAAAATTTGTTTTGAAAAAGGAAATAAGTGTTATATGTGTAATGTTTTAGAAGAGCTAACTTATCGGGTGAAATATTGTCAAGGGTTTCAGATTCAGACATTCTCAAAAATAAACACAATATTTCACACGATACCTTAGCTCTTCTAGAACACTGCACATCTAACACTTATTTCCCTTTTCAAAACAAATTGTACAAACAAGTTCGAGGTGCTCCAATGGGTTCACCACTTTCTCCTGCATTGGCTAACATTTTCATGGAAAACTTCGAGACACAAGCCCTCAATTTGTCCCAACTTAAACCAACCTGTTGGCTAAGATACGTTGACGACATTTTCGCTGTCTGGCCACACGGCAAAGAATCTCTAGACGAATTCCTTTCTTACCTAAATAACATCAACCCCCAAATCCAGTTCACCATGGAAATAGAAAATATTTTTTCTTTGCCTTTCTTAGATGTACGCGTCACTAAAAACCCAGTCAGAGGATTTTCTTACACAGTGTACCGAAAACCAATTTACAGCAAAACTGGTTTGGATGGATTTATTGCTGCACTTGAGAGCGAGAATTGGGGTAATGTTTGGCTGTTGATGACGCATTTGACGAATTTCATCAGATTTTTTATTTCCATTTTAATTGTCATTTTCCGTTACGTAAAACTTACGTGGGCGAGAGAAGTGTTGATAGGGGATGGATTACTTCACATTAGATTGTCGAGCTCTAATCTTAAACAATTTTATTTCGACTGAAGACTTATGTGGGCGAGGGAAGTGTTGATATGGGATGGATTACTTCTGACATTAGATTGTCGAGCTCTATTATTAAACAATTTTATTTCGACTGAAGAGTGTTTCATCAGAGGCTACTCAAGCCCATAAAATTGCTAAAATTGACCACAAGAGGATGGTTAGTAGCGCTAAAAGGAGCTTCTATCAGAATAAAATTTTTGGATCTGACAGTCCTACTCTTGCTGCATGGCGTATTATCGGTGGGTGGGATGGGACACTAAGGCAGAGGGTACATAATATTCAGATTAACGCTAATGGTACGGTTGTAAGTGACCCAGATGCGATTGCGGACTTGTTTAATAAATATTCCTTGGATGCTCTAAAAAATATAGTGGATAAGATTACTATGGTTTCTGGGTCTGCTAGTATGTTGGGAAAGGCTAATGAGGTTTTAATATTTCTATTCCCCTAGGATGAGGGTGAATTACACACTCTACTGATGCGTAAACTTAATAACAAGATATCATGTGGTTTGGATGACATTTCCACCCTATGTAGTGAAGAATTATCTAACATCTATTATTCAGCTTATTTTGCATCTTGTGAATCTATCGTTTCCGCAGCGATAATTTCCAAAACGCTGAAAAACTGGTAGGGGTATCCCGTTACTTAATAAGGGGGATCCAGCTGATCTTGAGAGTTATCGACTCCATGGCGTTCTCTAATGTGTTTGAGTATTGCTATTTAAATCGACTGGAGATTTTTTGAATTCATATGATATTTTGTCAGAGTACCAACATGGTTTTAGGCGAAATCGTTCTACGACATCCGCTTTCACTTCGTTTTATGGAGACGTGGTTGGTTTTCTGGAGGCCGGTGAGTGTCCTGTTGGGGTATGTTGTGATCTCAGTTCGATTGTGTAGACCATGTTTTGCTGAAGGGTAAACTCTACATGTGGCTCGCATGCAAGATGCCAGGTGGACAAAACGATACTTGAATGGAGACCCAGATCCGATAAAAGAAGCAGAGGAAGACCACCAACTCGCTGGACAGACGACATTACAAAAATTACAAAAACTAGATTCGTAGCGCTCAGGACAGAAAAGAATTGACTCAACTAGGGGAGGCCTATGTCCAGCAGTGGACCCAGAGGGCTGATTGATGATGATGATGAAACTCTATGACTGCGGAGTGAGAAGTGCGGTGCTCGACTGGATATCGTCTTACTTGCGTGATAGAAAACAATTGTTAGTATACGTTACAAAGACAAAGCTGGAATTAGAACTGTCAATTCACTCTCCATGAGTGTTTCTACTGGATTCTCTTCATTGGCTACATAAATGAGCTTGGTAAGACTTCTATAGGCTGCTTCTTTCACAGTTTGCATCAAAGCTTGCTCCTATAAATGTTCTTCTCCCTCCAGCACGCCTATTTGCTTCAGGTACGCAGCTTGTTTGGGGTTGAAGGCACAGCATTTTTCTTGTCGTTTGTGCACAAAACACTCCACAAAGCATATATGAACAACCTGATCTGATCTGATCTGATCTGATCTGATCTGATCTGATCTGATCTGACCTGACCTGACCTGACCTGACCTGACCTGACCTGACCTGACCTGACCTGACCTGACCTGACCTGACCTGACCTGACCTGACCTGACCTGACCTGACCTGACCTGACCTGACCTGACCTGACCTGACCTGACCTGACCTGACCTGACCTGACCTGACATCACAACCTGCGTGAAAAACGCAACAAGCACGAAAAAACTGCTTAGCTGAACTTCTATAAGCAGCTTTTTTACATTTGCGTCAACACTTCCTCGTGTTCTTCTTCCTCCAGCACGCCTATTTGATCGAGGTACAGCAGCTTATTTGAGGGTTGAAGACACAACATTTGTCTTGTCGTTTGTGCACAAAACACTCTACAAACCAGACCTGAACAACCTGACCTCATCTGACCCGACCTGACATTACCTTTTTTTCTCCCTCAGGGCTCGTCCGCGGATTTGCCGCCCCGATAGCATTGCAACCCCTGGCTTATTTTGAAAAATAATCAAACTATTTTGATCAAATTTGCTACATATTATGTTGCTTTGATAAAAAGCATTCTCTGACCAAAGTTAAACTTTATAGGTTAATGATAACATTGAGCTATAAAAAAAATGTTCGCTACAGTAACGTATTGTTGCGGTCCAACTTTTTTTTTTTTACAATGGTTTTTAAAATACCCAATTTCTTTGTATTTTTCACCAATTGGCAACACGGACCTGACTGCTTATATAGGTTACTCCAATGGATATATTTTCTGTGGAATGAGTGCTATTTCATAAATTCTTTATTTCTGGCACATTCAGAACTTTTTTTATTTAGGAGCGAACGCAGACTTCAAATAAGAGATGCTGCTTTCGTGTTCGCCCAGAAAAGCTAATCAGTGTATCCAAACTATTTTTGAAATTCAGCTTTACATGTTTTCGGAAGTCACGCTTTCTTATTACAAACTGGATCACGGAATTAATTTTAAAAAAACTACCAAATATCTTCTCAACAATTTACACACCAATTTATAACTTAAAATTCTTAGATGAACTGATATTCTTCTGTTTTCTGCTAAACGTTGGCATGCGATCCTGGAGCATTGAGCCATAATTCGGTGTAAAAATATTTCAGTCTATTGACAAATTCTATGAACCCATCCAACTAAGCGACTCTGCCGATAGGAACAGCCACTTTCTACCTGAACTAAATATCACAAAACGAGAACCTCCAGGGCATTTCCCTGAATACTATTCACAATATCGATACCTTGTTCTTTCGGGATTCTCATCGTAATACTTTCACTACACAGAACAAAATCAATACCTATATTGAATATTCTAGTGTCCAGGCCATTGTTAAGTTTTTGGTTTGCTTTATTTCTAATTTTGGTTCCTGTTATTTCTAATTTCGGTTTTAAATTTCGCAAAACAAAGGTAGTTTTTTAAGTACCTACTCTATGTACGAGGAGTGTACAAGAACGATGGCAACCTATAGCTTACCTAAAATGCCGATAAAATAAATAGGCAGTAGAAATTAGCTAGTAGAGTAAAGGTTAATTATATTGATATCATTGTGTGTAGGTATAAAACAAGAGTCTCATATTTTATGCCAAGTAAGCAGGGTCAGTTTTGAACGGTATTATTGGTCAATTTTCCATAGCTGGAATTTTCGATTGGGGGGATTTGATCAAAATTACTTTATTATTTTTAAAACACAGAAGAAAATTGAAAAGAAAAGCAAACATTTTTTTATGAAAAAACTGATCCCATCAGGATGGTTAACGAATTCGTCCAAGTTAGTTACAAAGGGAAGATACTTGCCAAGTTTCATCAAAATCTTTTTCGAGATATGCAACTATTTTATAATTTAATTGACTTTGTTTCTCCAGCAATTACCGACAGTATCTTCTACTTAATATAATCGTCTCAAGTTTTTGTTTAAAAATGTCCGGTCTTTTAATTCCGTTGGGTGCCGTGATGTTCTCCTGCCGACGTTTTTGGGTGTCTCGTAATATTCCAGATTACACGTTTCATTTATCTATGTGTGTGTGTATTTTTGTTTCTTTAACGTCGGTCTATTTCCGCGACTATGGCCAATCACCGACGTCATGGAGCAGTTTCATCTCTCTATCCTGAAATTTTTGCCAAACCCCACTGCCTTTCTGTAAGGAGGATAGGTGCCCAACATCGCATGGACACGCGACCAAAGGCTTTACGTTCCCTCCGAAGGGCGGAACATGCAGACATTCAGCTTGCTCAAATAAACTGCCACAATTTCGGTTGATGTTAATGTTACAGCATGTACTGAAAAAGTGAAAGGAGAACCCTGGGATCGAACCCAGTACCCTTCGGCTCAGAGGCAGACGTTCTTAACTGGACCACCGAGGCTCTGCTTTATTTATTTAAAAACATAAATGTCTGACAAAAAAAAAATTGATGGCGTTGTGTACCTGCACCTTTCCTAACCCACGTTATTAACCCTTCCGAATTAATGCCTCTATACTAGGATACTGTCGAAAAGTCATGACCGCCTAGTGAAGGAGTCTCTTTCACGAAAACATGAAAGTTTGTCAGGAATTCCCATGTCACCAAAAGGGAACCGGGATATTAGGACACTCGGATTCTCAATTTTTTATCTTAGAAGATTGAGGCATATATTTGTTCTGTTCAGGAGTTTGTTTGATTTTAAATAATAACTTTGAAAGTTTGGACGCAGCAAGTGCGTTATGGTAGCGAATTTTCGTAAAAATATTTTCAATTGAAAATATGTATTGTTTTTAAAAGAAGGACATTTGGTTGGCAGTATAACCTATATAGTACTAACAATGTACCATATTTCGATAAAATAGCTTTGTTGTTTCAAAAAGTACAAACTTTTTCCAAAAATAAACTTAAAAAGTTACCAAAATGTTTTTCTTTAAATGCCTATATTTTTTTTCCTTTTAAAGAGATCTGAGTTTCGGCATATAGGGTAAGTTGATCATAGAAACGTACGTGTCAAATTTGATTGTCATAGCTCTGTTATTTTCGGAGATACAAAAATTCTCCGAAAGAAAACCCAAAATTTTCCGGGAAAAACTGACCCGATTTTGCTGGCTAACGAACTTATCCAAGCCACTTGCAAAAGGAAGGTATGTACCAAATTTCATTAGAATTCACACGGAACAAAATTCCTTTTTAATGAAAACTATGTGCGAAATTTTAGTTGCCGTTATAAGAATACGCGCTGGGTTATCCAAAGATCAATCTATCAGTATCCTTCATTGATTTTTGGAGAAATTTCAATTAACACGAAATATTCTTCAAATATTGTGTCAAAATGTTAAGACACAATAATCGTCAAATCCATTTCCAGCTCTGTTCCTTGTCTAAAATTACAGATCACACTAATATAGCGTAGGTATGTAAATTAGGATAGTGGATCATATATCTTCTTCTTTACGCGATAGTAAAGGATTTTTTCACGCCCGAGGAGGTACCACCCCTTACATCAAGGGACCGGTGAAGTCCCAAGGGACATTTCTGTTCTGGTGTACGAGTCGGTTTTCCTTATAAGCAAAAATGATGATGGCTCCTCCTTGTACAAAAGATTCCGGAGATAAAATACCCCTCCATGCGGATCTCCTGGAGAGCGGTGTGCAGGGGGCGCCGGCATCAAGATTTAACATACCCTTCTCGAATATATGTGGCCTAAATTCTAACCTGAACTCCGTCCACCATTTCCTCCAGGCTAATAGGCCCCAACTCCTCTTCCTCACCGAAACCCAAATCAGTGCCAAAACAGCCACTAATCACCTTAATTTCCCGGGGTATGAGCTCCTTACTTGCTTTAGATTGCACGGAGGCGTGTGCGCAAACGTCTGTAGCAATCTAGCCTGCACCAGACTCCCCAATTTAGGAGCTGGAAGAAAAGACATACTTTGGATGAAACTCTCTCTCTCTCTCTCAGGGCTGCAACTAAATACATCTGTTGCATTTACCGGTCACCTTCTGACAACAACTTTGTCCAGCTGTTCGACTACCTTTCTGGAAAAAAAAAACGACCATCTGATTTCTGAATATCCTTCCTCCGAGGTCACTATTCTCGGTGACTTCAATGGCCATAATAAGGAATGGCTAGGATCTTCAAAAATCGATCCACAAGGGAGAGCAGCGGAGACCTTTGCAGTCAGCAGTTCTTTAGCCAATATGGTTCAGCAACCTACTTACTTTCTTCGCATTCCAACACACAGCTCAAATCCCTTGGATCTCCTTGCTACAAAACCCGAATGCTATAAGACATCAGTCACCTAAGTTGTGTGACAACGCCAGACTTGAGAAAGTCAAAGCTCACAAAACGCGTTTACACAATTCCAGTCCAGAAAACCGTCAAGCATTTAACGACGTAAGAAACCTCTATGTCCGCATTCTTTCCGAGGCAAAAAACTCGTTTAATAACCACCTCAAAAACATAGTCCTCTCAAGCTCCAACGGCAGCAACGCTTCTGGACTCTTGCTAAATCTATTGGTAATCATTTCTGCAAGAGCACGTTCCCACATCTTGTTTCAGGGGATGAAATTGTTTCTACCGCCCTGGGCAAGGCTGAACTTTTTGCCACGTTGTTCGCCGGCAATTCTACGCTCAACCCACCTCCAAATGTTCAACCACCAACAGTCCCCAATGTCGCGCATAAAATGACGGATATCATTTTCCAAACTAAAAAGGTACGAAAGATGCTCTCCTCTTAATACCAGGAAAGCATCTGGCCTTTACGAGGTCCCAGCAACTGTTCTCAAAAAATGCACACCAGAACTTGCTTCTGTCCTGACTCGTCTGTTTAAGACATCTTACAATAGAGGCATATTCCCTAGTAAGTGGAAAACTGCTCGAGTACAACCTGTCCCCAAGAATGGATCCAAAGTGCTACCTAGCAACTACAGGCCCATTTCTCTCCTTTCAGTCGTCTCTAAAGTGATGGCAAAGTATATAAACACCGAATTTCTTGAAAAACACAGTCTAATACACGACAGGCAGTATGGATTCCGTCAGCGCAGATCAACTGCCGACCTCCTTTCTTTTGTCACCCATTCTTGGAACAAGTATATGGAACTACACGGTGCATCCGAGATTGTCGCTCTAGACATATCCAAAGCATTCGACCAGGTTTGGCACGCAGCGCTGCTTAATAAACTTCCGGCCTGTGGCCTACCATCAAAACCCCGCTCAAATTTTGCTACGATTGGCGGCACAGTTTGACGACAAAACCCTTTCAAAGACCCAGGTCTATAACTGTCATAACAAATTTTCAAGTGGTCGAGAGTGAGTGGTAAACGAGGATCAAGCACTCCGACTCCGGACAAGGATGAGTAAGGCGAACATTTGTGCAGTCCATGATCTTATTGAACCTGACCGAGACCTTGCAGTATCACAAATTGCTACAGAAGTCGGAATATCATACAAAAGTTCACAATCGCTCATTCCGAATAACTTCAGTTACCGAAAAGTGTCAGCTAGATGGGTTTCTTGCCTTCTGACTGAAGATCAGAAAGAAAACCGTCTTGCAGTTTGGCGCGATATCGAGCTTTAAGTCCCATTATTACCTGCGACGAGCCGTAGGTGCATTCTTACGCCCCGGAATCTAAACAAGCCAGCATGAAATGGCGAAAACCCGAAGAGGCCTCACTTCGAAAAGCCAAAGCTCGTCTTTTGGCAGGAAAAGTTCTTGCCACTGTTTTTGGGATTGCAGCGGCGTACCGCTCATTGACTTGCTTCATGCGCGGCGTAAAGTTAAGGCCGCCTACTACTGCCAGCTCATTGATTAGGCAAAACTGACTTTTCGGCGAAAAAGAGAAGATTCTTCCCCACGACAACGCTCGGCCACATACAGCTGTTTTGACCCAGGTAACACTGGAAACAATCCATTAGAAAACACATCGGCCCCATAGCCCGGATTTGTCACCATGTGACTATCACACGTTTGGACCACTCAAAGAAGAACTTGGAGGACGCCGTTTTGATGTTGATCAAGACGTAGAAGCGTTTGTGTGCAATTGGTTAGGGACACGAGCAAATTCAGTTTTCGATAACAGCTTTAAAAACCTTACAATCCGTTGGGAAAAATGTATTTATAAAAGGGGAAACTACGTAGAAAAATAAGATGCATTCAAAAATGTTCTTACTGTGTCAGCAAATTTATTTACAAAAAAAGTTGGTTTATATTTGATCCACCCTCGTAATTGTAACATAATTAAACATTACTTACTTTCTAAAGATATGAGAGATATTTTATGCCTGAGAGTGGGATGTTTTCTTATAATCAGATGGCAACACAGCTTGACTTGCTATACCCTTACAGCCTGTACATTATTGCCTGGTTCTTAAGTATGCAATAAGCCCGAAAAAAAAATGTTAAAGTTCTTTTAATTAGACTATATGTCCATCTCTTGAACGGTGTTTTACCTTTTCTGTATGTTATTTTATATTTGAATTACCTTTAAGTGTAGTATCGAAGGTTGTAGAAACGTTTGGAATATTCAACACAGGCGACCAATAGAATGAATGCATAAAATAAAAATTGTATTAACTGTACAAGGTTTAATCGGGAGGGTTTATATCGCGTTACTGATTAGTAATTTCAGAGGTGTCGTAAAGCCATAATTAAAATGCTTATGCTGATAGTGACAGACAGAGATATAAAATAACACAAGTTTGCTAGACAATGACACTTCTAACGGACCGAACTATAAAGGACCTTGAGTGTATGCCAATGCCAATTTTAAATTTACTAGCTCGTGTCTCTGTGCCAGGTGTTGCCAGGTCGAGCGTTTATCACGATTTGGAGTTGGAGACAGTTACTGAGGGAAGCGAGACACTGTTGAAAATATTGTCGTTCATCCCTTTTGGTCTCGGGGTGTTGCTTGGTATTTAGTAGAATGTAACCATGGAAAACGCTATAAGTAGCTTTCCTGTATTGGTAGAACAGAATATTGCAGGTTTATAAATCTATCGACTGTAACTTTTAGTGAATTTTCTTTAAAAAAATTCACTAATGAGGTGACCTCGGCTCTTGAATTTTGAAAACATTTCTTCAAATGAGCGCTATTTAGGACCCCCGGAACCCAAATCCGAGGTCGGTTTCAGACTTTATATATATATATATATATATATATATATATATATATATATATATATATATATATATATATATATATATATATATATATATATATATATAATATATAATATATCTGTGTGTATGTATGTATGTATGTATGGGTGTATGTTATATATATTTATATGTCACACCAATAACTAAAAAAATAATGGACCGATTTTGATAACACTTGGTGAGTACCTTCCTTTCGCAAGTGGCTTGGAGAAGTTCGTTAGCCAGGAAAATCGGACTAGTTTTTTCCAGAAAATTTGGTGTTTTCTTTCGGATTTTTTTTATATCTCCGCAAATAACAAAGCTATAGTAATTTGGCACGCTGGTTTATGCCATAAAAATAAAGCCATGTACCAAAATTTGGATGCCTACGTTAAAAGCAAAAGAAGTTATAAGCATTATAGTTTTTCTTCTTAACACGTCAAAAAGTCGCAATTCAAAACGTCAAAATTGACCTGTTCTAAATAAAGGACTTGAAACTAAAATTACGGGCGATGTAGCAGAATTTTTTGTAAGAAGTGTGTTCTATAGAGCCTTAAGTTTCAGCTTCAGCCACCATTTTCCTACATTTTACTTAAATATTCGCAGAAAATAAATTTCAAACATACCCTTTTTCTGATGCTTTAGCTATGGTTTCAACTATAGGGTTATAATACATGAAGAAAAACTTTGTAGCTACCCCTTGTTAAGCACATTGCGCGCACGAAGCACTGTGAGATTTGGCATAGTTAAAGTGCATATAAACAAGGAGAGCAGAAAGATGCAATGTATGTATAATATGTGACTAATAGATTAAACATTGCTTTCCTATAATTAGACGAGCGTCTCGCGACAGTAAAAACTTTGATTAGTTTTTTGTTGTTTTAACGAAATAAAACACCTTCCTGACTGTGCTGTGTACATACAATCCTCCCAACTGACCTTCCTGACCTGCCCTGACATCAGTTTGGATAAGTTCGTTAGCCAGGAAAATCGGCCCAGGTTTTCCCCGAAAATTGTGTTTTCTTTCTAAAAATTTTTATATTTCCGGAATTAGCAAAGTAAGGGCAACCAAATTTGGTACACGTATTTGCATTATACGTGTGAACCATGTACCAAAATTTAGGTCTAAGTTTAAAGACAAAAAGTTATGGGCAGTTAAAGAAAAATAATTTTGGAGTTTTCCTCAAAACGTTAAAGTCGCAATTTTAAAATTGACAATGTTTGGGCAAAGAACGTGAAACAAATACGGATTGTGAAAAGAAAATGGGACAAGAAGAGTGTTCTGCCAACCCTTAAGTTTTAGCTTCAACCGTCATTGGCGTTCATTTTACTAACATATTTACAGAAAATTCATTTCAAATAGACCCTTTCTCTGATGCTTTGGCTGTCTGTTTAGTTAAGTTGATGCTTTCGCTGTAGGTTTAGTGAAGTTTATGGTTTAACGGTCTATAATTTTTAGCTAATTTTCGTAGAACAAATTCGTTAATGCATTTTTGCATTTTTTATCGAAATATGATGCATGTTTGTAAAAAAAAAATCTTGACGCAGTAAGTGCGTTTTGGTAGCGAATTTTTATTAAATCCTTCAAATTTCATAACTCAATTTGCTATTAATGTAAGGTTTGTTGGCTAGGAAACCAACATTTAAGTTTAGTTTCGGAAAATTTTGGTACATTTTCAAACAATGAGTAATTTTGATAAAATATAGTATATTGTTTTTACTACATAGGCTATACCTGTAAGCAGCCTGCTCGCATTTGCTATTAAAAACATTTTTTTTTTGAAAATTCACTTCCATAACGCACTTACTGCGCCCAGAATTTTTTTATAGTGTCAGAAAATTGTCTGTTTGACAATTCAACAATAACGCTGCTGCCACAAAAAATGAGAATCCCTGATGTCGAAGAAGGGTTGCAGGCAGCAAGTGCGTTTTGTTAGCGAATTTTAATAAAAAGCTTTCATTAATGCGTTCCTTTTCACACGTTACATACAGACCGACACACGCACAGATTCAGTCTTAAATGCACTCAAGGACGTTAAAACTTAAAAATTGGTTGTGACTTTCTTTTCAGTTGTTTGTGGTTATCATACCTACTTATTAGAATAACTAAACTTGTTGCAGGGCACCTGAAAATGTAAAGTTATCTCAAAAACAAGATTAGAAAAATTTCGGGACGCAGCAAGTGCGTTATGGTAGCGAATTCTCATTAAATGCTCAAAATTTGAATACCTCAATTTGATATAGGTTTAGAAAGTTGAATTTTGGTATGTAGTAAGGTCCTTTCCGATGCACAATCAACCAAAGGTTGCAGTGCTATCGGGGCAGCAAGGCCGCGGACGAGCCCTGAGGGAAAAAAAGTCCTTTCCAGGGAAACATACCTACTAAACTTCATCAAAATAACTATTGATATGATTCCATTTTCGTTTTTTAAATAATCAAAATATTTTTTTTTAGAAAAACTGGTGCGTCTAACGAACTCGTCCGCGGTCTTCACAAAATGAAGATATGTGCCAAGTTTGGTTCAAATCAGTTTAGAATTTTTTGAGTTATTGCTCGGATACATTTATTATTATATAGATACAAAATTTTAACGGAGCATGGTTTCGGGTTCTAGGGGCCCAAGTTCGCGCTCATTTGAAAAATGTCAACATCGATACCTCTCTATTAGCGAAGTTTTTTCAAATAAAAATTCGCCAAAAGCAGGAAAGTGTATAAAACAGTGAACATGGTAAATGGCATCTTTAATACGTGGTTCATGAAAAATTAGAAAACCCAATTATTCAGTTGCAAACAAATTGACAACGTTGCTTAGAGTTAAGTAAAACTTCGACTGATTACGACCTAGACATACATCATTAATTTACAATGACTTTTAGATGATTTTTATTGCAACATTATCGGTTAAAGAATAGGAAAGCCAACATTGCGTTTCAATTTCTAGAGTATAATTTTCAGACAGGCCTAGTTTTGCAAGCATTTAAATCAGCAAAACAAACTAAAAAACCAAACATTTTTATTGTCATTCAACAATAATTGTTTCTTTGCAAAAACGGACATTAAATAAAACTAAATATAAAAAACTCGGCACGCAGCAAGTGCGTTATAGTAGCGAATTTTCATAAGTTTTGTACAATTCTACCCCACCAAATCACAGTCTTGCTTTCTTTCTCAGAAGAGATACACCAGCCCTAGACCCATCACAATAAACAACCAAGTTATTCAAAGTAATGAGTCCTTTCCAATTGTTGGCATCTCTGTGGATCGAAATCTCAATTGTCACCAACATGTCACATCAATTGCAGAAGCGGCTGCTAAGAAATTAGGTTTCCTCTTCCGGGCTCGCAAATACTTTTCACCAGCTAATCTCTATACTCTATATACTTCACAAATAAGACCAAACATCGAATACTACTCCCACATCTGGGGTGCTGCTGCCGCTTCTACACTCGCTATCCTGGACTCCATTAAGAAGAGAGCTATACGTCTCATCGGTGACCCTACCCTCACCCAAAGGCTGCCATCCCTTGCCCACCGACGTGCCGTTGGTGACCTCTCTCTCTTTTATAGATATCTGCACAGGCACTGCTCAGAGGAGCTTTCTTCCATAGTTCCTCCACCTGCTGCCCCCAACAGATCTACCAGGGGAACAGAGCGAATGCACCCTTTTACTGTCCAGGTCACCAGACATAGAACATCTTGTTTTGCCCGCTCTTTTGTCCCGAGGACTTCCAAGTTGTGTAATTCCTTTCCGGCATATGTTTTTCCTTCTCCCCCGAACCTCCACACCTTCAAGTCCAGAATTAACAAGTTGCCTCTTTCCTCCTTGTCGACACCCACGGTACGATAGTATTTAGGCTGTAAGCCCTCGTGGAGTGTTGTTGAAATAAAAATAAATAAAAAAAGTACATTAGGTGTGATCATTTTACATTGGGCGCTGGGTTCATAACTTTGTTTTACGGGTCACAAATAAAACTATTTGATAGTATCTCATACAACATAATATTAATAGTGGTAAAAAAGAGTTCAAAAGTGCATTGGAGCCGATGTATATAGTTGATTTATTAGGTAAGCGACACTTGTATCTCGGAACCATGGCAACTAGAGCTTACCCTATGTGACCAGCAACGAACGAATGTTTGTGTATCAAAGAATAATCATAAATTTATTTTGATCAATCGTGGCACGTGTCTTTTTATTGTAAATAGGTTAACGGTTCTAATTGTTGCGAGAATGCATCTAGTCTTACATACTTTGTCCCTATATTGGGGTAGAAATGGGCCAGGGCTAACAATTTTTAAAATTGTTAGTTAGTTGTATACTGTCTCTATTTTTAACACTCTGTGTTATTTGCAGCGGGCGTGATAACATAGTACTTAGTTCCGAACTAGGTGGCGACACGTTCACCACTCACTTAGTGTTTTAAGACTGGCTAACGATAGCCGTGTTATTTTTGGTGCATTTTTGCTACAATTAGTATGCCGTACTGAAGAGCTCTAATGAGAGCGAAACCGGTCTACGGTTCTAATTGTTGCGAGAATGCATCTAGTCTTACATACTTTGTCCCTATATTGGGGTAGAAATGGGCCAGGGCTAACAATTTTTTAAATTGTTTGTTAGTTGTATACTGTCTCTATTTTTAACACTCTGTGTTATTTGGAGCGGGCGTGACAACATAGTACTTGGTTCCGAACTAGGTGGCGACACGTTCACCACTCACTTAGTGTTTTAAGACTGGCTATACGATAGCCGTGTTATTTTTGGTGCATTTTTGCTACAATTAGTATGCCGTACTGAAGAGCTCTAATGAGAGCGAAACCGGTCTACGGTTCTAATTGTTGCGAGAATGCATCTAGTCTTGGATCAGTTTGTTAGCCATCCTAATCGGGTGGGTTATTTACGAAAACAATTTGTATCTCGAAAAATAACTATTTTGCTCAAATTTGCTACATATTATGTTGCGTTGATAGAACGCCTGCTCTGCATCAGAGTTAAAGTTAATAGATTAATGATAACATTGAGGCAATAAAAGTAGAAATGTTCGCTACAGTAAAATCCTTGCTGCGGCCGAACTTTTTTTTACAATGGTTTTTAAAAATACCGAATTTCTGTGTATTTTTCACCAATTGGCAACTCCGTCCTGATTGCTTATATAGGTTACTCGCATGGTATACTGAATATATTTTTTGTGGAATGAGTGCTATTTCATAAATTCCTTTTCTTTTTTAATTTAGGAGCGAATGCAGGCTTCAAATAAAAGATGCGGCTTTCGCGTCCGCGCAGAAAAACTAATCAGTGTATCGAAACTATTTTTGAAATTCAGCTTTACATCTTTTCGGAAGTCACGCTTTCTTATTACAAACTGGGTCACGCAATTAATAAAGAACCAGCAAATTTCTTCTCAACAATTCACACACCAATTTATAACTTAAAATTTCTTGGATAAATTATGTTTTCTGCTAAACGTTGGCATGCCATCCTCCAGCGTTGAGCCATAATTCTGTGAAAAAATATTTTAGTCTATTCACAAATTCTATCAACCCATCCAACTAAGCAACACTGCCGATAGGAACAGCCACCTTTTACCGGAATTAAATATGACAAAACGAAAACCTCCAGGGCATTTCCCTAAATACTATTCACCATATGGATACCTTGTTCTTTCCGGATTCTTATCGTAATACTTTCACTTCACAGAACAAAATCAATACCTATATTGAAAATGCTAGCGTCCAGGCCATTGTTAAGTTCTTGGTTTGGTTTATTTCTAATTGTGGTTTTTTAATTTCTAATTGTGGTTTCAAATCTCCCCAACCAATGGTAGTTTTTTTGTTAAGTACCTACTCTATATACGAGGAGTGTACAAGAAGCATGGCAGCCTATAGCTTACCTAAAATGCCGATAAAATATGAAGGCAGTAGAAATTATATAGTAGAGTAAAGGTTAATTATATTGATATAATTGTGTTTAGAAAATACTTGGTATAAAACATAAATCTCGTATTTGATGCCAAATAAGCAAGGTTAAATTTGAACGGTATTATTGGTCAATTTTTCATAGCTGGAATGTTCAAGTCAGTACGGACTAATGAAGTTATTCTTTAATTGTCTTAAATAAGGCATCAACATTTCAAGAATCATACATTTGTTTGGTGGAAAACAACAGAATAGGACCAGGTTACGTTACTGCTGGGAGCCAACCTGTCTGATACAGAGAAACTAAAAGTAATTTTAATTAGGGAAAGGTAGCATATTATTTCAAAGAAAAGTCAATCGTGCACTAAATTTGATCAACATTACTTTGTTATTTTTAGAATACAGAAAAGAATCTAATAGAAAAGCAATTTGTTTTAAGAAATTGCGGTCTTATCAGGAGGGTTAACGAACTCATCCAAGTTTGTTACAAAGGGAAGATACTCGCCAAGTTTCATTAAAACCTCTTTCGAGATATGCAACTATTTTATAATTTAATTGACATTGTATCTCCAGCATTTGCCGACATGTTTAATATCCTGTACTCCGTATAACGGGCCTCAAGTTTTTATTTAAAAATGTACGGCCTGTTAATTTCGTTGTGTGTCGTGATTTTCTTGTCGTTCCGACGTTTTTGGGTGTCTCGTAATTTCGCATTACACGTTTCATGTATTTAAAATCATAAACACCTTACCCTTAAAATTTTGATGGCACTGTGTACCTGCACCTTTCCTAATACACCTTCTTGGCCTTTCGAAGGTTGTAAGAGACCTGATTGTTACTTGGAAAGTATTTAGGAACATTGTAATTCTTCCTGAATTCAGGAAATATGCCTAAGGCAGGGTGATATGCATCCTCGGGCACTAGTGGATCCATATCATGGAGAACCGAGTAATTACAACTGGCACACACAAGCTCAAGCAGCCTATTGTTTCTTTTGGAAATATTATTAAACTGTGACAGATTTAGAAAAAGCATGGATAGCTTTGGTTTTAGGATCAGTAATTTATCCACAAATAAACCGAGGTCCATTAAAATTACCAATAATAACCAAATTTTCCAACAGCGGAATGACGGACTGTTCCAGCACATTAAGGAAAAGTTCAAGCTGCACTGCTGACAAATATGGTGTGGTATATATATATATATATATATATATATATATATATATATATATATATATATATATATATATATATATATATATATATATATATATATATAAGGGACCTGATTGTTACTTGGAAAGTATTTAGGACCATTGTAATTCTTCCTGAATTCAGGAAATATGCCTAAGGCAGGGTGATATGCATCCTCTGGCACTAGTGGATCCATATCATGGAGAACCGTGCAATTACAACTGGCAAACACAAGCTCAAGCAGCCTATTGTTTCTTTTGGAAATATTATTAAACTGTGACAGATTTAGAAAAAGCATGGATAGCTTTGGTTTTAAGATCAGTAATTTATCCACAAATAAACCGAGGTCCATTAAAATTACCAATAATAACCAAATTTTCCAACAGCGGAATGACGGACTGTTCCAGCACATTAAGGAAAAGTTCAAGCTGCACTGCTGACAAATATGGTGTGGTATATATATATATATATATATATATATATATATATATATATATATATATATATATATATATATATATATATATATATATATATATATATATATATATATACAAACCACATGAAAAACAATCTGATCCAAAGTGCACCTGCACGCAACTCTCAATAACTCGTACTGCTTCTAGAATAGCAAATAAATCTACTTGAGCCACTTGAACATCACAATGAATTGCCAAAAGTACTCCTCCACAAGATCTCTTAGTAGTAACATCCAGTCTTCTATCTGCCCTAAATACACTGTATGCACGCGTAAAGAGCTCGGAATCACCAATGTCAGACTGTAAATTAGTTTCACTAAGAGCAGTTATCTTGAATTCAGACAACCGGCACAAGCTAAGATAGAGATCTTCTGTTTTAGTACGTAAACCACGAGAATTCCGGTAACAAATAATACATCGAATACAACAGTTTTGAATCTTTTGTAACCTTTATTTACCTTCAGCTGTTAAACATGGACCATACACCAAATGGCAGTAATTGAGGTGAGATAATGCTATTTTTTGTTTGCGGATCTAAGAGGCATTTCAGTGATTAAATTTGCTTCAGGCTACCGTTTGCTTTTCTAATAATTGTTGATACAAGCTCTGTAAATTTGAACTATCACATAAATGATTTCGAAACCACATATACATATTATCGTTTACACGAGAGTAAGCAGTCAATGTCAACGGTCAATGCAACGGTCTTTCAGGCCGCAATGTACGCCATCCTGCACTGTGTGCGGGAGAACAAGAGGAGGGGCTACACCAACAAGCGGATCCTCATAGCCACAGGCAGCCAGGCGGCCCTTAAGGCCCTAAGTAGCCTTGGCTGGTGAGTGAGTGCCGAGACGAAACGAGCGACCTGGCCAGGCAGAATGAGGTCACCCTCATCTAGGTGCCGGGTCACTCTGGGGCCAAAGGCAATTAAGAAGCTGGCAGTCTCGCGAAGAGAGGTTCAGCAGAACCATTTGGGGGACCAGAACCGGCTCTAGGCGTGACAAAGAACACTGCCAGGGGAGCCATTAAGTCCTGGCTCAGAAACCAACACAAGGTGTACTGGGCAGACTGTCCAGGGCTCAGACAGGCGAACTCAATAATTGACGAACTCAGTTCAAAGAGAGCTGTGGAGCTGCTAAATCTTAGCAGAAGACACCTAAAAAACATAACAGGTCTCTTGATGGGACACATGGCCGTCAAGAAACACCTGCATAAAATGGGGCGGTTCGAGGGGGACCTCGCATGCAGACTCTGCGGCGAGAGGGAGGAATCAGTCCAGCACATCTTGTGCGAGTGTAAAGCTCTGGACCGCAAAAGACAACTGATCTACGGTCAGTCTAGAGCGGACACAGAGGATTATAAAACTTCCCCCTACCAATCGTTCAAGGCACAGTGATTTTGGAATGGGCGGAGTAAAAAGACTAAGGGCATGCGCAATAAGCCAAAGGTTGCAGTGTTGTCGGGGCGGCAAAGCCGTGGACGAGCCCTGAGGGAGAAAAAAAAACACCTTCTTAACCCTTTTGAATTAATGCCTCTATTTATACTAGTACCCAGGCGAAAAGTCCTGACCGCCTAGTGACGGATTCTCTTTCGTGAAAGCATGACAGTTTGTCAGGAATTGCCATGTTACCAAAACAGAACCAGGATATTTGGACAAATGATTTGGGGACGCAAAGTTTTCTTGTCTGTGTGTCTGTCTGTTTGTAGCTACGATAACTTTAGAACGAATTGAGATATCCTCTTCAAAATTGTTATACAGTAAGCACTCGACAAACGAACGGTTCGGATTGCTTTTGGATGAAATCCCTCTAGGGGGTGGGGGATGAATCGGGGATGATTTGGTTAAAATTGACATTTTTCGTTAAAACTCGTGTAATATAACGTTTCAGAGGTTTATGGCTACAGGAATACGAATATTTCCTTTGTGGTCAGGCCATGGACCCTAAATTCATTTCATGAGAATATCTTTTTGCGAGGAGAGTAAATTATCACAGCTATGTGGAAGTTATGATTCAAAGTGCAGCAGTATTAATAATCTATTTAATGAGAAATGGTTATTAATCTCTAATTGGATATTATAATTACATCAACATGATAAAATCTTTAAATTTAAATGACAGTCATATATCAATATATTCGACAGTTAGCGAGCTTTAAAGTTAAAAGTTGCCATCTCCTCATTAGCGAATTTTTTTACGAAACTTCTTGTCTCTTTATATGAAATGGGAAAAACACCAATAAAAGAAAATCATACAAAAACTCTAATTCAGCAAGAAAATTGTAGATAATATGTACTTATTTACTTTAAGACCTTGCCTAGTAACGAAAATAAATTTACGAGCAAGCTTGCTTTACTCTTGAAAAAAATTGCGGAATAACGACTGGAAATTTTATTCTGTATATGCGAAAGCATAAAAAAACACACAATGTTCTTTGAAAACAAGGGCTTCACATATAAAAAGAAGTGTTTTTTAGGTTCAGTCACTTTCCCTTATGATGTTGAATTTTTTTCTTTTTCTTTTGTTGGGTCAGTACTGTTTGTAACTTTGCTGTTTGTGTGTGTATGTGTAATTTTTCCGCCTACCGTCTATCGTTTCACCTACTACATAATTGTACTTTCGTGTGTCGCTTGGATTATTCAACTGATCCAAATTTCCGCGTGGATTATTAAATATTCAGACATTAAACGTGGTAGTGGAGTTGGAACCCGATGGACAGCGTCATTGCCGCAACTATTAAATTATTACCTTATGTCCCTCGTTTGTGCTTCAACCAGTCGACAGTAAACCGTTCGAAAGGGATCATAGGTACACATTATGTCGTCGGTGAAATCCTGATAGGCCGTTTCTGCTACTGTTTAGTCAATTATACAAGGTTATGTCGTTTAATAAACGTACAAAACACAACAAAAGTTGTTGATTGAGACTTAAAGGTCGACTAGAACCATTTAAGGTTATTATAAATGCAGTTCAAAGGCGATTTTTTTTAAATTTCAAGAACACACCAAGAGGGCTTACAGCCTAAATACTATCGTACCGTGGGTGTTGACAGGAGGAAAGAGGCAACTTGTTAATTCTGGACTTGAAGGTTTGGAGGCTCGGAGGAGAAGGAAACACATGTGCCGGCAAGGAATTCCACAACTTGGAAGTCCTCGGGACAAAAGAGCGAGCATAACAAGAAGTTCTATGTCTGGTGACCTGGACAGTAAAAGGGTGCATTCGCTCTGTTCCCCTGGTGGATCTGGTGGGGGAACTATGGAGAAAAGCTCCTCTGAGCAGTGCCCGTGCAGATATCTATAAAATAGAGAGAGGTCACCAACGGCACGTCGGTCGGCAAGGGATGGCAGCCTTTGGGTGGGGTCACCGATGAGACGTATAGCTCTCTTTTGAATGGAGTCCAGGATAGCGAGTGTAGAAGCGGCAGCTGCGTCCCAGATGTGGGAGCGGTATTCGAGGTTTGGCCTTATTTGTGAAGTATATAATGTATAGAGATTAGCTGGTGAAAAGTATTTGCGAGCCCGGAAGAGGAAACCTAATTTCTTAGCGGCCGCTTCTGCAATTAATGTGACATGTTGGTGCCAATTAAGATTTCGATCCACAGAAATGCCAACAAGAGGAAAGGACTCATTACTTTGAATAACTTGGTTGTTCATTGTGATGGGTCTAGGGCTGGTGTATCTCTTATGAGAAAGAAAACAAGACTGAGATTTGGTGGGGTTGAATTGTACAAGATTTCTACTTCCTCATTCTAAAATTTTTTGGAGATCCACGGAGACAGAACTCTCCATGAGTCTGCGATCCTCATCTAATTGGGCTTAAGAGACAGGCTTTGAATATTGTATATTTGAGTGGAGGGTGCTGTCGTCCGCGTAACTGTGAAGTGGGTTGGATGTGCTAGAGAGGAGATCATTGATGTGGAGAAGAAACAAAGTAGGGGCTAAAGCTGAACCTTGAGGAACTCCTGCATTAATTGGATACAGTTTAGAGGAATGGCCATCCACAACAACATAAATGCTCCTGTTGGAGAGAAAATTTGCTCTCCAGGTACAAAGTTTTGGTGGTAGGCCATGGGCCGGAAGTTTATTAAGCAGCGCTGCGTGCCAGACCTGGTCGAATGCTTTGGATATGTCTAGAGCGACAATCTGGGATCCACCGTGTAGTTCCATAGACTTGTTCCAAGAATGGGTGACAAAAGAAAGGAGGTCGGCAGTCGATCTGCGCTGACGGAATCCATACTGCCTGTCGTGGATTAGACTGTGTTTTTCCAGAAATTTTAGTAATTCGGTGTTTATATACTTTTCCATCAGTTTAGAGACGACTGAAAGGAGAGAAATAGGCATGTAGTTTGCTAGGAAGCGCTTTGGATCCTTTCTTGGGGATGGGTTGTACTCGAGCAGTTTTCCACTTACTAGGGAATATGCCTTTATTGTAAGATATCTGAAATAGACGAGTCAGGACAGGAGCAAGTTCTGGTTCGCATTTTTTGAGAACAATTGCTGGGATCTCGTCAAGGTCAGAGGCTTTCCTGGTATTAAGAGAAGAGAGCATCTTTCGTACCTTTTTAGTTTTGAAAATGATATCCGTCATTTTATGCGCGACATTGGGGACTGTTGGTGGTTGAACATTTGGAGGTGGGTTGAGAGTAGAATTGCTGGCGAGCAACGAAGCAAAAAGTTCAGCCTTGCCCAGGGCGGTAGAAACAATTTCATCCCCTGAGGCAAGAGGTGGGAACGTGCTTTTGCAGAAATTATTCCCAATAGATTTAGCAAGAGTCCAGAAGGGTTTGCCGCCGTTGGAGCTTAATAGGACTTTGTTTTTGATGTGGTTATTAAACGAGTTTTTTGCCTCAGAAAGAATGCGGACATAGCGGTTTCTTGCGTCGTTAAATGCTTGACGGTTTTCTTGACTGGGATTGTGTAGAAGCGTTTTGTGAGCTTTGACCTTTTCAAGTCTGGCCTTGTCACAGGATTTAGAGAACCAGGGCTTTTGAGTGGTTGAAGAGTTTTTAGTCACCCTGTCGTCATAAACATGACTCCAGCAGAACGTTTCGTTTCGGTCTAGCTTCTATACCTCGTCCATTGGACCAAGTTTTGCAGAAGCCTTTTTTTTGGACTGTCTCTTTCATTTTTTTAAAGAAATATGTGTCCTACAATTACTGTTATTAGGAAGTTATTGTAAATACAGACGTATAGACTTTATACATTTGTATTTAATATGGAACGCTTTCACCAAGTAAGGGCAGCAACAGTTAACGAAAGAAAGTTATTGTCCCTCAGTTATGCCAAAATTTTTTTCAGTATCTGTCAGTAAGCATCTTTCTTCCCTCACTTCTAGCACACTTTTTCGTCTTTCCACCGGTGTAGCTTGTAAAGAAACTAGCGATGGCGCTTAGCGCTATTATCTACTGCAGCACCTGCCTTATAGCCGACTTGTTGGTGCCTAGATATGTCGTACTGAATAATCCAAACAATGATGCAACCGGTTTATGTCTCATGTTATGGATTATACCGCAATTCCCGGCCGGCTGACGTGATGTTGGCTAGCGAGTGATGCAATTCAACGGCGCTCGTGGTATTAGTCTGGGTAGTAGTTATTTTCGCTCGCTAGTTTCTTCACACAGTTTTTTTCTTGCTGAACTGTGTGTACATGGAAGTTGCTAGTGGATACCTAGAACCGGCGTAGGATCAGAGAAGGCGCCTCGCGCTACTTTTCTTTGCAATATGCCTGCCTAAAAGGCCTTAAAGGGCTCCACACACAAGCAGGCGGCATTTCCGTTGGCCTTCACAGAGCTGATATGTGCAGGACGCCGGAAAAGCCCCCACATGATCGTTTGAATTTTTTTTATCATTCTATTTGAAACCCTGACTGCGTGGAAATTGTTTTTGATCAGTATAGCAACGTTGGCTGCAACAATAAAATTAAAAAGTAATAAATTTATTACTAAAGAAAAGAGAAAAAGGTGTAAAGATAGGCTTATGCGAAGGTCAAAATTTTCACACCAGTTTATTAAAGCAATTTAAAATTGACGTCCAGGACTGGTACAACTACGTATGGACCAAGCTACTACATACTTCCAGTTATTAACACTAATTAGTATGCTAATTAGGAATAACAACGCCAGCATAAGGGATGCTACATACTTCAGTTATTAACACTAATTAGACTGATAATTAGAAAAAATAACGCTAGCATAAGGGATGCAATAAGCAGCCATTAAAGATTAATAAGAACTTTGAGATTTTTGGCAACAGGGCGGTCATATGCAGATTTACAATTTTCTGCCATCATCTCCCCTCAAGCGCTGAGATACATAATGCCAGAAACCTGCCAAGCAATTTTTCAAGTGCTAAAAGAGGAAGTTTTTTTGAGTTTCATCGGCTCCATCATTTGCATTGTTCTCTTCTTCCCTGGACTAGGTATCTCTTGATCGGCCAAAAATGTTAGAAGTAATACCACAGATGGGGGAATGTACATTTCATTTACACTTATGCCCGAATACTCTACATATTTTACTTTTTCCAATTCTTTTCGAAAATAAATGCGTAGATTATTATTTACTACCGTTTGTTTTGTTGTTGAAAAATCAAATTTCTTCATTTTCTTAATCAATACTTCCTACAAATCACCCTTTTTTTGCCTGTTCATGTACGCCTTGGACTTTACTTTCCAAAGGCATGGATAAGCTCTATATATCTCGATAAATTTTGTCAAAAAATGTTTCGGTTATAGTTTAGAATGACATGTTTAGATGGCCAGATTAAGATTTGACCTAAGGCTCCTCGCCTGTGCATGCACCCACACATTCAGTTTATGAAAGTCTATGCAGGCAAGTATGAAGCAGAGACAGAAATCCATCCGGACAATTATTTTGACTGCACAGTAGGCCTAATTCACGTACATACACGTAGGCTGACCTGTGCAGATCTGTATTGTGCCGGTCGCCCGATGTCGTATGTGGGCCCAACTTGGTTGGAGTAGACAGGATGAGTGTTTTTTTTAGTTGCCGCATGGGGATATCTCGAAAACGGTTAAATAATTTTTGTGAAGTAATAAGCGAACGGAGGACATATTCGAACCTATTTAATAAATGCTTAATAAACGGTGATAACATTCCGGAAGACTGGAACATGGCATATATAAGCTTCATTCATAAAAAGTGCGATAAAAAGGTATGCCAAAGTTATAGGGGCATAAGTGTGACAGTGCAATGGGGAGGTTGTACGGCAGAATATTAAAACAAAGGATTGAACTGATCATAGAATATATAGAAGAGCAGTCGGGATGCCGCACAGGACGATCATGTACTGACAATATATTTGTGTTACAACAATTAGTAAAAAACGAACGGCTGTCTACCCACCTATTATTTGCCAATCTAGAAAAAGCATACGACCCGTACCCTAAAAGAAACTTTTTTAAACTTTGACGAGGCTTGACCTGAGTAAGACTTACGTTACTACGGTCACGCTAGACCGGAGACAGAGCAATATAAAACTTCACCCTACCAATCGCTGTGCAGACTAGTTCAAGGCACAGTGATCTTGGAATGGGTGGAGTAAGACTAAGGGTATGCACAATCAACCAAGGGTGGCGGTGCTATCGGGGCGGCAAGGCCGCGGACGAGCCCTGAGGGAACAAAAAAAAAGACTTACGTTAACGCTATATGGAACATATATAAGAAATCCAGGAGTCTGGTGGGAGTCTAAAACGTCCTGCTCGAAAGTTTTGCCACCACTAAGGGGCTTAAGCAAGGGTGCAGTTCGTCACCTGCCTTGTTTAGGATATATATCCAAGAAGCCATCAGAAACTGGAGAAGGAAAACATCAGGAATGAGAATGCACATGGAGGAACAATGCTTAACAAGTCTCTTATTCGCTGACGACCATATAATTATAGCGAATGATGAGAACGATGCAGACTATTTATAAAATTAAGCGAAGAAAATGAGAAATGGGGTCTAAATATAAACATCGCTAAAACAAAATGTCTGAAGTTAGGAGACGCGCATGAAGAAGATCCAGATCTACAACTGCATAGACTAAAAAATGTAGCGAATTAAAATAACCGGGAAGCATTCTTTCGGAAGATGGAACAACAAACAATGATATCAAAAATAGGACACAAGAAGGAAAGAAGGCTGTTCGTTTACTGAGCTCGTTACTCTGCTCAGGCAATATGGAACTCGAAGCCAAAACGACAATCTACCCAACCATAGTGGAGCCTATTTTAACCTGCGTCTGTGAATGCTGATAGCTTTCAGAGAAAGATGCTAGAAACCGTGGAAATGGATTTCTTAAGAAGATCATGTAATATTTCGAGAATATAGCACATTAGTAACGAAGAGATAAGAAGGAAAACGGGGCGCGTATTTACAACAGCAGGAAGAATATAATCCAGACAGTTACTATGATACGGGCATGTAATGAGGATGGAGGAAACATGATGGCCAAAGAGAGCTCTGTGGTATACACCACATGGAAGGAGAAGAAGAGGAAGATCGACAACGCAATGGATAAAAGGAATTGAGAAAAATATGAGTAATTGAGCCATCGAGGTCGACGACTGGAAGGACAGGAAGACATGGCGATCGAAAGACGGGCGCGGCACAGGCTATAGGACCCCAGCTTATATATATATATATATATATATATATATATATATATATATATATATATATATATATATATATATATATATATATATATATATATATACATGTACATTCTATTATAGAATTGGAATCTACGTCAAAAATTAAGTATGTATGGAAAAAAGATTGATTTGCTCTTTGTGTTGCGGAATTATACAGGTGGATTGGCCGATTAGGTCTGGTTAACTGGCCTGCTAGTTGCCCGGGTTTGACTAACCTTGGTTGTTTTTTTGGGCTTTTATAAGGGACAAAGTGATGGCGATTGCACCTATAACTTCAGATGATATGGAAAGCAGAACCCGCTTTGCCCGCTCATTAGTGACACCTGAAATGTTGTATGTACGGAACTCATTTATAAAAAGAGAGAAATTGTTTGGATGTTGAACGGGGACATTTTGAACAATTTCTCTTGCAATAGAGACCACAAATAAGTTATGTATGTTAAAAATATTAAACAGGGTGCCCACTCGCCTGAAAAACTGGGAAAAGTCAGGGAATTTGTAGAAGGACAAATTTTGCCAGGGAAATCAGGGAAAAATAGCGAAAATTGACCACGAGTCAGGGAATTTTCGTCTGTTGCGGAGAAATGATTTGTTTCTGTTTTATGATAGATAATGGAAACACAATGATATGTGCATATTTTTATAAAGTAGCGTTCGTTCTCGTTTATTTGTAAGGAAAAATGTGTATGTTTCATAAATGTAATTAAGTATGGGGAAGTGTATTTTCCGCTATGAGATGAAGACCTACTGTATTCGGTAGTAGTGTGTTACAGATTTTGGGGTAGATTGTAGCAGATCAAAGTCAGGGAAATTGATATGCTATTTTTAGTGGGAACTCTTTTAACTATGAACCCCCAGCCTACCCCACGATCTCAATATTACTTTACTAAAATATCACGAAAACTTTTTTAATCGTTTTCGAGATATCCCCTTGATATACTTAAAAAACTCACCCTGTATAGTATGGCATACTGAAGAGTCCCAAGAAGGAGGAACAAACTATGCCTCCTGTTATAGTGATGGTAGCTAGCGAGTGGTGTGACACTACGCCCGTGGTGGTATTAGCTAGGGGAGTAGATGTTTTCGCTCGCCATTTTCTTCCCACAGCTTCCTTGTTGCTGTGCTCCGTGTATGCGGAAGCCTGTGGAACCGTCATAAAACCAGAGATGACGCTTTGCGCTATTGGGTTCTAGCGGTTCTTATTCGTGGTCATTAGAAGAAGAAAAATCAAAATTTCAAAGTCCTCACTTCCGTGGAACCGAAATTTTCATTCATTCTCTAAAACAGAAAGCTTAGGAATAGAGCTTACTGAATTTTGCGTGATACGGGAACAAAGAGAGTGAGTGCAGCTCGTTTTCGTAAGCTCCGAGCTTTTTCATTTGAAGACTAGATGATCTAACATGGTACAAGATGGGGAAACTAGCTACCATAACGCTCAGAACATTGAGTGAACTACGCATATTATAAACTTGACGCCCTGCATATGTCGGTCTACAGGAGCATTCAACACACGACGATTAAGGGTTAAAGACCCGAGCCCCCATGTGTAAAACGTGAATTTTGTTACACCCTAGTGGGGGTCTGCGACATAAGACTATGTGGAACGTGGAACGTTGTACCTAATAAAGCTCCCCGACTTTAGAAGCACGCAACTTGAATATCCCAACAGCTTTATGTCCGATGTCAACAAACTACGAAAGGCTGATATTGGTTTCCCATAATAATGATAACTTTTATAATATATATATATATATATATATATATATATATATATATATATATATATATATATATATATATATATATATATATATATATATATATATATATATATATATATATATATATATATATATATATATATATATATATATATATATATATATATATATATATATAGTTTTCCCCAAGATATTGCTTATCCTGTTTTAAATGCGTAAAGTTCAACAAACTCTGAAATCGTTTTGTAAATTAATTATCCCAGAACGTTCAAATTATCAGACGAACCTATTTAAAAATTATATTTAATGCCTTTATCATCAGCTTATTTCGACGCACACTGCGGATAGTTTAAATCAACAAATTGATTATCTTAAACTCTTTTAGACAACGTAGCTAAAAAAGTAATTAGTTTATTAATGATTAAAAGGTGAACGGCCTTTAAGAAAGTGTTAAAACGACAAAAATAAAATTATTTTATTGGTTTTAAATAAACCAGTTTCAAGATTTTTTAGGCGTCGCCGAATTTTTGGCAAAAGTTTTGCTCTGCTATTATATACAAATCAGAATCATCATCACAGTCCAAAGGCGATGCCGCCTTGTTGTCGCAAGCATGATCCTTTGTCTCCAGAACTAGTTTTTTTTCATTCCGTTGTACTTCCCGTTTTTCATCAATTGGGTAAAGTTTTTCAACCTTCATCAGATTCTCCCTTTTTAGTGAATTTTCTTTTAAAGAAGTGTGTGTGCGTATGCATGCGCGCGTGTGCGTGCGTGCACCAGGGGCGCGTGCGTGTCACACCGATAACTTAAAAATAACGGACCAATTTTGACAAAATTTGGTGTATACCTTCCTTTTGCAGATGGCTTGGATAAGTTCGTTAGCCACGGAAATCGGACCAGGTATTCCCGGAAAATCTTGTGTTTTCTTTCGGACAAGGTTTATATCTCTGGAAATAACAAAGCTGTAGCAACCAAATATGGTAAGCGGGTTTATATCATAAAAACTAAACTATGTACCAAAATTTAGATTTCTAAATTAAGAGACATCAAAGTTATAGGCATTTAATGCAACAAATTTCGGTTGCTCTGGAGGCCAAATGCGGCCAGAAAAAATTTTCGATGATAAACACAATTGATGTAATTTTATAGACAAAAAAAAACATTTCGGATGAAGGGATCGATATATGTTAAAACAGGAAAATAAGCTTTCGTAGTCCACAAAAACAAGATTCTAAGGCGTAATATAATAGTCCATGGAAAAGTACATGTCATATTCAACTGACAAATTATTTTGACAAATGTCTGATCTATTCTCAAAGTGACACGTAAACAAATATTTTCTTTTTTGGCATGTGTAATAATACAAATATACGAATGCTTTTCTTCTTATATTTATCTTTATTTATGGCCATCACAATCCTACTCATAGAGTTAGATATAATTTAGTGTTAGTGAATGGGGAGATCGCGGCTTTTAAATTTTGAAAAAAACCGTCTTTAAATGAGCGCGAACTTTAATTCTGAAAGTGAAAAGACAAAAAAAGTGATTGGAGTTTAAAAAAATTGGGGTTTTCCTCTTAAAACGTCACTCGGGATGTGAAACGTCAAAATTGGCAACATTCAGGCAAATAGCCTGAAACCAATACGGGTTATGCAGAGAAAATATCGCAAGAATAGTTTACAAACCCTTAAGTGTCAGCTTCAACCGTCATTGTCCTCCATTTCCAGAAAATTCATTTCAAATAAAGGCTTTGTCTGACGCTTTGGCATTAGTTTCAGCTATAGAGTTTATGGTTTAATGGTCTAAAATTTTCTAGCGAATGTTAGTAGAAAAAAATCGGTAAGGAGGACTTCTGAATTTTGAAAAGATTTCTTCAAATAAGGGCAAACTATGCCTCCTAGAAGCAATGGCCGGGGTTAGTTTCAGTTTTTATTTGCGCTTATATATACAGGGTGACGCATTTCTACAGTAACGCTCAATATACCCGTTATTATACAAGATACGAGAAAAAAATTGGATACGTTAATTATAGGACTTGAGCTGCATCTTATACTATTATTTTGACGATCACAGGCTGGCCCATAAGTCATTGGTGATACAATTTTTTTTTGAACACCCCTTATATTATTTCATTTTTGCTTTTCCTATGTATTATAATGCATGTCAGTATTGAAAAAAATTTGATAGCGTGTTGTTGCCACTTAAAGACACTTGTCCCATGGCGCCACTGTTAGTTACCTGGCCCTCCTGGCGGCTGTTGTGGGCGTTAAGGCGTAGGGCCGCAGGGTAATAAAGGCCAGGGCTGGACTCAGGGATGTTAGGCGTAGGGCCGCAGGGTAATAAAGGCCAGGGCCGGACTCAGGGACGTTATGCTTGAATATTTACAAAATGTTGGAACACAACAATGTTGTGGTAGTTATAGCGTGTGTGTCGTTTCTTTATGACTGATTATTAGCATGCTACATTGTTTTTGTTTTGGGAAAAGAAGCACTCTGCTTTGCATAGAGGGAGTATGTAACCGAGCGTCGGACTTGGGTGATTTATTTGAGAAGAGAGACAAAACGTAAGATTACTCTAATTAGCGATTTTCATTACGAAAATTCTCAAAGTTGTGAAAAGAGGTAGGTACTCCTTAACGAAGACAATGCACCAAGAAACATAAAGCGAAATCACCCCCAAAATAACAGCTGAGAGTGCTAGATAAGTATTTTGACAACGAAGTTGTCTTCATCTGTAATCGTCGCTGATAATGAATTATAACGAATTAGTCGTAGCCTGTTATTTATAAGTCAAGGGCGGAGCATAATATTCTGCCATCGTATTACCTTTTACCTTGTCAAGTCTTCAAGATTTTTTCTCTCAAAACATGTGTACATGTTTTTGTTCGATACTCACTAGACGAATAGCTGCCTGCATATTGTAAACATAAATTATGTAATTCGCAGCTTGTTGAGAACCTGAACTTTGTATATGTCACTAAAAATACAAGGTACACGCGCAGCCTACTCTATTATTAGTTGTCCGAAGTTATTTGAGACAAGAAAAATCAAGGAAACTTTATTTTGCTGATGTTATTCTGATTATGTTGCATAAATATTTTTCACGTGTTTAATTAATTTATTATTTCATCAACAGAGTATGGCACGTGTGGAAATTGATAAGAAATCGCATAATCTATATAATTTGATAGAACTGTTATTCACACCTCTTCAGGGTATTTAGTTTCAGTCCAATTAAAGAAATAACAACAGTTTATCCTTGAAGTTGTTTGCTTCAAGGAGTCAGTTCGACAGTTTGTGACACGTCTTGTTTTTTACCGATTTTGTTTGTTTTTTTGATGATTCTTTTTATTGCACAGTTATTAAGATACACAGCCACATATACCGGGATGTCCAGAAAGTCTGGAAACGGTTGAATATGTCGAAAAATACGCTTTAGATCGGGAAGTGAAAAAACACCCATCTGATATTTTTGAAAAAGCTATCAAATGATACCAAAATTGATCCCCCCACCCAAACCCATGTGGTTGTGGGAGGGGGCAACGTAACAATTTAAAATAGAAACACCTACTTTTGATTGCAGATTCGCATTTTATGCTAAAAACCAAGTAACTTTATTTGGATAATATTTTAGATTCGTAGCAGATGGAGGTGTGACTGACATATCATTTTTTCTTCTTTTCTTTTTCGCCGATTTTATGTGGGTCCCCTCGCCTCTCACCATATAGGTTTCCTCTTCCGGGCTCGCAAATACTTTTCACCAGCTAATCTCTATACCTTATATACTTCACAAATAATACCAAACCTCGAATACTGCTTCCACATCTGGGGTGCTGCTGCCGCTTCTACGCTCGCTATCCTGGACTCCATTCAGAAGATAGCTATACGTCTCATCGGTGACCCTACCCTTACCCAAAGGCTGCCATCCCTTGCCTACCGCGTGCAGTTGGTGACCTCTCTCTCTCTCTCTCTCTCTTTTATAGATATCTGCACGGGCACTGCTCAGCCGAGCTTCCTTCCATAATTCCTCCACCTGCTGCCCCCAACATATCTACCAGGGGAACAGAGCGAATGCACTTTTTTACTGTCCAGGTCACCAGACATAGAACATCTTGTCATGCTCGCTCTTTTGTCCCGAGGACTTCCAAGTTGTGGAATTCCTTGCCGGCACATGTTTTTCCTTATCCCCGAACCTCCTAACCTTCAAGTCCAGAATTAACAAGTTCCCTCTTTCCTCCTTGTATTTAGGCTGTAAGCCCTCGTAGTGTGTTGTTGAAATAAAAATAATAATAAAAAAGGTGCTTGACTTAAGTGAGATCTCCTCGCCTCACACCATCAAGGTTCTTGATTCACGTGTTCAACATTTAAATGATTTATTTATTATTTCGAAATTTTTATTCCGACCTAAAGTGGCAGAGTGCCCATCCAAATGCTGCTCCTTACATTGGTATATTCTGTAAAAAAATGCAGTTTTTCGATTGGAAAGTTTTTCGTTTGGAAAGTGCCATTTTAGATTACTCGAGCCGGAAAACTTTATTATCCGGCTCGAGTCTAGAAAATACCATACCTTTCCTTGGATTTTTGTAATTGACGACAGGTAGTTGCCATCAATATCTGACTCGTAATTACTGTGTTACTACTAATAGGTTTGAAAGAATGTATATGAATATATATTACTGCTTATTGAAAATAGAAAAGAATTCAAAATAACAAACATAAACATCGAAATAGCCAGAAACCAAGAAGTGATCGGAATAACCGTGGAGGACATACAGAGAGCTTTGGAAAAAAACCGCAAAGCTGCAGGGCCCCAAAACATCCCCATTGGCTTAGTCAACTACGGATCACATATACTACTTGAAAATCTGGCTAACTTATTTAATAAATGTTTCATAAACAGTGATAGCATTCCGGAAGTCTGGAATATAGCATATAAAAGCTACATTCATAAAAAAAGGCAATTAAAAGGTATGCCAAAATTGTGATAAGTGCAATGGGAAGGTTGTACGGCAGAATAGTGAAACAAACAATTGAAATGATCATAGAAGATATAGAAGAGCAATCGGGATTCTGCACAGGATGATCCTGTACTGACAAGACATTTGTGTTGAAACAAATAGTAAAAAAACGAACGGCTCGTAACCTGACTACCCACCTAGTATTTGTCGATCTAGAAAAATCATACGACACAGTACCCTTAAGAAACCTTTTGAAACTTTGACGAGGCTTGGTCTGAGTAAGACTTACCTTAACGCTATATGGAACATATATAAGGAATCGAAGAGTCTGGTGAGAGTCGGAAACGTTCTTTCCTGTCAATGTCATTTGGCATTTATTGTACGCAATGTATTAAACAACACATTTCCTGAGCGCTGGGATTGGTAGGAGGCGTGCGATTGAGCGGCCACCAAGGTCAGCTCACCAAGGCCACCAAGGTCACTTGATCTAACACCTGTAGATTATTTCTACTGGGGCTATTTGAGAAACAAAGTATACGAATCAAAACCTGCAAAGATTGGTGAATGAAGGGAAAGAATAACAATGCTCGAGTACGATAACACCAGAAATTTTGCAAAAGGTAAATGACGACGTATGCACAACTGGGACACTGTCAATGTGCCGAAGGTTAGAGGAGAGGGGACTCACCTGAATCAAGCACCCTGATGGCGAGAGGCGCGGGGACTCACCTGAATCATGCATCCCGATGGTGGGAGACAAGGGGACTCACTTAAATCCAGCACCCCGAAGGGAACGGAAAACTGCTACGTCCACGTCGTTGTGTCTGTGTTACGCTAACCGTAGTTTATTTACCGGCTTTATTGTAAATTCAAATTTGCAAAACTAAATTAAATATTTGACAAAACATCAGTCTTTATAAGTATAAAAGTTTGTGAGTGAATCGCCTCCCAATTGCAAAAAAAACGGAATTTTTGCCACGAACCGAAAAAAAAAGATTCAAATAAAAGTTACAAAGCTTGTAACTTAAAATGTGAAACTGCAATTAAAAGTAAGAGTTTCTATTCAGGATTAAGTTAGCCCCCTCCCCCGCCCAAGGGTTGGTGTGGAGATCAATTTTGGTACCGTTTGATAGCTTTTTCAAAAGTATCATATGCGGGTTTTTTCGTTTCCCGAAAGCGTATTTTTCGCAATATTCAACAGTTTCCAGACTTTCTGGACACCCATAGTATATTTCTTCTTTATAATGAGAACCTGATTCATTTCATTTTATCGCACAGACCTTTTGTGATAATTGAGATTTTCTTTCCAATAGAAAAAAATACTATACATAATTTGTTTTAGCACCAATTTACAAATAGAGAAACCAAAAAAAAAACAACAACTTCTGGACGCAGCAAGTGCGTTATGGTAGTGAATTTTAATTAAAATGTTTTTAATAGCTAACATGTTTTTTTTAGAAAGCAGGCATCAATCTATATAGTAGAAACAATATGCTATGTTTCATCAAAATAATTTAATTGTTTGAAAATGTACAAAAATGTCCGAAAGTAAACTTAAATTGTTCCCGAAAAACTGGTTTCCTGGTCAACCTTATAGGTTAATAGCAAATTGAGCTATTCAAATTTGAAGCATATAATGAAAATTCGCTACCATAACGCACTTGCTGCGTCCCGAATTTCTTTTCTTACAAAGATGTATTATATTTCGATGGAAAATGCAAAAATGCAATAACATAGGGCGTGTTCGATAAAAAAAAAAAGAAAATTTCAATCACCAACGACTTATGGGCCATCCTGTAATTGTGGAAATATTTTTAAGATGTAGCTTAAGACGCCCTATAATTAATGTATACCATTTTTTCGTAACTTGCATAATAACGGATATATTGAGCTTTAATGATTTTTTTTACGAAAATTTGACAAACATTATATACCATTAAACGATAAACTCTATAGCCAACACTACTGCCAAAGCATCAAAGAAAGGGTCTATTTTAAATTAATATTCTGGGAATATTTTAGTAAAATGAAGGACAATGACGATTGAAACCAAGAGTTCAGGCTTTGTAAAGCATTCTTCTTGAGACATTTTCTTTCCATAGCTGATATTAATTTCAGGTTCATTGCCTAAATATTACCAATTTTGACGTTTTAAAACGCGACTTTGACGTTTTGAGGAAAACCCAAATTCATTTTTTTTTAAATGCCTGTAACTTTATTGTCCTTTAACCTACAGAGCTAAATTTTGGTAGGTAGCTTACCTATGATGATATCAACCCGTGTACCAAATGGTTGCCCTTACTTTGTTAATTCTGAAGATATAACTTTTTTTCGGATGAAAACTTTCCCGGAATTTTCCCGGAAAACCTCGTCCGATTTTCCTGACTAACAAACTTATCCAAACATTTACAAAGGGAAGGTACATGCCAAATTTTATCAAAATCGGCTCATTACTTTTTGAGTTATTGGTGTGATACGTATATATATATATATATATATATATATATATATATATATATATATATATATATATATATATATATATATATATATATATATATATATATATATATATATAAATAAACATAAAAATTAAAACTGACCCCGGGTATGGATTCTAGTGGTCCTAGTTCGCGCTCATTTGCAAAAAAAATATTTCAAAATTCAAAGTTGGGATCTCCCCATTAATGAATTTTTTTTACGAAAATTCACTAAAACGATCGGAAAAAGTCAATTCCAAGTTCATAGTATACGATGGATTTACCCACATTGGTTGAATCATCTCACAACAGTTACACTTTAATATTATCCACAAATAATATATTTATACCATTTTACTCATGCCATGCCACGCTGTAATCATATCTGATGTATTTATAGCACCGTACGATCATTATTCTATTATTCTACTTGATTTGCGTTTTGTAAGATTAAATACCTTAAACATATCAACCGTAACAGTTTCTAATGAATGTTTTTGCCTCTTGAAAGTCTGCTTACATGCTTGGTGCATCTAAAAATGTTTGCCGCAAAAGTATAAATATAGAAGAGGTTCTTCTGGTTTCACGATTTTTTCTTAATATATGGTACATGCCACCACCATCAACTTAGTGTCTTGACAATGACATTGTCTTTCCCGGTTTCTGTATCAAGTATTGATAATTTGTTGTGGCGTTGTTTTACAAATAGTCAGCAAAAATGACACCTTTAGAATTACAGAAGACAGAGAACTGAACCCTAGACTTTCAAGGAAGTGGAGATCCATATAAATAAATTAAGTTCATTTATTAGTACCTTGCCAATTATAAATCGATGTGCGCGTCACAAGATAAATATACATACACAGAGAAATAAAATTACATACGTATAAACAAAATAATAGGATACATAACACAAATCTTCAAGACAACATGCCATCTATTTATTAAGAAGCAAAGTATATGAACACATGATTAAACGTCCATATGTTATCTAATTGGGTGAAAACATTTGTCAATGAGAAAATGCTTTAGATGTCTTTCATAAATTTGAAAACTACTAATATAGAGCGAGGACGTTTATTATATAAAAAAAGGACGGTATAACCCACTTTTTTCTCTAAGAATCTGGTATTATACTGTGATAGAGTAAAAGCACATTTGGCGCAGGTATTGTAAATGTTATAGTCATTTTTTTTGTTGCTAAATTTGTCTTAGCTGGTCTTAGTTACCTGTAAACACCTACAAATATATATGCAGGAAAATGTTAGTATGTCCTTCTCCACAAATATCACGACCTATTATAGCCTAAATTAAAAGTTAAATGTACATATTTTTCTGCAAAACAAAAACTCTGACTATCCACTGAGTTGCCTCAAAGGCACACATTGTATAACCATTTTTTTTGTTCCCTCAGGGCTCGTCCGCGGCCTTGCCGCCCCGTTAGCACTGCAACATTTAGTTGATTGTGCATTGTATAACCATTATTAAGGGTATACCGTTCCATAGTAGACCGTCAGCAGATGACAAGTGTCGACAGGTTCCTTTAACTGGGAGGATAGCAAAGTACGCGAAGGCGACCCTCTGTCAGACGTGATCAACACGAGTATCCCAAGTAAGTCGTCTCTCGTAACTCTCAAGACGACCGCATCTGCAACCTCACCAACACTTACATTATACATGTTCAAAGCTGACATGTTACAAGATCTTTTGTTAGAAAACCCTGTATACTAGGATCAGTTTATTTTTGAAGCACCAGTCGGAGAACTCCCGGCTAACCACCGCAAGCGAACTGTGGAGTTCCTCAGAAGTAGAGTGACTTTGATACGATCACAGTGACATCATCCGAAAACGAAAACATCCTCTAGTAAGATATATGCATAAATCATTTATAAAAGTGGGAAAAGTAAGGTGACCCAAACGGGTCCCTGAGGAACTCCCGAGCCAACAGCGAACACGTTTGACAAGCGATCCCCAATTATTACCTTGTAACCTCTGCCAATGTTATAAGACATTGACCATTGAAGGAACAAGCACCCAACTTTGTCCTTATATAAGTTCAAAATTCAGCAAGTCAAACGCGCATGGGATCTTAAACAAAACTGGCGAAATGTTCAACTGCCCACCTCACGCCATAAAAACCCAAAAAGATCAACTACCGTCATTGCAGTAGACGTACTCTCCCTAAAGCCGTGCTTCGAATTTGATACCTAATTGTACTTGCTCAAATAGGTAATCATCGTGTTGTAAATCACTCGTTCCATGACATTAGCTACATTCATTATATATACTTTATAGCTCAATAGCCATTTATGGATTTTTATGGACCCAGATTTAGACATTTTAAAAGAATATGAAGTTTCCTCTGTTTCACTGACTTCTTAATCAAAGGTGAGTTCTTAATCAAAGGTGAGTGGAAGTACTATTGCATCAGCAATTGCTTTTATTATTACGATCAAACTATCTATTCGGACACTCTTTACAGTCTTCAAGCCCTCTATCACCTTCGCCAATTCGGCAACTGTTACAGGAATAAATAATACTTTGGCATTTAGTTTTAGGATCATAGTGATGGATCCAAGATTCATCAGCATTCACACAACGGCCAATAAAGTTATTTCGCTCCGTACTTGTCTATTGTAACCGCCGACGAATCAAAAGAGGGTGTCTTTTTGGTCCATTTGTTAATATTCGTGGCATCTTGCAGACAAATGTTTTCATAACAATTTGTTTTGATAGGAGGTTGTATACCGTATGCTGACACAGGCGGGTTTCTTCTGATATCTGCTGGATCCTAATGCTTCGATCATGTAGGACAAAATAAGAGACTCTTTTAATATTTTCTTGGGTAGTGACTGTGATGGGGATGGGAGCGCCACCGGCATGTCCATATTCGCCAGAAATCCTACCACATCTGAAAGTGTCACATACATTTTTAATTTTTTTTATATTTCCACAACACACCACGAGGGCTTCAGCCTAAATACTATCGTACCGTGGGTGTCGACAATGAGGAAAGTGGCAACTTGTTAATTCTGGACTTGAAGGTTCGAAGGAGAAGGAAAAACATGTGCCGGCAAGAAATTCCACAACTTGGAAGTCCTCGGGACAGAAGAGCAGGCATAACAAGATTTTCTATGACTGGTGACCTGGACAGTAAAAGGGTGCATTCGCTCTGTTCCCCTGGTAGATCTGTTGGGGGCAGCAGGTGGAGGAACTATGGAAGAAAGCTCCTCTGAGCAGTGCCCGTGCAGATATCTATAAAAGAGAGAGAGAGAGAGAGAGGTCGCCAACGGCACGTCGGTGGGCAAGAGATGGCAGCCTTTGGGTGAGGGTAGGGTCACCGATGAGACGTGCAGCTCTCTTCTTAATGGAGTCCAAGATAGCGAGTGTAGAAGCGGCAGCGGCACCCCAGATGTGGGAGCAGTATTCGAGGTTTGGCCTCATTTGTGAAGTATATAAGGTATAGAGATTAGCTGGTGAAAAGTATTTGCGAGCCCGGAAGAGGAAACCTAATTTCTTAGCAGCCGCTTCTGCAATTGATGTGACATGTTGGTGCCAATTGAGATTTCGATCCACAGAAATGCCAACAAGTGAAAAGAACTCATTACTTTGAATAACTTGTTTGTTCATTGTGATGGGTCTAGGGCTGGTGTATCTCTTATGAGAAAGAAGGCAAGACTGAGATTTGGTCGGGTTGAATTGTACAAGATTTCTACTTCCTCAGTCTAATATTTTTTGGAGATCCACGGAGACAGAATCCTCCATGAGTCCTCATCTAATTGGGATAAAGAGACATGCTTAGAATATTGTATATTTGAGTGGAGGGTGCTGTCGTCCGCGTAACTGTGAACTGGTTTGGATGTGCTAGAGAGGAGGTCATTGATGTGGAGAAGAAACAAAGCAGAGGCTCTCGTAGGATACGAGAGTTTTCCCCAATGTTTCCGCGAAATCTTTGTGAATTCGAGCTGAATCATAGACTTTTTTGGTTGTAATCGCTAGTCACTTCATTCAAGCTCGTGCAGATTAATCTGACTTAAAAATTCATAATTTGACAGGAATGCCTAGCATTAAAATGTCAAAATATATTTATAGGTTAGGTACCTATAAATAGGTCAGGAGTTGCGAATAATGATCCACTCTCGTATATATTAACACTGCGTTCTTAGAAAACCCATTTTTTATATATTTTTTAAATTGTTAAATTAGCTTTGCTCTCTAGAGTCTAAATCTGATATTAGTTGCTTTTTTGTGTACTTATTTCTATCTTAGACAAACAAAAAATTTGATGAGGTGTGTGGGCAGTGTTCCTTGAAGATGTTTTGAAAATCTGCTTTCTTTTGAAAGGTTGACCGACCGCCCTTCTAGCCCTGTTCACTTGTGTCTTGCCGGTGGACCGTAAAACGCCAGGTAGACATGACGCTGAAAAGAGAAAGAGGGTCTCTAATTCGTATGACACGGAAACACAAAACTTAGCAAGATCTTTTGAAAGTATAGTAACATCAAGGGAGAAGACGAGTAACATGGAATATTTAATTGCCTCATACTGAAACCCGGGCTTGCTTGGTTGCTGCCCTGTCCGGCAGCAGTTTCTTTCAACAAGTCTGGATCAAAGCTTACGTGAGTTACGTGTAGCGGTGCTTACAAGAGCGTAGACAGTGATACAATAAGAGGCATGTAAATGACTTGATTTTATTTTTTGACCCACTGGAGGTTTGAAAATATAACTGCCTGTCTGATTTGAGGATAATGTCAAATCATTAGTATGTTTTGAAAGATTTAAATGCTGATCTTTTGGGATTTCTATTTAAAGTTAAATTTTCACGTAAAGCAAAACTTAGCTGTATTCATGAGGTGTTTTTATAAGGCCTTCAACTTTTCGTTCTTTGGCCACATTTATATTTCTTACTTTGGCAACCGGAAATGATCGGAGACAAGAAATATCCCTAGAGCTGCGTACCTAAAACTATATATATATATATATATATATATATATATATATATATATATATATATATATATATATATATATATATATATTAGATATAGTAATATACCGGGTGTACCATGTATCCTTCTTTGTATGAGTATCTTTTAGTAAATTTTTATTTAAAAAAATCACTAACAGAGGGTGTTTAATTACGTTTTGTACGGATGTACCACATTTTATTTGTTTTTGTTTCTTGGTTAACTCGAAAGACCTGATTATGTTTTGTTAAATTAAACGCTGATTTTAGTAACACTTAACGTTTAATAACAACTGTAAACTTATACAAAATAACTTATTTGGTATGCTTTAGAGTCCATAAGAACTCAACAAAATGAGTAGTGATTATGCTAACACAAACTTGTTGCTTGTTTATTTATTTAATATGCAAATACACAGTTTATAAAACCATTTACGTACCATTTCGAGTCTATAGAAGAACTAAGTTAAATAAATATCGAATTTTCCAACACTATATAATTCTACTTGAGAGAGGTTAGCATACTTATGGTCAATTGTAAGCAGAAAATTACCCTTGTTGGGTTATTCCTAATCGCCCTTAAAATTGTATTTTACAGATGGTAAATATTATAACAAAGAAGGCTACTAAGAAATATGTAAATTTGAAAGGTGTAATCCTCTAGACGAGACGCCTTAACAGAGAGGTATCAGTTTATATAACTCAAAAAGTAATTAACCAATTTTGATGAAACTCGGCAGGTGTCTTTCTTTTTGTAATAGCTTAAATGAGTTTGTTGGCGAGGAAAATCGGACAAGGTTTTCTGGGAACATTTGGAGTTTTCTTTAGAAAAAAAAATTATCTCCGAAAACTACAAAGCTATTTTGATGAAATTTGTTGGATATGGTGGATATTGTTGGCAAAGACCTTACTACGTACCAAAATTCAACTTTCTAGGTTTATAGAAAATTGGGTTTTTAAAATTTGAAGCATTTAATGAAAATTCACTACCATAACGCAGAGCTACAAGGTCGGTTAAATTAGAGAAAAGTTGTGTAATTATAAGCCTACTAAAATGTCATTCAAAAATTGAAAAAAAAAAGAGAGAACCTGTCACAACCAAGAATCGTTATAACTTCGTTATTCCTGGGAGTTTTGCAAAAAAAGTAAGCTCCACATGTAAATATACACATTTATCTACATCTTCATCCAATTTATGATTTTTTTCGCGTGCTAGATTTCGAGTTACCTCCACCATCTTTTGTTTTTATTAATTCCGCCATATTCGAATTTTATATGGTTAGATATAAGAAAAAGTAAGGAATCTAACGATGTATCAAACTTACTATTTTAGCTAAGAACAAATTCATAAAAACATTATTTTAATTTTTATATGAGATAGTAGAGCGCTGCTTGCATTGTTACCACTTTTTGATAAGTCAATATTGTTACAAAGCACTTCAATAGATGTAGGCGCGGTGTTGCCACATCTCCAGAACTTCCCCAACATCTGGAAATTTTTGCACAATCTGGCAACACCGCCTCCCCATGGGGGTGCCTGGGGTGACCCCCCTCAGGCGAAGTCTCAACCCTCTAGGACCAGAAATAACGAAGTTACCAATTTGTACCCCGTCGGAACGGATAACTGAGGTCTGCGCATTCCGAACACCCTGTATATAGACTCTGTATACGCAGAGACCACTTACACCCTGTATACGCAGAGAGATCTTATAGTACGAAAAACACCTCTTGTGTAACATATGAGTGAAGACCACATTTGGATAAGCCTGTATATACATCCCCCTGTATACACACGGGGCCGATCTGTATTTACAGAACCTTCTAGCAAAAGAAGGTCCTGGAATATTCTGGAATGGAAGGCTCGCAAAACAAGGTAGAAGGTACGACGTTTATATAAAGACGAAAGCAAGCCAGCACAGTTCAGTTCAGTTAGAGAATGTTGAAGTGACTTGAAGGAGCAGTAACCAGTGTGAAGTATTAAAGAGTAACTACTGTAGTGCCAGTATAATAACTTGTGTGCAGATTAGTGATTGTAAGGCCAGATAAACTAAGTGTTTTGTGGGAGAGACATTCTAGAACTTTTATTGTATCCATATTTAGACAGTAAATTAAGTGTTTGGTGAGAGAGACATTCTAGAACTTTTATTGTATCCATATTTAGAGTAAATAAAGTTGTTTTGTTAAAATTAAAAGTCTCACTTATCCAGAACCCGGAGAAAACGCAACAATATATAAAACACGGTCGCATTGGTGTTCTCATATTGTATCTTGTAAGGTGTTAATTATTATTTTGGTTCGATTCTCTCGTTTGCGAAATAACTGGGGCGTTAGGTAATATATTGATCATCTCTCATTTGAACTGCCGAAACTTTGCCGCCCCGATACCACTGCAAGCTTTGGCTTATTGTGCATGCCGAAAGTTTAATGATTCTCTCTAATACGAATTAGACCGTGTTTTTTATGTTTACCTGGCGTCTATGATCCACCGAGAAGATCCAAGTACTGAAAGGTAAAAGGTAAAGGTAAGATGCTTACTGGCAATTAGGCCATTGCTGACCCTTTTTGCTCATCTAAACTAACCTACCCTCCACCTTGAGCTCGATCTCAACGACGACAGTGATTTGAAAAATCATCCGCCGCCGGTGAGTCTCGAACCGTCGTCCCCCGAGTCCGTATTGGAAAGTCTGAATTGACTTTCCCGCACTGCCACGGAGGCGCTGTACTGAAAGGTAAACTTTTGGTTTAAGACGACAGGTTTTCAAAATACCGAGGCCATCGTCTAAACATCGCAATATATGTGGATTTACAATATAAATAAATAAATAAAACAACAATTGGCATCAAGTCTACAGATCGTTAAGAAAGCATAACTGATTAGACAATCATAAAAATTGTCATGAATGTGTCAGACTGTATGTGATGTTTATTCACATTGTTTAAATTAATACTGTAATTCTCTTAGATTGACACGCCAGTTTGGGCAACGTTGCAACGGTAGAAATGAGATTCTCACTTAGCCTTTGGTGAATAATGAAAACTCTGCCGGCACTCATAATATAATTCTTGTACCACCCCGCTGGTAACGCTTATGAGGCCAAACACCATAAAACAGGTGAACTTGTACCTGTATAAGTTTACGAGTTTTATGGGTGACAAATCAGATAGTGATGGCTGATACTTACTGAACGCTTTCACTACAAAACTTCTACAAACACATCAGATTAAAAACTCATATTTTGCTTTTAACTCAAGAAGTTACAGCTGCCACAACATGGTACAAATCTTGCACTCGTTCATTTATCCATATTTATTGTGGTGGATTTTAAACAAAATAAAAAATTTAACTAGCACCTATTTTGTCTGTTGTCAGCGAGGGATATCGACATTTATTTGCTATATTATACTAATTAGTTCAATTATTTTAAAAATATATGCGCGCCGCTGTGGTTCCAGGTATAATACGGATGCCAGCTGTCTTCTTCTCGGTTTCTCCTTTTTATTATCTTACCACAGTCATGTGTAAAGTGCCGTATTTGCCACATATAACCTGGAGATTTCAACTAACACCTGGCCCGTTCTTCTCAACATTGTCTTTTTGTTTAATAGGAGCAAATCTGTTTGTCTTGCGCTAAGTTATTTAATTGGGCTCCAGATTATAGTGTTTTCATAATGATATCATGTATAGTTTATTTAACGTCGATGTGTTCCTCCGAATGTGACCAATTATCGACGCCAGAGAGCAGTTTTACCTCACAGTTCACAAAATTTTGTGATACCCCTTATCTAAGGAGGGTAGTGATATTTAACGTGCCCATGGTACACGAGACCGGCGGTTTTGGGGCGATCCTTAAGTAGACGGGTCCTGTCCATGCATCGAAAGAGCAGCATTGCCGGACGGTGCTTATGGGTCTAGGGTCCTGCCTGACCTACAAGGCTGCCTGACCTGACCTGTAGAAGCAGAGGAGCGCACGAGAACAAAATATTTTGTGTGAATAAAACGTCATAGTCGCGATTTTAAACATCAAAATTTGCAATTTTCAGACAAAGAATCTAAAACGAATACGGGTTATGTAGAAGAAATGTAATAAGTGTGTTTTACAAAACCTAAAGTTTCAGCGTCAATCATCATTGTTTCATTTTACTAAAAAATTTACGAAAAGTCTATTTCCGTAAATCCCTTTGTCTGATGCTTGGGCAGTAGTTTCAGCTATGGAGTTTGTGGTTTAATAGTCTATAATTTCAGCAAATTTTCGTAGACAAAATTTGTTATTGAGAAGACCGCGACTGAAAAGATTTCCCCAAATAAGCGCGAACTGGAGCCGCCAGAACCCATATACGGGGTCAGTTTAAGTTTTGTCTGTTCATACATATACAGCCCGGCGCATTTCTACGATACAGCCTGGCGCATTTCTACGGTAAAGCTCAATATATCCGTTGTTGTACAAGATATCCGGAAAAATTATATACGTTAATTATAGTGTGTCTCGAGCTTCATCTTATAAACCTATTTCGAGAATCACAAGTGGGCGCATAAGTCGTTGGTGATACACACTTTCTTATTTAATAGAACACCCCTTATGTTATTGGATTTTTGTATTTTCCATCGAATTATAATGCGTGTTTGTAAGGAAAAAAATTGATATCGTACATCGTTTTTGAGTTATTTCAATTGTTTTGCAGTTTTTCACGTTTTGGGCACATATCACAAACACATATCACAAATTGTGATACGGCGTTTTTACCAATAGATAGCGGAGCCCCATGGAAATGAGACATTCAGAGAGGTTTTTGTTTATATTATTAGCCGAAAAAATCGAGCTGCCATATTCAGGAACTCGTAGTAGTAGTAGTAGCAGTGGTGGAGAGGCTAACGCCAAGCAAGTAGGCCACAATGGGCCCTTTTTGCCAACCCCAGCAACCCAGCAACCATGCTCTACTCTTCCTCGGCTCCGTCGCCAAACCGCCTCGACCTCGAGATGAAGGCCGTGACGGTCTTCAATTGGATGGTACTTACCTGATTCCCCTGCAGAGTCCTCGAACCGAGCAATTCTGCTCGAAGATTCCCAAAAGCCTCGCATTCACACAGGTAGTGGTAAGACGTTTCTTCTTGCCGAATTCCTGGCAAATGGGACCCCTCTCTACGCCTATCGATGTGAGGTGTCTTCTAAGGGCTCAGTGGCCTGTCAGCACCCCAAGGATGCGGTGAAGCGTAGGTCGACTCCTACCGAGTAGCCAGACAGCTTTATCTCTGTCCGGCCCCTCCACGAAGTCCCTCGCCTGCCTACAGCCACCAACCGAACCCCAGTGCCTCTTCATGGCTTTCTCAGTCCACCTGTCTAAGGCGACAGAGACCGTCTTCCTAGGCCGCCGGGAACCAAGCCTTGCGAGATTATGTGCTACCTTATTCCCCGCTACGCCACACTGTCCCGGAACCCACACCAGTTGCACCTCCTTCGTCCTGGCTAGTCCTTTGCGGACGTCAGCGCACTCCTGAACCAGTGTTGACCTGATTCTGGCCGCGCAGTCTGCTTGGAGGACCGCCTGGCTATCCGAGCAAATGTATACACATTTCTCGGGGCTCTTCCTCACATCCTGTCTATTGGCCACAGACAGGATAGCGTATACACCTCTGTTTCGAATGCCGTGGTATATGCGCCCAGAGCATAACTCTCGCGCATCCCCAGGCTCTCGATGTATATTCCTGCCTTGGAGGATTGTTGCCGCGATCCGTCGATAAAACGGACCAGGCTTGCGGGCTGGAATGCAACCACATTTTCCCTCCACTGGTCCCTACTGGGGATCCTGAGGGTATATGGCCTAGTCAACCTAATGTCGTCCTTGGCATTCCGTATCTTGATGGCGAAAATCGGAATTTCCTTTTCCACCTCCTTGGCGACTCTTGCATGCCCTATTACTGCTCCCTCTCCGCACCAGTCTCCAGAGTATTGCATTCTAAGATGTGACGCCATAGCCTCCCTTTTAATACAGATGGGAAGCGGTGGCAGCATCAACAAGACGCCCTAGCGCGGCTGAAGGTGTCGTCCTCATAGCGCCTGTGATTCCCAGGATTGCCAGCCTTTGGAGTTTGTCCAGCTTCCTGGTAGTAGTTTGGTTCACACCACACCACCAGACCAACGCTCCATAGGGGATTCTCGGCCCGACGATCGCAGTGTAAATCCAGTGAAGGATCCGATTCCTCACTACTCGTTCTATTTGCGACCACCAGGAACTCTTAAATAGTGGCTAGTTTGAAATGTTTTGGCAGAATTGTTGTTAGGGTTTCCGTAGGAATAATTTTTTGTAAGGTTTTTGTTAAATATTAGTAATTAACAATAAATGTTCATTGAAATTATTAAGTATCATATCATAAGTATCATGAAGAATCTGAAATTAATATGAGTTATGTATAAATAATAGTGCTGCAAATTGACCCGTAACTTCCACATAGCTGTGACAATTTATTCTCTTCAGAAAGACATTCTCATTGAATGAATTTAGGGCCCATGACTTGACCACAAAGAAAATATTTGTATTTCTGTACCCATAAACTTTAGAAACGTTATTACGCGAGTTTTATTGAAAAAATGACAATTTTCGCCAAATCACCCAAACATAAATCAAAGCGTTCCTTTGTCGGGTTACCAAATTTGAAGATGATACTCGATTGCGCGTATTAACAGACAGACGTACATGCCGATAGACCGAGAGGCAATAAATGTTCGTTCAAGAATCAAGTTTTCTATATCTTATGGGACTTTTTACGCCGTTTTAGCAAAAAACATTCTAAATTTTTGTCAACAATATTCCACTCCCACACATTCAACAACTAATTTAATTTCAGCACAGAGTACCAGATGTTTGATGAAATTAATACTTTCTAGTAGATAAACCCTAAAACGTATTATTACTCAAGTTTTAACGAAAAAATGTCAATTTTCTCAAAATCACATCCATTCATCCCCTACCTTCTAAAGCGAATTTGCCCAAAAACAACCCGAACCGTTAGTTTGCGGAGTGCTAACTGTATACCAAATTTGAAGACCATATCTCAATTCGTTATAAAGTTATCGTGGCTACAGACATACAGATCGACAGACAAAAAAATGTCGTTTCCAAATCATGTTTTATATATGTTTCCATACCTTTTAATTTTTGTCGCCGATGCGATACTTTCACACCTTGTGATGATGTGGAAGTAAAAAAATGGTGTTGCTGAATAAAGATCTGGATTAGCTTTAAAAAGATGTGTCACTACCCACCATCCAATTTCAAAAATTCGAAGGGGTAGCTACCATTTGAAAAGGTATTACGGTAGGAGTCAGGTGTTTGTATTAAAAAGTTAGTTTTTAACAATAAAAATCGACCTGTTTTTTAATTTTACTTAATAATGGTCACTTTCAATTTTATTGAATTTATGCGTTACTTTATAAACACAGTGTATATGCTTATAACTCGTAGGAAGACAGTTTGCATGAATCTAAGAAGGCTGTCCCCACGCTGCAATATTATTATTGATGTTGTTAATCTATTAATAAAGCTACACTACTTACATTTTATGTGTTCCATTTCCAAACACTGCATTTGTTAGTTATCTTCATTACCTATTGATGTTAAAATAATTTCTATATATCCACAGAGACAGCATAAATGTTCAGTATCGCTTCCTTCTGGTGTATTCTCGATTCTGTTGTGATTTGTATTGTAAATGAAATTGATATCGACATTTTAAATCGTTCATTTCTCACAGCTACTACATTGTTTCATTTGACCTACTACTCGCCTGCTGTAATTTAAATTTGTTTATTATTAGAACGTTAATTAAATGAGAGCCATTTTCTCTATCTGTGTTTGCAAGTTCAATATTGTCATAGACTTGATTTATGTGCAATTCATGTCACTAAATTGATGAAATTGATTAGTTTGATTGGGAATGTAAATTAAAATTGCATATAATTGCTGTTTTATTACATTGCAGCACTTGGTACAACATCTAGAAACTGCAGTAAACTGACGTTTTATGATTAAACTAATTTCTCTCAACAATTTTTATTATTACTTATAATGATATACGTAACTAGGGATGGCTTGGAAGGGCTTAGAGAGATAATAGATAACTTCTTAATATGTTTCAGAGAACTTTCATTTAAAAAAATTCACTATTAGTGTATGTATATATATATATATATATATATATATATATATATATATATATATATATATATATATATATATATATATATATATATATATATGTCTGTGTGTATGTATGCATCCAACCGATAACTCAAAAAATACTTCACTGATTTGGACCAAACTTGGGAATTATCCTCATTTTGTTAATGGCTTGAGTGAATTCGTTCATCAGATCTTCACGCTCAATTTTCTTAACAATTTTAAAAAAATTTTTAGAATGCAATATCTTTCAAATTCTTTAAGTGATTGAAACGAAAATTTACAATTTAAAAGAACATAGATAGACGTGGTTGTGCACCAATTTCAAGTCTTTCGATCAAACAAAAATAAAGTCATTCGAAATTAATATTAAAATTCTGTAATGCAATATCTACAATGTTGGACAAAGACAGATGTGATTACCTGTACTGCTTTACTATTTATATAAATCGTAGATAATAATCTAAATAATGGAAGTTACCATCATTGCAGGATTTCAAAATGTGGTTGTTTTTTGCCGAGATTGCCAGATCTTAAAAAATTTGATATAGTTAAACCTTCGTTGTATAAACATCTCAAATTTTCACAACTTCTGATATAAAGAAAACTTTTTATAAAATTTTGTTTTATCAGTTAGTTAAAAAATACCGTAATCCATACCTGCAAATTTCGATTTACCCATTTCTGATGATTTTTAACTTATCGCTCCATTCCTAATTTATTCTATCTGTCACCGATCTTTTTCTTCATATTTTATGCCGTCTGTTTCTACTAACCTAAATTTCCAATTTGTCAATTGTGATTATCAAATTGGAAGTTTAGGTTAGTAGAAACAGATGTCGTAAACAAAGAAGAAGAAATTGGAAATTTGGCCTAAAATATAGGTTTTAGACATGATACAATTACTAGAGAGATATGATAATGCGGCTACCTATTTTTGCACTGTCACGCACATGCCACATGGGGTGACTACTATAATAATATATTTTTTGCAAATAAATTTTACATCGTATTACACATAAAAGCAACGCTTGTGCATGCACATAATACAATTTTGAATACAAATGTCAAGATAAAGACAGTATAGTTGCAACATAATAATATTAGCTAATGCTGCGGTACAGTGAGTTTGACGTTTCATCACATCTTCCTAACCTGTTGTTTTTATTAGATTTTATAAATGTATTTTACTATTTTTTGTGTTCATACACTTTGAAGTAATTTTTTATGATCAGAATACTACTGTGACATGATGACGAAATCAAGTTTATGACTGTTAACGGGGTTTAAATAACTTCTCCACTTTTTAATTGTTGCCACAATGTTAATTTAAGACCCCACCACCTTCCCCACCCCCCACACCACCCCGGTATACTTACCTCGTGCTTATATATGTAATATAAGAAAAACGAAGCTATTTAATTTAGTGCTGTATTGTATATTATCTGAAAAAGACATAGGCAACGAAGTAGAATGTAAAGTCGATAAACTTGCAGTTTACTGCACGGTAAACTTGCAGTTTACTGCACGGGTTTTTTTATAGAAATGTATTTTCAGAAACATGTTTAGAACCCCTCTAGGATGCAAAAGCCACAACACAAATTTCTTGCAAACAATCACCAAGAAAGTTAAGTGACCAAAAATGAAAGGGGTGCTGGGAAAGGAGGAAATATGAGCTGTCAATGCTAAAAAAAACATAGTCGTGCTTTTAAAAAATGCGTTTTTCACATTTTGCAGTAATACCTCGTTAAAACCCTGTCTACCCGGAACAACACTCATATTCGCCGTGCCGTAATTTTCTTGGCGGTTGCTCCCAAGAAAATTTTCTCGTGCTTTATGCTTTGAAGTGGTTGTATGCTGCACGCACAACGAAAAGGGCAACCTCCCGTGTTTTGGGTGAGGGGTCAGAAACCCTCTTCGTCCTGTGGGTTCTTCTTCCCCTTCCGCATGCATACAATCACCCTCAATGCATGAACCACAGGAATTTTTCTTATGTTCAGTTTTCTAGTGTATTTTTTGTTGAGTATATTTCCTGATTATGAATTTCTTTATTTGAGTTTTGTATCCAAATCCCTGCATAAATATTTATGGTAGAGATCATGTTATTGCTGGCCCTTCTTTACCTTATTTTTTAATGTTCCCGAATAAGCAAAGTAATTCGTAATAACTTTTAATAATATAACATATGTTATTCTTATAAAAATTCACTACCATAGAACACTTGCTGCGTCTCGAATTTTTTGATGAATTTTGTAGGTTAGATATGTTTTCATAAGGTAATGATTGTTAGCTTTCCGTGTCAATGATTCAAAATCTTCGTAAATATGAAACATCTTAAAACTCTTATCTGTTTCTCTAAATGTCTTTGTTCCATTCTTTGTAGTCACTTCCTCAACATCATATTGTTCAGAGGTGTAAGAAGTTTTAACTTTTAATGAAAGGAACGTCTGGAATGCGGCACACATTTTATAACAGTTAGTCACTTGTTGCTGACTAAATAAAGTTCATAACAGAGTGTAGCTCTTTGTTTTCATAACATATTCTATTTTAAAGCCTTAAGGTTAGGGAAAAAGTCTGGACACAACATGTGCATTATAGTAGCGAATTTTCATGAGTTTAGTAGGTAATATACAAAAAATTCGCCATTAGAGAGGTATATTGGAACAATTGCACAATTTTTTCAAGTGAGCAGGAACTAGGGCCCCTGGAACCCAAAACTAGGTCTTTGTTATATATATATATATATATATATATATATATATATATATATATATATATATATATATATATATATATATATATATATATATATATATGGATCTAACCCAACCAATAATTAAAAAAATTAGATTTAGATTTTCATGAAACTTGGCAGGTGTCTTTCTTTTCTTAATAGCTTCAACGAATTCGTTAGTTAGCCAGTCCAATCGGAACGGTTAAAAAAAGGTAAATTTGCAGTTTAACTCCCGAACGCTTTTCAAATATTTTTTTTCAGAAACGTGCCTAGGACACCCCCCCCCCCCTAGATGCACAACCCACAAGAAAACATTCTTGTTCTCACCCCCCAAAGAAGTTACGGGAAGAGGGGTGCTGGGCGGGGTAGGCAGTAAAAAGGAAATATGAGCAGAAAATGCGAAGAAAACGGCTTGAAAGCAGTCTTTTTCACATCCTGACGCCATATCACCCCTAAAGCCTGGTTACCCTGTACACTACCCCTATTCATGCTAGGTCCGGTAACTTCCTTAGGGGGTATGAACAAGACATTTTTCTTGCGGTTTACGCACGCGAGGGGGGGAAGGAAAATCCCTACGGCGAAGCCCCCGACATGGCAATATAGACAACATAGAAAACAAATAACACGTCACCGACTAAGAAAAGGGCCACACATGCACCTTATAAGCCACTACAACACTACTGGTCATTAACAGAACAAGGCAAACAACGCACAATTTCAGAAATAACGTTCGTAAAACCCGAATATATAAGAAAGCGTCCAAACGCGTACCGGTACTAGCGCCGTACTGAAAGCGACGTGTAAGCTGTCAGTTATAATGACAATGTCCCATGAGTCTAGAATATTCTAGGGATTCCCAAACACAATGTAAACTTTATGTCAAATGTAATGTTTAGGGGTGAAGGGGATTCCATGGGACAGGATCGTACTGGGAAATTGTTAAAAAACTGTGTAATGTGGAGGCAACTTTAAATGCGAATAACTCAGGAAATAAGAGAGAACAAAAGGTAACAATAGCGTCAGCGTGCATTTAAGACACCAAACTTTATCTATCAGCAGTCGATGTTTTGAAAATTGTTCGGGAGTTAAACTGCAAATTTGCCAAAGAACTACTGAAAAAAGAAAATGTTGTATTTCTAAAATTAAAAACGTTACTTCAATGAAATCTTGTAGACATGTTGTACTGACAGAAACTTTACAAACTACCAAACTTAAAGGGTAAACTTGCAGACAACCTCCCGAACGCTTTTTTGAAAAATATTTTCAGAAGCTTGCTTAGAACCCCCTCTGGATGCACAAACCACGAGAAAAATTTCTTGTTCACGCCCCCAAGGATGCTACGGGACCAGAAGTGAATATGGGTGCTGGGCGGGGTAGGTAGTAAGAAGGAAATATGAGCAGAAAATGCGAAGAACCAGGTAGTTTTATGTATGCACAAGGGGAAAGAGGACCCCCCCCCCGTGTTTTTTGGTGAGGGGGCAGAAACCCTCTTCGTCCTGGGGGTTCTTCTTCCCCTTCTGAATGCATACAATCACCCTCAATGCATGAACCACAGGAATTTTTTTATGTTCCGCTTCTAGTATATTTTTTGTTGAGTATATTTCCTGTTTATCAACTATTTTGTTTGAGTTTTGTATCCAAAATAAATATTTATGTTAGAGGGTATGTTTTTGGTTGCCCTTTTTAATGCTAAATCACTTTAATATATTATTGTTATGAAAACTCACTACAATAACGTACTTGCTGCGTCCCGAACATTTTATTTTACATTTATCAAATTCGCTCCAGAGCAGAATCAACTGCATTTCACCAGCCAGCCTGTAATTTGCACATGCTTTGGAATTAAAAATAAAAATATATTCAGAGACTTAACCAATGGCGTTATAAAAATAACTGTAAAAATAGATGTATATAATAATAATACAGTAAAGCCATTTAAACAGCGTGTTCGCAACATGTACATTGTTGTGTTGTCAGCTAATTTGAAAGTATGTCTTCTTTATTATTAGAATTAAACATCCGGTCGCGTTGGGTAATTGTTATAAACACGGTATTTATTTTAAAGCACGCTTGAGTCATGTGAAATAAGAAATCTGCTCGTCCTAAAAAATGAAACCAAAATTATCAGAATGAAACTTACTTTGTAATCAAAATGAGTTAAATATTACAGAGTAAAGTTGCAATTGTCATCAGATTTTTAAATATATCGGAAATTATACAGAGTGTAAAAAAGTGTGGAATATATTCCGAATATTTCGAAAAATACTAAACATATTTTTTTGACACTTGGTATATTGATGTACTTAAATTTAGTACTTTGTTGACAAGTAAAAAAGTATGTGTAACTGTACAGGTGGCTCAGAAATAATACCGATATTTTTATTTCAATTGGAACACCTGTATGTTTTGGCGTTATCTGAATTTAATTTAACTTAAGGTCTAATTGTATTTTAAGTTTTTTCCTATATTCATTCACTACTAAAAAAATAGTTACTAAAAACAGCCGTCTGTATAGTTACATATACTTTTTTTTTATTTGTGTAAAGTGTATTCAACTTAAATACATCAATATACAAAGTGTCAAAAAATATATTCTGTAGTTTTTGAAATATTAACAATTTTTGAAAATTGTTTTTAACAACCATTTTTTCAGTGGTGAATGAAGATGGGAAAAAACTTCAAATACAATTAGACCTTAAATTAAATGTGAATTCAAAAAACGCAAGAACATACAGGATGTCCCATTTGAAATAAAAATGTTGGTATTATTTCTGAGCAACCCTGTATAGTTACACCTACTTTTTTACTTGTCAACAGACAATTAAATTTAAGTACATTTTACATTAACATTTAAGTACATCCATGTAACTTTTGTATTTATAATTCGATTTTGATGAGCAAAAGTTCAGAAGATATAAGATGAAAAACTCTATAAATGCTGTGAAACTTGTTCTCTATATCACCTGATCAAGGCCTACTAATTGAGTTTCAAAAAATGGAAAAAGGGGCGAGGACCATTTTTAGAAAGAAAATAAGTACGCTATTGCATTTGGCATCACTCAAAATAGATATATTTCACAAAAAAAAAAACCATTTTAGGGAAGTTGTTTGTGTGACCCTTCTAATATTGAAACACCTCTGTAACTTATGTATTTATAACTAAGATAGAAAATGAAGAAATCGATGGATCATCTGAAAATTATTTAATACCATTCGATCACGGCCTATTAAAACTATTTTCATATGTCGCAGCATTTTATAAACTCTTTTTCTTCAACTTTTGATATGTTGTTGACTTTCATAGTTCGTCACGAGTTTGTCATAATAATTATTTATCGATGAGATTTGGTAGGTAACAGTTTTAAAGATGAAGTACGTATGTTTTTCGTAAAACCATATCTCGAACATTTTTTATAATTTTTGACAAATGAAAATAGTTTTAGTAGGCCGTGATCGAATGGCATAGGAAACAATTTTCACAGGATCTATAGACTTCTTCATTTTCTATCTTTTGAGATCTCGTTAAAACAAATCACGTTATAAATACAAAAGTTACAGGGGTGTTTCAATATTAGAAGGATCACACAAAAAACTTCTCGGAAATAGTTAATAATTCTTCTTTTTTTGGTGAAATTTGGTATAATATGTACATCTATTTTGAGGGCTGTCATAGGCAGTGGCGTACTTATTTTCTTCCTAAAAATCGCTCTAGCCCCCTTTCCCATTTTTGACATAGAAAAACTGCATAGTAGGCCTTGATCAGATCACATAGAGAACAATTTTCACAGCATTTATAGAGCTTTTTATTTTATACCTTTTCATCTTTTTTCATCAAAAAAGATAGGCATGCATAATAACAAAAAAGTCACCCTTAAATTTAATTTTGCAGCGACTTCTGGCGTCAGAAATGGTTGGCAAAAATCTTGTTTGTGCGAAAACAGGGGTCGAGTTCGTTAATCAGCCTTTATGCTCAAGTTTTTTCGGTGGAAAATCGGGGGAAACTTTTTGAAACCGCTATATTTTTGTAAGTACCAGAGTAACTGGAATTAGACTTTCATGTGGCTAGAAATAGTGCAAATAAACCTATGTTTTGAATTTTAAGTAATTTGGTACACAATATTTAGAGTTTTTCCCAAATTAAAAATGAAATCCCAAAGGCAAGCGTTGAAACGACTTAGTGGTTAAAGTCCAATGCTTGACAGACAGAGTGCTTAACTGCTGTGCGTAGATTTTTTTCTTTTAACAAAGAAATATAAATTTTGGTATATAGTTTCCTTTGAATATCGTAAACCTACGTTCCAAACTTAGTTACCATAGCTTTTCTATTTTTTAATTTTTTTTCCCGAGAGAACCCAACATTTTCCCGGAAAACCTGGTTGAATTTTCCTGGCTAACGAACTTATCCAAGCCACTTACAAAAGGAAGGTACATGCTAAATTTGATCGAAATCGGTCCATTATTTTTTGAGTTATCGGTGTGATAATTTTTTCAAAATTAAAAAGTCGGGATCTCCTTATTAGTGAATTTTTTCTAAGAAAATTCACTAATACACTATATTTGTAGCTTTATTAACGGCCCCAGATACAGTTTTAGCGGAGCATAGATATATTATGCTGTCGCATAATATAGCGGAAATGTAAACAAATTCAAGCGAAGTCTCTATAAAAACGATTCCAAAATAGCTTCTTTTATGTTTAAACTTAAACATAAGACGTCATATAAGACCGAAACAGTCGTGGGATGTGTTTCAATGTTGATTCTACTCATTCTGTAATTAATTGTTACGTATACTTTGAATATATTATCCCGGGCATGAAGCCGATCCAAAGTATCACGCAAATAAGCGTTAGTTTACGTTGGCGTAGATGTCGCAGGGGGCATCGCGCTTGCCTGATAAACAGAAGGTTACGCGATCGAATCCAGCTTGATGGATGTATGTTTTTTATGTTTTATTTTGACATTTGGAGAAACAGTGCACAGATTTAATACGTTTTGATATATCTATAGATATAGCATAATTTTATTCTTTAGCTTCATAGAAAATTGAGTTTTAGGCATTTTTCTCAAAAGAAGTTAGAACGCAAGATTATTATTTTTTGATACTAGAGAGATATCGATGGTAACACTTTCGAAAGAATGTGTACAGTTCTTATGAAAATTCGCTACAATAAAGCACTTGCTGCGTCCCGACATTTTTTAATATCACAGTACGTATTGAACAAAAGAATCATTCATTTATTTCCAATCCTTCAGGAGTTACGAATTTCCTAATGGATCCATTACTCCGATTTTTTGCGAAAAATGTAACATATGTCAAAAACTATGACAGATAACTGTTGACAACTGAGATGTCCTTAAGTCATAATTTAATGTATAATCCAAGTATGAAATCAAAATAGGGGTTTTCTATAAAATAAAATAAAAATATTACGCCGATTTCAGGTATTTTAGGAAGTGCCGCCATTTTAGAAATATTTTATTTAGACTTGCAGCAGTCGATTATGACCGACTATCAAATTTAATTATAATACGATTTCGGGAAATAAAAAAAATAATCTCGGGACGCAGCAAGTGCGTTATGGTAGTGAATTTTCATAGAAATGATCTGGCGCAAAATATTTTATTATAACTTTTTTTTCTTGTAACATAGAAATCTAAATTTTGGTGTATAGTTTACTTTTTCTATCGTAAACCTACCTACCAAATTTGGTTATCATAGATTTTTTATTTTTTAAGATAAAAATTTTCTTCAAATGAAAACTCAAAATTTTTTCAGGAAACCTCGTCCGATTTTTCTGATTAACAAACTTATCAAAGCCATTTACAAAAGGAAGGTACATGCCAAATTTTATTAAAATCGGCTTATTATTCTTTGGGATAAAAAATTTTTTCGAATGAAAACTCAAAATTTTCCCGGAAAACCTCGTTAGATTTTCCTGACTAACAAACTTGTCAAAGCCATTTACAAAAGGAAGGTACATGCCAAATTTTATTTAAATCGGCTTATTACTTTTTGAGATAAGAATTTTTTTCGAATGAAAACTCAAAATTTTCCAGGAAAACCTCGTCCGATTTTTCTAACTAACGAACTTATCCAAGCCATTTACAAAAGAAAGGTACATGCCAAATTTTATCAAAATCGGCCCATTATTTTTTGAGTTATCCGTGTGATACATATATATATATATATATATATATATATATATATATATATATATATATATATATATATATATATATATATATATATATATATATATATATATATATATAAACATATAAACATATAAACATATAAAAATTGAAACTGACCCCGGATATGTGTTCTGGGGGGCCTAATTAGCGCTCATTTGAAGAAATTTTTTCAAAATTCAAAAGTCGGGATCTCCCCATTAGTGAATTTTTTCTACGAAAATTCACTAAAAATGCTAAGGAACGAGCTACGTGAATCATCCTGTATCTGTTATAGGAGGTAACGTAGAAGACACGACTTTTGGAACGCTTACTATATTCTTACTTTTCAAAATAAAAGATTGAGGATTGCGTGTAATCAGTTGTGACGTATGTTTTTATCTATTTGCTCTATGACGCATAATAACTACTTTCTGTTGCGGAAGCTAATCTAGTTTTGTTGATCACTTTATAATAATTTTATCTACCATTTAAGGATTTGTTTATATAATGCACTTAATACGTACAAAAAAAAATCTAATATTTTCGGTTGATTACATAAGAAAACCATTTGAGCGTTTTTTTTTAACTTTATTTCGTCGCTTTGAAATCACCAAAACTTGACTGTAACTTTCACTAGTTCCAGCTACCGAAAACTGTTAATGTTTCGCTTGTTATTTTATGTGCATTATTTATAGATTGCCTGTGTATTTGGAAGTTTTTATTCAATCAAATCCTTCGGCGAAAGTTGATGTTAAAATACACGCCACTTAATCTTTAGAACACCATTTATACAACTAAGTACTAAGTAGTTAACTTTTTAACTTCTTGATTTTTTTTAGTCATCAACCTATCTGTAAATACTCTTCAAGTCCAATATTCTGATGTTAAACTTTTTCAAATATTAATGTACCTTATATTTTGTTTTTAGCGAAATTTCAGTAACAAAAGGGAGAGGTTACGATGAAAAGCTTTTGAAAAAATGTCTTCTGATGAGCGCGAATTTGAGTCCCTAATACCCAAAACCAAGCTCCGTTAAAATTTGTATATGTTTTATATATATATATATATATATATATATATATATATATATATATATATATATATATATATATATATACACATAGATATATATATATATATATATATATATATATATATATATATATATATATATATATATATATATATATATATATATCTATGTATGTATGTATGTATGTATGTATGTATTATTTTTTTAAATTTCAACAACACACCACGAGGGCTTACAGCCCAAATACTATCGTACCGTGGGTATCGACAAGGAGGAAAGAGGCAGCTTGTTAATTCTGGACTTGAAGGTTTGGAGGTTCGGAGGAGAAGGAAAAACATGTGCCGGCAAGGAATTCCACAACTTGGAAGTCCTCGGGACAAAAGAACGGGCATCACAAGATGTTCTATGTCTGGTGACCTGGACAGTAAAAGGGTGCATTCGCTCTGTTCCCCTGGTAGATCTGTTGGGGGCAGCAGGTGGGGGAACTATGGAGGAAAGCTCCTCTGAGCAGTGCCCGTGCAGATATCTATAGAAGAGAGAGAGGTCACCAACGGCACGTCGGTGGGCAAGAGATGGCAGCCTTTGGGTGAGGGTAGGTCACCGATGAGACGTATAGCTCTCTTTTGAATGGAGTCCAGTATAGCGAGTGTAGAAGCGGCAGCGGCACCCCAGATGTGGGAGCAGTATTCGAGGTTTGGCCTTATTTGTGAAGTATATAAGGTATAGAGATTAGCTGGTGAAAAGTATTTGCGAGCCCGGAAGAGGAAACCTAATTTCTTAGCAGCCGCTTCTGCAATTGATGTGACATGTTGGTGCCAATTAAGATTTCGATCCACAGAAATGCGAATAAGAGAAAAGGACTCATTACTTTGAATAAATTGGTTGTTCATTGTGATGGGTCTAGGGCTGGTGTATCTCTTGTGTGAAAGAAAGCAAGACTTCGTTTTGGTGGGGTTGAATTGTATAAGATTTCTACTTCCCCAGTCTAATATTTTTTGGAGATCCACGGAGACAGAACCCTCCATGAGTCTGCGATCCTCATCTAATTGGGCTAAAGAGACAGGCTTAGAATATTGTATATTTGAATGGAGGGTGCTGTCGTCCGCGTAGCTGTGAACTGGGTTGGATGTGCTCGAGAGGAGGTCATTGATGTGGAGAAGAAACAAAGTAGGGGCTAAAGTATGTGTATGAAAACCGAGGTCGAGTTCGTTAATCACCCTTTATGCTCAAGTTTTTCCGATATATTTTTGTAAATATCAGAGTAACTGGAATGAGACTTTACATGTGGCTAGAAATAGTGAAAATAAACCTATGCTGTAAATTTTAAGTAATTTGGTACCCAATATGTAGAGTTTCTTCCAAATTAAAAATAAAATTCCAAAGACATGCGTTGAAACGGCTTAGTGGTTAAAGTCCAATGCCTGACAGACAGAGTAGTTAATTGCCCGGCATAGATTGATTCATACAACAGGTATAAACCACACATCAACGGTAACTAAACTAAATATATACCAGGCATAACACATACTACCCGATCCAACAATCGTGAAATCTCGACCGCAGTTATGGAAAATGACAGACGACATTAAATAAAACAATTGCCGAGTAATTGTTATTTAACTGGGGGTACTTTAAATATAGTATCCCGGGTATGAAGCCGATATAATGTATCACCTAAACAAACCGTTTTTTGACGTATACCCAGTTAGCTCAGAGACGTCCCGCTTCGCCTCATAAGCAGAAGGTTACGCGATCGAATCCAGTTCGATGAATGTATGTTTTTGTATGGCATTTGGAGAAACAATAGTGCACAGAATTCATACGTTTTGAACAAGATCTCATTTTTGTTGAAAACGCCTAAATAAGTTTGTCACCTTTGAGTCTGAAATTATAATTTTGTTATTGTTGATATTGAAAAAACCGGTTTGATTAGGTTGGCGATTAATAAGGCGATTAATAAGGAAAAATAACTGCTACGTTTATAATTTGGCAGATACTTTACTTTTCTAAATATGAATTAAGTTTCATTCTGGAAATTTCTGTGTAACTTTAATGAAATTTGTAATACAAGTTTCTTTTAAAGAGACTTACACTATCTACAGATATAGCAAAATTTAGTTCTTTAGCTTCACAGAAAATTGAGTTTTGGGTATTTTTTTGAAAAGGAGTTAGCGTACAAGATTTTTTTTGATAATAGAGAGACATCGACGGTAACACTTTCGAAAAAATTCTTCTAGTGTGCGCGTACTAGGACCTATAAAATCGATCTTCAAGGTCTGTGTAAGGTTAAAGTATTAACTTTACTGAGATGCCGTATAATAACAGTGTACAATTCTTATGACAATTCGCTACTATAACGCACTTGCTGCGTCCCCAAATTTTATTTTAGTATTAATAAGAGCACGAAAGCTTTGATGATTCAGATAAACATATGGTATCGTGTACCTCAAACAAATGATTCTGTCAAATAGTCAAATGTTAAACAAATATGCCTTGAGTATTAAAATTAAACGACAAATATATCTCTTTTATGTATTTCGGGGAAGTACTTAGTTTCAGGGACGTGTTACTTTCGGGAAAGTACCGATTCTTGTACTAAACATATCAGCGTCTCGATAATAGTAATGAAAAACTTTATAAATTTATTTTGATTGTTAAATAGTGTTATTAGGGATCAATTTTTCAATTTGCAATTTCAAAACGTTTATTCAATATTAGGAATACATAATTTTATAATAAAAGTTAGTCTAAGTAAAATTAGAGTAGCTGAAAATTCAACTATATTATTTTTATATAATGTGGTTTACAATATGGGTATATTATGGCTTCTATACTTGTATTTATCTATAATCCATAATTGTGATTAACAGCATAGATGCACCCTAAGTTTTACAGTGGCGTGCATCCTTGAGTTGAATTTGTAATAAAATAGGGGTTGTTCCTAAAGTAACTATAAGTCCATATTGCACTAAACAGGAAAACTAATTGAAAATCTGCTTTGAAATAATTCGATAAGTTATATGTCTATCAGTATATACATTTGTAGGTACATGACAAGTGTGTTTTAATAATTATTGTTGGGTGGAGTGTCATGAGTTGTTCCAAAATTTGGTTCTGTAAAATGGCACTTTATGTTTAAATTCTCAATAATCTGTGGGTGGTATTTACTATGTTGTTAGTAAGTTTGCTGTAATTGATTTGTTCATCATAAAAGTTTTCTGATAGGGCTAGTACATGATCCTTTATCGGTAAAATACCTGTCTGCATCAGCATCTGACACTCTAGTATATCAGTTGCCGCCTGTTACTAGTCTAAAACATTTATTTTTAAAAAACGCTTAGTTTTCTGTACTTGGTGTCAAAAATGCTACTCCAAACGGGAGCAGCATATGTTATTATGGGCCGGATAATGACTATAAATTAACAGTTCGTTTTTCAAGCTGATGTTTACGTTAGTAAGTAAAAAGGGTATAATGCGTTTAGTGCAGCGTTTCCGATTTTAATAAGTTGATTGATGCGTTGGTGAAAGTTGTTGGGGATCGAAAACTAAAAAAAAAGTCTGGACGCAGTAAGTACGTTATGGTAGTGATAGAAATGAGCTGGCACCAAACATTTTCTCATTAAATGCTTATAAGTTTTTTTTTAATTAACCTAGATATCAAAATTTTGGCATATAGTTTACCTTTTATAACCTTAACATACTTAACAAATTTGGTTAACATAGCCTTTTAATTTACGGAGATTTTTTTTTTTTTTTGACAGAAAACCCAAGATTTTGAAACTGACCCCGGATGTGGGTTCTAGGGGTCCTAGTTCGCGTTCATTTTAAGAATTTTTTTCAAAATTCAAATTTTGGGATCTACCCCAATAGTGATTTTTTTTTATAACGAAATTCTACGAAAATTACATTTTCATACACTTTTAGTGAATTTTTTTAAATAAAAATAGAGAGGTATCGATGGGGACACTTTGCAAAAAATTATTCAGATGAGCGCGATATATATATATATATATATATATATATATATATATATATATATATATATATATATATATATATATATATATATATATATATATATATATTTATATGTATGTATCCAACTGATAACTCAAAAAATAATTGACCGATTTTGATAAAACTCGGCAAGTGCCTGTCTTTTATTAATGGCTGGGATGAGTCCGTTAGTCAGCAAAATCGGATAATGTTTTCCGGGAAAATTTTGAGTTTCCTTTCGACAAAAATTTTTCTCCGAAAATTACAAAGCAATTTTAGTGAAATTTGGTGGAAATGTTTTTTTATTTTTTATTTAAACAACACACCACGAGGGCTTACAGCCTAAATACTATCGTACCGTGGGTGTTGACAAGAAGGAAAGAGGCAGCTTGTTAATTCTGGACTTGAAGGTTTGGAGGTTCGGAGGAGAAGGAAAAACATGTGCCGGCAAGGAATTCCACAACTTGGAAGTCCTCGGGACAAAAGAGCGGGCATAACAAGATGTTCTATGTCTGGTGACCTGGACAGTAAAAGGGTGCATTCGCTCTGTTCCCCTGGTAGATCTGTTGGGGGCAGCAGGTGGGGGAACTATGGAGGAAAGCTCCTCTGAGCAGTGCCCGTGCAGATATCTATAAAAGAGAGAGAGGTCACCAACTGCACGTCGGTGGGCAAGGGATGGCAGCCTTTGGGTGAGGGTAGGGTCACCGATGAGACGTATAGCTCTCTGCTGGATGAAGTCCAGGATAGCGATTGTAGAAGCGGCAGCGGCACCCCAGATGTAGGAGCAGTATTCGAGGTTTGGCCTTATTTGTGAAGTATATAAGGTATAGAGATTAGCTGGTGAAAATAATTGCGAGCCCGGAAGAGGAAACCTAATTTCTTAGCAGCCGCTTCTGCAATTGATGTGACATGTTGGTGCCAATTAAGATTTCGATCCACAGAAATGACAACAAGAGAAAATGACTCATTACTTTGAATAACTTGGTTTCTTTCGAGAAAAAAATTTTTTCTCCGAAAATTACAAAGTTATTTTAATGACATTGGGCGGATATGTTGCCTTGGGGAAAGGTTTTACTACATGCCAAAATCCAACTTTCTAAGTTTATCGAAAATTGAGTTATCCAAGTTCGAAACATTTAATAAAAATTCACTACCATAACGCACTTGCTGCGTCCCGAACCTTTTGCTTTATCTAACTTCTTTATCTCTTGATTTTTTCAAAAGTTAGAAATATATAACATTTAAATTCGAATCACTATAATAAAAATATATTTGAATTTCTACAATAAACAATCTTTTAAATAACTGTAGTTGAATGCGTTAATTGTAAACGAACGATCTTATGGTCAAAGCAGTTACACTTTCTAGTATTTTAGAAATCGATGTTAGACGTATAACGATTAAATGATTTGAATTATTATACTAGTCTGTTACATAAAACATAAATAATTGTATGTAGCAACTCCATTGTCATTACAGACTTCTAAGGTTAGGGACGTGCATAATATGCGATAGTATGTTGAATAAAGTAGACTAGTTAAAAGCAGTTTTTAACCTGTACTTTTTTTAGTATCGTTATCAACTTGAAAACACAATGTCATCTTTTAAAACAATAATGCCAGTAAATGTAATATGTTGGTGGACCAATAATGTATCTGGTACCATAAACACAAATTATTATAATTTTTACCTCTTAGTAAGTTTTGATTAAGAAAATTCACCAATAGACAGGTAAACGATGGTCAATCAATAGTTATATATATATATATATATATATATATATATATATATATATATATATATATATATATATATATATATATATATATATATTATTGCATGCACAGACATGGCTATATATTAAAAAAATGTTTTAAAATAAACACATACCTGGAAGTAAAAATCCAATTTATTGTCCTAGTCAGATATAGGTGGTAAATTGCAGCCTTTTATCCTACTGAACCTACAAATTAAAAACAATTAAATATAAATATATTCGTCAATGAATAGATTTTGACATAGTTTAAATTTATTAGGTAAGGCATAAAAAACATTTTTGTATCAGAAAACATTGAACAATTAAACTCACAATCAATGAACTGCTTAACAAAATACAAAGTGATATAAACCCGGTATAGACATCTACAAACACAAACAAGCTGGTAAAAGACCAAATTTATAAACTGTCTTCGACAGAACAAAGTGAATTTAAATAGGAATGTGATTAGCGATTTTAACAAAATGTGTTAATATGTATAGAAAATAAGTAAAAATTTGTTAATTATCAATTAGGGAAACTATGTGTTGATAATTATTCTAGAAAAATAAGGTTTAATGTGTTAATGAATGATAGGTTATAAATTTTAAAACAAACACAATTTGACTTACATGTATAAAATCGGAATATTGAATTATATGCAGGAAATGACTTTCTTTTGACTAATGTAGTTAAATCATGTTATTGGCTTATCTGAAAACAGAAAATGGTGATTGGTAAAGAAAAAGTTTAAATAAAAATTAACAACTGTGATTCGAAGTTACAAAACAAAAGATAAAAATTAGAACTTCCGGGAGGAAGAACGAGAGATTGGGAAGAAGACGCTGGTAGAAAGAAGAAGCTAGTAGATTGCAGCAAGAGAAAATGTTCAAAAAAGTTAATATAAATGATTAAAAACTAGAGTGAAAGTATTTTATAGGTTATACCTACCAGTAAACAGCTATACAACAACTCCAATCAAGAATACCCGTACATAAATTGAGTAAAAACAGTGAATGAGGTAGAAGATTGACCCACGCCAAGTAAACCAAAGGTAATACATCAATAATTGTTAATAAAAAGTGTATTATATCCACAAAACGAGAAATGAACCTGTAAGTTTTTATAAAAGAATAATATGTCAACGTCAATCCAAGAAGTTAAATGTCATTTGCAAAGGCAATCATACCAAAAGAAGAACTAAATATAAAATATTTATGAAGTACTTGTAAGAGTCACCAGAGGGCGATAAGTAAACGTAAGAAATTCAACCTTATTTCCTCCATTTTTAATATTTCCGTTACCAAGCAACAAAATTCACCTGAAACGACGTTACCATGGTGATAAATAATTGCCAATGAAACTATTCAGAACCGTCATAGCAAGTCATTACATTTTTTTTAAACAAAGCATTGGAAATAAAATTCTTAATAATAAAGTCATAATTGCATTAATAAAGCTGGCATATTTGTATGTTAAAATTAGTAATATACGGGATCCCAAGTAAGAATTTAAATTTATAAAATTAAGTCAATAACCAAACAAAAAGCTTTTTGATAAAAATAATAATAATAATAATAATAAATATTTAAAAAAAAATTTCAAATTATATATTACTCATTATTTTATTTTCTGTAAATGTCACACATATCTGTCCATTGACCAATTAATCCTCTAGCAGTATATAAAAAGTTCAGCAAATATAATACCTATGCACCAAGAGTAAGAATTTTCGACATCGGTGGACCCAACTATTAAACATTCCCTGTAGGTAAGAAGAGTATCAACAAAATAGCTGTGGCATAGTAAGTAGATCAAAAACCAAGTAGATATTTAATTTGATAAAGTTATATATATATATATATATATATATATATATATATATATATATATATATATATATATATTTCTTAATAAACTCATAATTTAATTCAGTGTAATAAAATAAAACAAAAGGCGCCCAACAAAAACATAATAAAACAAATAACACAAATATCAACACCTATATTTAAATAAAAATACAGTAAAAATAATAAAACCAACAAAAACTTTAATAACACATTTATTTCAATATTACAATAATCAATTTCAAAATTACAATAAAACACAATACACTATACAAAAATACAATATATAAAATCACCCTTACAATACATTACGCACCCCCGAAACACAATAATATATATATATATATATATATATATATATATATATATATATATATATATATATATATATACAGGTGGCGCATTGAAAACGAAACAGACCGATTTGCGTCCAGAGAAAAATTTTTCCAAGAAACGCTGAAACACGTCAATTTTAATATTGAGGGTGACATGTTTTGACATAAAACTCAACTTTGTCACATCAACCCATTAAGGGTGGTGATAACAACCCTTATATTTTAAATAGGGAACATGCGTCAACTGTTACATCATTTGAACGCTCTTTCTTTTCTGAATTCAGTACACAAATTTTTTGGAAGTTTTATCAACTCGTTTAAAAATTATTCACAGTTGGAATTGCAAGAACGTATTTCGTTCATTGTGATAAGAAATGCACTAATTAGTCAATTTTTCGTTAAAAAAAAACTAAAAAACAAAACCAAACGTTCAAAAATGTTTATTCAGTTAAGTAAGTGTTCAAATTGTTGACCACCAGCTTCCATACAAAAGTACAAATTTTGTTCTAAACGAGCTCTGACGTTCCGGAGCATTTGTGGAGTTATTAGACGGCATTCTTCAACAATCCGTCATCGTAATTCTTCCAGAGGCTCCGGTTCTGTTGCGAAAATTCTACTCTTTAAATTGCCCTATAGAAAGAAGTCTAAAGGAGTTAAATCCTGTGATCTAGGGGGCCACTCAATAGCACATGTACGCCCAATCAATTGCTCTGGAAACTCTCCGTTAAAAAACTCCCTAACACGTTGTGAAAAATGTGAAGGAGCTCCATCTTGTTGAAACACTAATTGATTTTCTTGATAGCGATCATCATTTTCAACAATGTCAATTAATAGAGGGTAAACGATATCTTCTAGTAACTCCAAATACGTTTCTCCACTCAAATTGCCATCAAGAAAAATTGGTCCGATTAAACGGTCTCCAAAAATGCCAGTCCATACATTCAATTTCTGTGGAGTTTGAGTGTGGACTTCGTGAAAATTTCTTCGATTATTATCTGCCTAATAACGACAATTATGACGATTGACTGTAGAAGTTAATAAAAACGTACACTCGTCTGAAAAACAGATATTGAACAGAAAGTTCCCGTTATCAGCTATTCGTGCAGTCAAAATCATCTTCATTCAGTTGTTGTAAAAGATGAATTTTATACGGGTAAAATTGATGATGCTTCAATATTCGCTGAATATTTCTTCTTTTGCTGTGGCCAATTTTCTCGTGCTCAAAGTTGGATCTGCAGCAATTTGTCCTAAAACTTCAATCTCAGTAGTCTCATTTCTAACCGGAAATTCACGTTCAGGATCCCGTTTTTTGTTGGCTACTGAACCACTTTGTCGAAACTTTGCAACTAACTCCAAAATGTATTTTCTGTTAACATGTCTGTTAGGATGTCGTTCATTAAACAAATTTGCGGTACGGTTGGCACAGTCATCGTTTTTGAAAAAAAGAGTAATTATTTCAACTCTTTCTTCTACAGAATACACCGATGTGAAATTAATTTTCGGTAGTACTATCAAGTATCAAACCGACCGATAAACTGAAATAATAAACCGCATTTCTCTCATTCTTATAAGAAATGTTCTGATAGTCAATTTCTTGTTTACAAACCAACAAAACATTGACTATCAGCACATTTCTTATCGGAATGAGTGTAATGCGTTTTTGCATCTTCAACTGTGTATAATTTTTAAACCAGTTGATAAAACTTCCAAAAAAATTTGTGAGCTGAATTCAGAAAAGAAAGAGCTTTCAAATGATGTAACCCTCGACCTATGTTCCCTATTTGAAATATAAGGGTTGTTATCACCACCCTTAAGGGGTTGATGTGACAAAGTTGAGTTTTATGTCAAAACATGTCCCCCTCAATATTAAAATTGATGTGTTTCAACGTTTCTTAAGAAAATTTTCTCTGGACGCAAATCGGTCTGTTTCGTTTTCAATGCGTCACCATATATATATATATATATATATATATATATATATATATATATATATATATATATATATATATATATATATATATATATATATATATATATATATATATATATATATATATATATATATATATATATATATATAGCCACAATAATATTGCTAAAATTTCAGCTTTTTGAAAATATTCCATTTCCAACGCCAGGGAGCAGTTTCACCTGACTATCCTGGAAATTTTGCCGAAACCCAGCCTTTCTGTAAGGAGGGTAGGGATATTTAATGTGCCCAACATCCTTTGGGCACGGGACCGATGGCTTTACGCCCCCTCCGAAGGGCATAACATGCAGACATTTAACTTGCTGAAATAGAATGACACGACCTCGGTTAATGTTAATTTAACAGTATGTACTAAAAAAGTGAAAAAGGAACCCTTGCAATCAAACCCAGTACCGTTGGATTCAGAGGCACAGGTTCTTACGGCTGGACCACCGACTAATAAATTATATTCCTCACATTAAAATGTTCTCGCTAAGGAACAGACAAAAGTTTGTTTTAATATTATCACTCGTCAATTTTAAATGATTCATTAGACAATCGTTTTATAAATATTCATCATGGATACTTAAAAGCCTGTTTAAGTTGTATAAAAATAGTGTCTACTTAAATAACCAGAAGATAATTATAACTAAAAGTTTCTTTGCGTTTGAAAATTATTTGATATGCTTTTTTGTTGTTGTAATCTCTCGCTCAAACTGAAAATAGTGTAATTATATGTGCATTACATTAAAATTGAACCCATTATGTAAACTAGATCTACATATGTATTGTTAATGCAACATAATGTATAATGTAATATTTTTTACGTCTTACGTTAAGAAATCGCTCACTAGGTTTTTAATGTTTATTATGGAATGCAAAAGCCTTTGTTTCAAAAATAAATACTGTACATAAATGAATGTATTATATTATGGAGGTATTAGCGAGTTTTCATTAAAAAAAGTCTTTACGTTCAAGATTTTTGAACTGTCGAAAATTTTTTCAATTGAGTGCGCTATAACCCCAGAACCCATATATAGTCCGCTAAATTATATATATATATATATATATATATATATATATATATATATATATATATATATATATATATATATATATATATATACATACAGGTGTCCCGCGAACTTGGACCGTTAGCCGTATATCAGGAACTACTCTAATTTGAAATTTGAAAAATTCTAGAAGTATGTTTCCTATAATTATCTAATTATCTGTTCAAAGAAAATAGTTATAGCTTCAGGTTATTTCAGGTTTCACCGGAAGTGAACCCCAACTTCCTTATTTCAAATAGAACAGCCTATATATTATTACATTTTTAGATTTCTTGTTAAATTCTAATGGGACTTTATGTGCCATAGTTGGTACTTCTCTCTAATAGTTTCCCAAATATGGCGACCTGAAGACATAACAACACCCCCCCCCCCGGGGGGGAGGGGGAGGGGAGGGGGTAGTAAACAGGAAATATGAGCAGAAAATGCGAAGAAGACGGGCTTAAAAGCTGTCTTTTTCAAATTTTGAAGCCACATCCCCCTTAAACCCTGCCTACCAGGCACAGCACCCCTATTCCCCCAGGTGCCGTAACTTCCTTAGCGGGTATGAACTAGACATTTTTACATTTTTCTTGGGGTTTATGCAACGAGGGTGGTTGTATGCACGCGAGGGGGAAGAAAATCCCTACGACTAGCACAAGATTAACGGGGGGTGGGGGTGCATACGAACACCCTCGTCGCATAAACCACAAGAAAAAGGTTTTGTTCATACCCCCCAAGGAAGTTACGGGACCTGGGGCGAATAGGGGTGCTGTGCGGGGTAGGCAGGGTTTAATGGGGATACGGATTCAAATAGACAGCTTTCAAGCAGTTTTCTTTGCATTTTCTGCTCATATTTCCTTTTAACTACCTACCCCGCTTAGCACCCCAGTTCACTCCTGGTCCAGTAACTTCCTTGGGGGTGTGAACAAGAAATTTTTCTAATGGTTTGTGCATCCAGGGGGGTGGGGTACTAGTCATGTTTCTGAAAACAATTTTTTGAAAAGCGTTCGGGAGCTAATCTGCAAATTTAAACACCCTGTATATTATTGCACGCTTGAATTCTACTTTTAATTCTCGACGGAAATATGTTATGTTGTTTTATATTATTTTTGCGTCTTAATCAGAATATTTCATTATTTTGTTAATTTGAGTCACTTTTTTGGACTTTCTCTTAGATTTGATACTTAAAAATGAATTCTGGGTGAGAAAATGCACAAACTTTGTAGACCGTGACTTTAGTTTGGCTGTTTTGTAAAAAATTCCACAAAATATGCAAAAAATTGTATGGCGGAAAATAAATCAATATCAATAGTAATTACCTATGTGTTCCGAACTGTCAACTTTTACCTTCAGCAGGGTTTCTATGAAACAAACACCAATTGTCAGATTTGACAGGTTCTAACTTCAAGTAACAGCAGTGGCGGCTTGACAATAGGGTCAAATGGTCATTGACCTCCCAATCAAATAATCAAATCAATCAAAAAACTTATTTAAAAATAATAAAAAAAATACATCTATAAAAGTAAGAGTATCTTTAACAACAAACCATCCAAAAATATCTAAAAAAGTGTATGGAATCTTCAATTTTCATCCTTACATTACTTACACAGCTTAAAAGTCACACACGTTATGTCCCGGTCAAAAATAAGATTTGCCAAATATGCCTGTCCTTTTAAATGTGTGTATATTACTCCACTGCGGCTTGATACTACCGGGGAGCGAGAAAGAATCATCACAAAATCAACGTGTTAAAACGAGCGAAAACGTCGGGGTTTAGGCAATGACCGAGAACACCCAATGTGTCGTTTGGCGTCACCTCCCTCTGCAATTTAGATATATGTTCGTTTACTATTGCAGTCGTCTCGTTGAACTTCAGTGTCATCGTCATCCAAGGTGTCGAGCGTAGATTTCATAAATTAATAGTTACTAATTACAATTACTATATTAAACTAGCTATTAAACATTAAATTTTTAAAATGTCGGATCTTTGTATTGTTTGTGAAATTGTGTTTAGAAATAAAGCAACAGTTTATCATTCGAAAAGCGCCTAGAATTTAAACAGCTTGGGCGGCCCTTACCCGAACTTATGTTAAAGCAAGTGACTAAGGACAAAAATAAAAGTGTAAATAGGTATTTCAAAAAAACGATGTATGATTTGTGTGATTTTATATGTGGCTGCAAAGACAAGGTCATATTATTTTGCTTTCCGTGTTTGTTGTTTCCTCCTTTGTCCGATGTTTGGAGTAAAACAGGTGTAAATGATTTAAAACATTTAAAAGAGAAAATTAAGAAACATACTTTAGCTGCAGATCATATCAAGTCCATGGTGAGTTTTTCAGCCCTTGGCAGAGTGGACATTAGACTTCAACTCGATAGTGCCTACAGAAAATCTGTGCAAGCTTTTAACGAAACTGTAACTCAAAATCTGTACATTTTAAATAAAATATTAAACTGTATTAAATTCTGCGGAGCCTTTGAACTCGCTTTGAGAGGTCACGATGAGACTGAGACTTCAGACAATCCAGGGATTTTTCGTGGACTTTTAAATTTTGTGGCAGAGTTGGACTCAATTTTTAAAGACCATTTAGAAATCATTTAAAGGAGTTTCAAAAACTATACAAAATGATTTACTGGATACGATATTGTTTGTCTCACATGAATGTATCAAAAAAGAAGTGAAAAATGCCCTATTTTTGGGAATTCAAGTAGACGAATCCACAGATAGTTCCAATAAAACACAAATGGTTTTAATAATTCGCTATGTTCTGGAAGGAATAATTTTTGAAAGGTTCTGGAAATTCATAAAACCGGAGGGAAAAACGGCTGACGATTTGGCAAAAGTAATATTTCTAGAATTGGGAAATTTGGGGGTTGGACCAGAAAAATTAATTGCTCAGTGTTACGATGGCGCTTCAGTAATGAGTGGAAAATTTGGAGGGCTTCAAAACAAGATTAAAGAAAAATATCCAAATGCTCATTTGCTCAATTTTTGGCCTACGACGCTTTTTTTTTTCAGAAAACCACTTTTTGTAAATACAGTTGACCTCCCTATCAAATTAACCTCGGGCCGCCACTGAGTAACAGTACTGTTCTTCACTGCTCCCAGTTAAGTGAAAATCATTATGGCTTTGTCACAATAACCACCTGCTAAATTTAATGATTATTTATGATGAATATCACTGAATTGCTTACAGGACGTGTCTCATATTTGCAAAACGCTTTCAAACTCGCCCTAGACCTACGACGATGATAGTTTTTTTTTTCCCTAAGGGCTCGTCCGCGGCCTTGCCGCCCCGATAGCACTGCAATCTTTGGTTGATTGTGCATACGAAGATAGTTAAACAAGTACTAAAAAATCTCGAGGAATTTGGAACCCTCCGTGGCAAAATTCTGAAGCATAAACCTCAACTAGATAACCAAGAGTTAGCTACAACCGTTCTAGGATACATTACCCTGAAAATTATGTGAGACAAGATGAACAAGAATTAGGTACACCTAAATCTTCTATCCCTAAAATTCTAAAAAAAAAAGTATAAATGAAAAGCCTATAAGCCAACTCTTGTCCAACACCTGTTGAATGAAGACTCCAATCGTCGTGTTGAGTTTTGTCAATGGTGCTTGTTACGAAGACAAGACGATACTACTTTTACCAGCAAAATAATATGTACTGGTAAAGCCAAATTTACCAAAAACGGTATAAGAAACCGCCATAACAGTTACTACTGCAGCCCTGAAAATTCCCACATCGTGCAGCAAAAAACTTTCAAGGCACTTGGAGTTTTAGCGTAGTTTGCGCCACCAAAGAAAATATAATTCTGGCGTTATAACGACGAGAAGCTTGATAGTAGTAGATTTTGTACGATTCTACAGGATGTTGTGCAAGCTTCGTTGGAAAGTCTTCCAGGCAAGGGTGCTGTTGCATGATATCAGTTATATCGAGCATCACCGCACAGCACTCGAAATGTTGGAGATATTTTAGAGTATATGTTTGAAGATAGGTAATAATGGGCCCTTTAGATGGCCAGCAAGATCACCTGACCTAGCCCCTTTGGATTTTTTTGTCTGAGGTTGTAGCAAGAACAGGGTATATACGATCTCCGAGAACAAAAGAAAATATGCAATCTAGAGTAAGAGATACATTTAATTCTTTAACAAATTCTAAAATAGATCGAGCCACCGGGAATCATTTATTGAAAAGAATACATAAAAGTCTTTTTTTTTGTGAACAAGTATAGTATTTAAACATATTTTGGCCTATTATATTCGGTTTCTGTTTTGGAGCCATTTTGAAGAGGTTAAGGAAATATGAAAGAGGAGGAAAGGTTTCCGAGGTCGTTAGTGTGAGATACTTGGTTCTCGGGTTGAACCGAGTCCAAATTTATTAAAACTCGACGTTTTGGCTCCCGTTTTGGAGCCTTGTTCAAGAGGTTAAGGAAATATGACAGGTGAATAAGAGTAGGTAGGGTTGTTGTAATTGTAGGTAGGGTTGTTGACATTTGATTTTGGGGGCCTTAATCTGCCTACTTTGGTTTTGTAGTTGTAGGCTAAAACTATGATTTTGGTATTGTCGAAGGCTTATTTTGTGTCCTGTATGAATATTATGCATGGCAAGTGCTGTGGAGGGGTCAGATTTTCTAACTGCGAGGGTAGGTCATATATTTAATTATGGATACGTCTATTGGTTTGTCCTAGAGAAGTTCGGCAACAGTAGACACAAGAAATGTCGTAAACACCGTGGGATTCGTTTGTAATCATATGCTTGGGAGTTTTTTTTTTAGGGGAGACTTGACAGGTTTTGTGCAGATCGTTTTGATGTTACGGGTTTTAAAAGTCCGGCTGATTCATTCATTATCCATTCATCTTGCTGTGGTTTATTGGTTGGTGTGTGGGCGTCTCTAATGTTTCTGCCAGTATATGACTTCAGTCACCAACTTGCGTAAATATTTTAGGACCATTTTAAAAACAATGTCGACCTGAAGCCTCCAATATGTTGTCGGATCTTTTGACGTAGGCCTTTTGTTAGTTTTCTTACCATTTGTCTGGTTACACGAGTAGTTATGATTTTGGTCACAACGGCTTGATCTTTGTGGTTCTATCAGCTCTTTGTTCTTCATTTTTCTATAAATCCTCCTGACAGATGCTTGTCAAACTCCACACAAGGCAGCAATTTGCCACTGAATATGACTCGAATCCTTCGCTTCTGCAATTTTTGCATCTGGGAGATATTTACATTTAGTCATCTGCAGCAAAGGGAAGAAAAATCAAGTTAGGAAATTCTTTATCAACAATGACTAAAATGAATTTAAATGTTTTAAATTTTAGATATACTGTTAGCATATTCACAAATGTACTTACATATAGAAAATGAAGAATGTTATCTTGGACATTAAAAACAAGGTTTAAAAAACAGAGTGGACCGCCAAATCAAAAAAAATGTCAATTATTTTTTTGTAATTGCTGTGAAGTAATTTTTAGGTGGTACATAAGGTTATGCAATCCACTACACCGTAATGCATCTCAGGGGCGTATAACTGTGATTCACCATTAGCCTAAGTCTTCAGACATTTCCAACTATGAAGAAATGTGTGTAAAGCTAGGTGAGCCTAACAAAGTGGCAAGATACTATAGTCATAAAAATATGTTTGTAGTTTTGGTTTTCTCCGTTACACATGTTGTAGGCACATGTGTCTCTCTTTACTAGCGTATAAAAAACTCTTTTCTGGTTTTGGCATATTCAGCTTATAGTATCGTGTATTTGTTCTACAACAATTTAACATTAGTGAATATTTTAACACCAATAAGTTTATCGTCTATGTAGATGTTAAATACAATCGTATTAAATCAACAAAATTCCAAAATATTAGAATAGCATATTTAATAGAATATATTAATACATAATAACAGTATATATGTCAATATTTTGTTAATACCTTTGACACACAAATTTAAGTTCCACTTATTGTAAAAACAGTGTCCGCAACAACGAAATTTAGGAAATACTAATGTGAATTTTGATATCTAACCCACCAAGGCTTGGATAATAGTTCTTATTGTTTATTTTGTTTGTTTCAGTTGGGCATCATCTACAGAGACATCAAGCTGGAGAATATCCTCGTGGATTCAACAGGCCACATCGTCCTCACAGACTTTGGTTTGAGCAAAGAGCTACCCAGAAGTGATCTGGAACAAAGGGCTTACAGCTTCTGCGGTACGATAGAATATATGGCTCCGGAATTGGTGAAAGGTGGAACTCAAGGACATGATATTGTAAGTTTCGTCATTTCTTATATTATTCTGGCTCTAAGCATTAATATCTACATACCCCCCAGGCAGCGATTTTAAACTTACTTAACTGGCGAAAATGTTTTGTATCAGTTAAATATGACTTAAAGCTGCCAAATCAAACCAAGCTCTAATAATTTCGTTATAGAAGCTATTTCAATTCAGACGTCGGTTTTAGCAACTGATAACGCGACTTTAATTTGCTCTGGTTGTCTTTGTTTATTTAATCGAAAAATGTTTTCACTCAGGTTTAGTAATAATTGGTTTTGAGTGCCTATGCCTTCTCTGTGTTCCATTTTTTAAGAACTTATGACATCATGTTATACATTAATCAATGTGTAGGAGAAATGGACGCGGTACTGGGTTTTAACTCCGATAAGACGTAGTATACATTTATTTGGCCAGTTTTTAGTGAATTTTCTTAAAAAAATTCACTAATGAGGAGATCGCGACTTTTGAATTTTGAAAAAATTTCTTCAAATGAGCGCTAATTAGGCCCCCCAGAACACATATATGGGGTCAGTTTCAATTTTTATATGTTTACACACACACACACACACACACACACACACACACACACACACACACACACACACACACATACATATATATATATATATATATATATATATATATATATATATATATATATATATATATATATATATATATATCACACCGATAACTCAAAAAATAATGGGCAGATTTTGATAAAATTTGGTGAATAAATTTCTTTTGCAAATGGCTTGGATAAGTTCGTTAGCCAGGAAAATCTGCCCAGGTTTTCCCGGAAAATTTTGTGTTTTCTTTCGAAAAAAATTTATATCCGAAATTAACAAAGTATGGGCAACCAAATTCTTTATATCCTTATAGGTAAGTTACCTACCAAAATTTAGCTATGTAGGTCAAAAGACAAAAAAGTTATAGCCATTTAAAGAAAAATAAATTGAGGTTTTCCTCAAAACGTCAAAGTTACGATTTAAAACGTCAAAATCGGCGACATTTAGGCAAATAACTTGAATCTAATACGGGCTATGGAAATCAAATGTCTCAAGAAGGATGTTTTACAAACCCTGAAGTCTTAGTTTCAACCGTCATTGTTCTTCATTAAAATGTTTCCAGAAAATTCATTTCAAGTAGAGACCCTTTCTCTGATGCTTGGCAGTAGTCTTAGCTATAGAGTTTATCGTTTAATGGCATATAATTATTGTCGAATTTTCGTAAAAAAATTAACAAAACTCAATATATCCGTTATTATACAAGACATGAAAAATTTTTTATATATTAATTATAGGGTGTCTTGAGCTACATCTTAAAAAAAATATTTCTACAATCACAGGCTGGCCCATGAGTCGTTGGTGATATATATATATATATATATATATATATATATATATATATATATATATATATATATATATATATATATATATATATATATATATATATATATATATATATATATATATATAATCAAAGACGCCTTATGTTATTGAATTTGTGCATTTTCCATCGAAATATAATGCATGTTTGTAAGAAAATAAATTCTGAATGCAGCAAGTGCGTTATGGTAGCGAATTTTGATCGAATGCTTCATATTTGAATAGCCCAATTTGCTATTAACTTATAAGGTTGACCAAGAAATGAGTTTTTCCGGAAACACTTTAAGTTTACTTTTGGAAATTTTGTAAATTTTCACACAATAAAGTTATTTTTATGAAACATGGCACATTGTTTTTACTATATAGGTTATACTGGTAACCAAAATTGATGCCTGCTTTCTTAAATAAAAATAAAACACATATTTGCAATAAAAACATTTATTTTCATGAAAATTCACTACCATAACGCACTTGCCGCGTCCAGAGTTTTTTTAATAAGAAACAATAATTGTGAAAAGTCAAAATATTAAATGTAATAAAACTAAAGCTCTAAAAGCACAGAGCAAGTATATGTATGTTAATTAAAAACAAACTATTAAACCAAAGAAACTACACAAAAAAAAAATTACAAATTACAAAACAAAGTAACATTTGAATTTATAAAAAGTCAGTGAACAGTAAAACACAAAAGGAAAATTAGAACAAAATACTCAGTTATATATACAACTGTACCTAAAATTCAAAATGCGCCTACTTAATTAAACGTTGAATGTAACGGCTTCTCCTCCAGACACCAAAATTTATTTCAGATTTCTCTTACTCCCCACGCGTTTCGACACTCCAAGAGGTCATCTTCAGGGAATAAATTTAAACAATTCTCAAAAAATTGAACTCGAAACTATACAGGAAGGTTTTAACAGGTCACAACTTCATCCATTGTGCCAGGGGCCATGCAACACTACATCTGCATAATGCCAGAAAATTATCATCAAGAACAAAAATCGCCGATCTTTTACATTGATTTTTGTTCTTGAAGACAATTTTCTGGCATTATGCAGATTTAGTGTTGCATGGCCCCTGGAACCCTGGCCCCTGGCACAATGGATGAAGTTGTGACCTGTTAAAACCTTCCTGTATAGTTTCGAGTTCAATTTTTTGAGAATTGTTCAAATTTATCCCCTGAAGATGACCTCTTGAAGTGTCGAAACGCGTCGGGAGTAAGAGAAATCTGAAATAAATCTTGGTGTCTGGAGGAGAAGCCGTTACATTCAACGTTTAATTATGGTAATCCCAGACGGTGTGACGTTCAGAAATGCGCCTACTTAGTATTTCAATACATACACACTAGATAGACCTAGACACAAACATTGTGGTACTATGGGGGCATCAATGTACTCGCGAACTTAATTAGTAGGCGTTTTCTTTAGGTAGGTAATCATATTTTAAAATTTATTATAATCTAAAGACTTGAGTGAACTAGCAGCTTTATATATATATATATATATATATATATATATATATATATATATATATATATATATATATATATATATATATATATATATAAACAAATAAAATGACGTCTAAAGGCCCTAATTAGCGCTCTATTTAAACAATTTTCCGAAAGTCTCACCATCGTTACCTCTCTATTAGTGAATTTTCCTAATGAAAATGAACTAAAAAGGAGTTGTCATTAAAAAAAATGTGGAGGACGTTATATTTGAAGAGCAGAAATGGGAGAAACGTACATTTTATGCAGACATGTGTATTTTTGAAAACTGGAGTTGACATGTTCGAGCATTTCGTCAAAACACAAATTGCTCAAATTTTAAGGAATTTATTCCATAATTGTGCCGCTTACTTTATACATGAGCATATTGGAAGTGTCTCGTTCGATTTTTGTTAGTGAATTTTTATTTAAAAAATTCACTAATAGTATCGATGGTGAGATTTTGCAAACATTTTTTAAAATGAACGCGAACTAGGACCCCTAGAACCCATCTCCGGGGTCAGTTTCAGTTTTTATATGTTTATATATATATATATATATATATATATATATATATATATATATATATATATATATATATATATCCAGTCGATAACTCAAAAAATAATTCAAACTCGGCAAGTACCTTTCTTTTATTAATGGCTTGGATGAGTTCGTTAGCCAGGAAAATCGAAGCAGGTTTTTTGGAAAAATGTTGGGTTTTCTTCCGGAAAAAAAATTATCTCAAAAAACAGAAAAGCTAACCAACTTTGGTACGTAAGTTTACGATATTAGAAGGAAACTATATACCAAAAGTTTGCTAAAGACCTTTCTACGCACCAAAATTCAACCTTCTAAGTTAATAAAAAATTCAGTTATTCAAATTTTTAGTGTTTTTTTAGAAAAACATTTTTTTCTCCGAAAATTACAAAGTTATTTTAATGAAATTTGATGTATATGTTGCCTTGCGAAAGACCTTCCTACGCACCAAAATTCAACCTTCAAAGTTTATAAAAAATTCAGTTATTCAAATTTGAGGCATTTAATAAAAATTCACTACCATAATGCACTTGCTGCGTCCAGAACTTTTTAATTTTTTAGAATAAGAAAATTATGGTTTAGTTGACACATGTTATATTTTTATTCCTTTTAAATAAAAACTTTTATTCTTCTTAAATTAAAACTTCATTGAATCCTTTGAAATGATCACTTGGCAAATCAGTTTGACGGAGGCGATTAAAATTAGACAAAAAGACAGACTCTTCCATTCAGCCTTGAATCTCATGACATTTTAATTGAAACCTTTACAATACCATATAATTTTATTGTTCTTAGTTTATTTTATAACGAAATAGCATGTTTTGAATTTTGAAGAAGTTTGAGCGCAAACAATTACATTGCATTAAAATAACAAGCCGCTAGTTGTTAAAAGTAAGGGGTCAAGGAAGGTGAAAAAGAAAAAAAGAAGAGTGAGAAAGGTTTTTTTTTGCTGCGAAAACAAATTTAATGAATAAGTGAGTGCCCCAGTACGTAATTCAATCAACCTTATGGAATAGTATTTGTTTTGCAGATTATTTTTAGAATAATTCTTGCTGAAATGGTTACAAGATCTATGGAAGGTTGTTTTATTGTATTATATTAATGCACGGTGTCAGAATACGAACTGGAATACGGAATAATGACGTGGGTGGTTATTACAAAAGACTCAGATTAACAGCCAGGTGCTCCGAAATCGTTTGTTAACCAGCGGTTCAAGTTGTAAAAACGTTTGATTCAGGTATTTTAAAAGTGTTGCCATATGTATGGTGTACCGGGTGATTCTTTATAATGTCGCCCCCCTTTAACTTTGTTATTTTAGGTGTCCCAAAAAATTGAAAGTATGGTAATGTAGGTACTAAAAAATACTTTTTTTCTACGTATTTTTAAATGATCAGTATACAGGGAAACCAAAAAGTTCATTTTTTTCAATGGATCACCCTATATATGAATTTATTTTTCGATTCCTCGTAAAATTCTAAGCACAATTTATATAACATACCGTATACTTAAAATGAATAGTTTTTGAAATATTCGCATTTGAAACGTTATCAGCAAATATTTTATTAAACAACTGTTACAAATCAAGAACTCCTAGGATACCACGCTTTTAATTGAAAACAAATAACTGACGGTGACATTCTGTCAATATTGTTGTAGTTGTATTGTTTAGTAAGTAAAAATGCCGTACTCAGACAGAGAAAAAAGCGTTATTTTTAGTTATTATATTAAAAATAATTTAAATTGTCGCGCTGCCATTAGAAATATGATAGAAGATAATCCCGGTATACATGTCCCAACTCGAAAAACGTTCACATCTATATATAGGAAGTTTCAAGAAACGTCAAATTTACAAAGGAGAAAAAGAACTGCTGTGAACGTAGATGAAAATGCAGAATTTAATATTTTACTTGCTATAGAAAAGGGATCCAAACAATTCCCTAAGAAACATTTCAAAGACATTACGAGCAACACAAGAAAATATTCAGTGAACTTCATACAGTAAAGTCCAAAGAACGTTAAGAAAATGTAATCTGAAGCCATATAAGATTAAACCCACTACAAAGCTTACCCAAATGCAAAAAGATGATCGGGTCGCATTTTGTCAACTGATTCTAGACAGAATAAACATAAATAACAATTTTTTGAAAACAGTTCTATGGATTGACGAGTGTACCTTTTCTACCAGTGGCCTGTTTAACCGAAAAAATACCAGACAACAGGCAAGAGAGAATCCACATTCTTATAGGGAATTTAAGTTCCAAGGGCGACAATCCGTGAATGTGTGGTGTGGTATCCTGGGCGATCGAGTTATCGGTCCGTATTATTTTGATACTGTTTTAAATGGAGGCCGCTATTTAGATTTCTTGGAGAACAAGTTCGAAGAATATTTAAAAGATTCGCCTTTAAATATATTACAAAATATAATTTTTCAACAGGATGGAGCACCCCCTCACAACATTCGTGCTGTGCTTGATTACCTAAATGAAAGGTTTCCTGAATGGATCGGAAGAAATGCGCCAATTAAATGGCCTGACAACAGCCCCGATTTGACACCTATGGATGCGTTTCTTTGGAGTTATATCAAAAACCGTGTATACGACCACCAAATTGAAAACCTCGATCATCTTAAAGATTGGATACGGAATGAAATTATTAATTTAAATGAAAATAACCCAGCATTCATAACAGATTCATTAGAGAAAATTCGAAGAACCCTTATACAATGTGTTGAAGAAAATGGAGGCCCGGTAGAGCATCTTTACATTTAATTAGAAACTGTTTTTGTTATATTATTTATTATTAGATTTCTTAATTTGTAACAGTTGTTTTGGTTTAATAAAATTTGTGATGATAACGTTTCAAATGCGAATATTTCAAAAACTATTCATTTTAAGTATACGGTATGTTATATAAATTATGCTTAGAATTTTACGAGGAAGCGAAAAATAAATTCATATATAGGGTGATCCATCTAAGACTG